>OY829100.1:172500-772500 GCA_963691645.1 Pelosia muscerda
AAATAATGTTGGCAGCTATGAAATCAGAATTATGTGAAGGGCTGCGATGAAAATATTTGTTGTAAGCGCCGCGCGCCATGTTCACGGGCGAAGTTCACAAGAGACAATTTCATAATTTCTCGCGCATCAACTTAGAAAAATCTAAAACCCTTAACTTTCCAAAAGGGCGTCTAAATTCTTGTTTGTCCAGGACCCCTTTCATATATAAAGACGGCTCTGCTGCTAACCCGTTATACGCAGTGCAATACTCCCACACGCGATAGTGACATCGTTACAATAATAGTCAGAGCATTTATGTTAACCCACAACAGTTTACTGCACTGGGTTATCAATCCTACTAATATTATAAAGGCGAAAGTTTGTTTGGATGGATGGATGGATGTTTGTTCCTCTTTCACGCATAAACGGCTGGACTGATTTGGTTGAAATTTGGTACAGGGGTAGATTAGAACCTGGAATAACACATAGGCTACTTTTTATCCCGGGAAAAGGTTCCCAGGGGTTGCGGGAACGGGAACAAAATTCCACGCGGGCGAAGCCGTGGGCATCAGCTAGTTCATTATAATATTAAATATAAAACTCCAGTAGGTACATGTACACACTTCCTTGAGGGACAGTTTTGCTGCGTGTCTTGAATTACTTCGTACTTGTTTTATCTCTCCCCGGGGCCGCGGGGGGCCCTTTCACGACTTTGTTTTTACAACAGACGCCGTGAAGGAGATTATCGACCAACAAATATGATAAGAAGTATTTTTAAAACAAGTCCTAAAGTTTAAATTTGAAATTACGTAGATTTGAAACTTTACAGTTCGGCACGGCTTGAGTCAACAATGTGCCCGAAATACGGCAATAGGTTCACGCTCTCACGGACCGAATACAATGGTTGGTGAAATGGAGGGAAATGGGCGTGAGAATATGTGTGTGACTATGAAACTATTGAAATTGTAATACCTACTGTTAAAATCTGAAATTTCTATATAAATAAAATTAATATAAGATATAATTTGAATAGCTGCTTTCACAAATAATAATGGAAAATCTCACAAAAGTTTCGTCGTTCAACAAATGTTCTCTCGCAGTCCAGCCGCGCGCCACTTCAACCACTGCATCAATTTCGCATCCTTTTCCCGCCTTTTTGTACAGTCGGCAGCCTCGGCGGCCGCCTTTCATAGTCGTCTGTACATTTCCAGATTTATCTCTTATCAAAGGTTTGAATTAGCTCCTTTTAGACAACTCTCGAAGTGGTCGGCTCTTTCATGGAATTAATCGTTGCTTCCAATTTAAAACGAGTTTTCCTTTTTGAGAAATAGACGGAATTAAATACGGAGCGCCTGCTTTAATTGATTTGATGACTAGCGAATAACACTGAATAATTATTTTAGATCAGACCTCGTGAATATATTCTAGTTAACTCATCGGATACTAATCAAACATTGACACTATTTAGTGCACTTAAATGATTTGTTTTGTACTTAAGTACTTAGTCAAAAAATGTGACCCCACACGTCATATGAGTACAAGCAATGTAAGTAGCTTAGTCAGTTAAGAACAACACTGTGTAATAGTCAAACTGGACATTCTGCATTAAATATTGCTGTTAGTTAATTATGATGAAACCTTAGAGAGGGAGTTAGTCAGGGTAGGCACCCTGTGTAATTATCCTCATGTTGTGTTGAGTGCATTTATTGACAACCGATAATTATAAATATTCGATTTTGTTGATAGACGGGATTCAATGGCGTATTTTTAATTTATTCGTTATTTTCGGATTATTAATACAGATATTCTGAATTTACACCAGTGAACCCAATTACTATATATTAATACAATTTTACCATAATACGCTGTCCCGCGACTGATCCCCATCATCTGATACTCGTCCTATCGTATTGTAATCTGAATATTAAATACGGTTTTATTCAATGCCCAACGTTTCGTATCCAAACCCTTGGCTTAGATAATATCAATATTCATAGTATCCCTCATCCAACTAACGTATTGAGACTGATCACAAAAATATTACACAATTATTTGTTACTCAAATTCATTACGTCAATGAAGTTCAGATATTTACTAAACAATATCAGTAGGTACTTAATATATTCGAACCCACAAGCTGTTCGGACTACGGTGTGAATAGCACAAGGCCTCTTTTTGAATTCGTCGTTTCGAACCAGTGGTGTGAATCGACGTATATCTATTTTGTACCTCGTCGTTTTGCACCACGGTACGAAAATCCGATATGATCTTTTTGACTTAAAAAAGTGAAGCATTCCAGATTTTTTATATCAATAAAATGACAAACAAACAAATTATAGGCCTTCATGAAACGTTTTTAGTACTTAAGTATGTTATATTCGTCTGTTCCTCAAACACTACTTTAAGAAATTAGTACAAAATGATGTGCAAAAACATTGAATACTGTAGCCTGTATTGAGTGTGTCAGATTATCTTAGGTTAGCCGATACCTTGTATGGTTAACAGTAAAAGTAACAATGTTTAAAAAGCTGCCGAGAGTTGCCTATTATAATAGCGCTCGAGTCAACACAAGAGCGTTGCCTGTGTGCGCTCGTCACAACGAGATTAAACTCGCTAGTTGCCAACCTCTTAATAGCGTAACAAATTAAAACGCGAGAGCCATCCCGTGGATGTCGTACTCGCGCAAGGTTTATTTAGCAAGATTATCGTATGGTATACCTACTTTTAAATCGCTTGAGGTCTCAACGAATTTGCACTGATTTCCGTCGTCGTATCAGTTATTGAAGCATATTTTCATCATTCTCTGAGCCTAGTCCCAACTCAGTGGGCTTTCTAGTCTATCTAAGATGCGGCTGAACTTCGATATTATGCGTGAAGCGATAAGTATAATAATATTTGCACTGAGCATAGACAGCTCGTTTGTATCTACGAGTAAGTTGATGGCAGCATACACTGAATTTTCCTGCTCCTGCTTTTTGGTCATCTGTACTACGAAAAACCCAGAATATGGCAAAATAAAGAACAATCACGTAGTTTCTGGAGGAGGAGCTCGTTTCAGCGCTAAAAACAAGCATAAAACAACGCTACAACACAATACAACTAATACAAGTTTTCTGTTCATACACTATCAATAGTTTTTAGTGTTTCGATAAATTTAAAGTTATAGCGAACATTCCATTCCTCGTGGTACTAAAACAATTATTTTACACAAACTTTCTCCATCGATTAAAAGCTGCTGTCCATAAACTACGACAACTACTTTCATTTCTGATTGGTAAGCAATTTAATTGTGTGCTCTGGCGTGGTATCAAATTTCGATTTAGAAAGTTTGTCATTTTCTCAATAACAGTGTGTGTAAGTAGTTAAGAAATGGGCTATAAACATAAAAATATGACAGATAAGCTTATTTTATTGGTCAGTATTACACAACGCATATATCCAGTGCGCACGGAGTCTCCACAAACGTCACGTTTACGGCCGGTCTCCGCGCGGCCCCGGCGCGGCGGCGCGGGGGTTGCGGGGCTCGTTTTACGACCGTTGCGGTCTAAGTTCGGCTCCGTCACTAGCCCCGTCCTCAGGCTGAAATTTAATTGTGGTTATTACTCGTGTAAAGGTTACGCAAACAATTTGGTATTTTATCGTTGTTAGGTCACCTTTTGAAATTGCGTCTTGAAATTTAAAAAGGTTATAAGATAAAAATTCTGTGTAGTTATTTATTACTATGCACGCAGCGTTAGATGTGTTAGGATCACGTCATCTATGCTAATTATTCTTCTAAAAATATATCTTTACTACCATTACTAGAAGGAAAAGTTCAATTTATGATTAAAGGTCGTGTGTTTACTTGCCGGATTAGAAGTGTATAAACAATCTGAACCCTATTTGCCATATCGTATGTTGCAGCTAACATTAATATATAGTACCTATTGCAATTATACTTACATATACATTGAAAGTTGGCATTGACTCCGGTAATATATTTCCCCCACCAGCGGGGACGCTTGGTAGGACAAAGCGAAAGCACCCGATTTAAAAGCTTATGCATATCGTGCTTCAAATTGGGTGGAGGTGTAGAAACTATTTATTAATGTGTGGTAGGTAGGTATAATCACAGATTTAGTTCCAATAAAAACTACACGTTCGCACGCATTATATAGATATATGTTATTGTATGGTGACGCTATATAGATTTCTGGAAATTATTTCGTTCGAGATAAAGATTGATTTGTCCCAATTTCATAACGTAATATCAAGACCATCAGTCTGAGAAGTCGCTAAATTTAATTTTAAACTAGTAATAATGACCATCAAAAGAAAATAAAATGGCACTCAATGTAGCAGAGTGCAGCCGGAGCCCGCGAGGCGCTCGGTGCCGTCTCACCTCGACAACAACCAATACATCACATTCCTGATTACGTATCGCACCCGTTCAGATATTTCTTGTTTTATTGGTATTCTCCTGACTACTGCACTCAGAGATTTATTCCAACTATAAATATGCTGGAACGTGTATCTCTGTAGTGTACTGAAGATCAAATTATTTTTCACAGAATAGGTATTGTGATTGTAATTATTATAGGACCCCGAACTCCGAGATGAAAGCTTCGGATGTGACCGAGACTAACGAAAGGATGATGATGATGATGATGATTGCAATTATAGTTATATTTGATAAATGAAATGTACTAACTTAATTATGACCTATATTATAAGCACATACAATACACTCACGGCTGCACATCCCTGAAGGAGTAAACGGAGATAGGTAAGTAAGTAAGTTGTATTCCTTTACACACGAACATAATAAAGTTGTAATTGCTTGCCTGTGCATATGAGCGAGTGAACCTTTTGCGCCTACTTGTAAAGTTTCATTATGGGAATAATAGGATAAAGTTTTACTATTTATAATATAATCATCTATACATAAAGTTATTATCCATCTTGATGAACTATGTAAGTATGTATATTTGTATGAATATGTATGCCTATTGCCTGGGGTTTTATTTACTATAACTTCGCCTCTCTTTACATTGGAACTCCTATGTGCACTCCCGGGTTTGCTGGAAAAGAACTCAACCATGAGTTAGGCTCCCTTTTGTACATAATATCTCATATGTAGGCATTGGATTATTATCATTTAGGTATGTCTTCAATAAGGAATAAAATAAATAAAGCTCTCCTGCCTAAAATTAATCTTTGTGTGATCATTTGTCTTCCACGAGCAGCATGGTTCTAAAAATCCAGCTACGTTAAGGTCAATGATATTTCAGAAAAATCTAACACGTGACCATAAGGTCCATTTGATTTTAGAAGAAAAGAAAGAAAGAAAAATAATTTTATTTTCAACATGCTGCAGCACACACAAAACAACATTTCGGCTTACACGTAACTTGCTTCGTAAACTTAGTCTATGACATAATAATTATTACATAATCTATGGATCCTTTTGTAAACACTAAACATAAACAAACAAATACACTTATAAAATTTAGTAGCCCATTGTTTACAAAATTTACCTATTAGTCACCTAAGTTTTAAGTACAATCGTTGTATTTTTTATTATATGCGCTGCAGCTGCCAAATCTGGTCGCCGCTCAGCTATGTGCTGTGATGTAGTCTTTTACGACAGAAGTTCGGCAGGGGAAGCTCTTTTTTATGCTGTTTGACCACTATCTTACCTAAGATGTGGTCGGTGGAGCACGCATGCCTAGAAGTAACCTATTCACTCTAGTCTTGAAGACTTCCAAGTTATCGCTAAAGCGAGCCCTCGACAGTATGAAATATAATAATGCCAACATTACAGTCGATATTTAGTTAGCGATTCAAATAGTGTACTGACATTTATCGTCGGATAAAGCGTCAGCATTAGCGTTAATTACGGACGTGTAATAGATTTCCGCACAACTGTTAATTCGCAAACTAAATTGTGAGCTATGTACTCGTACGAAATACGTGCCTTTGTTGTGTGTCGGCAATAGACCACATCTACCGTCGCATTGTTATTATGTTAACCGACATTCGTAATAGAACCACAAAGGCCTGGATGGCCTCGGATGCAACACGGTGAAACAATTTTAAACATGAAGTTATTCGTTTTAGTATTGCATAACTCAACGTTCATTTATTTAGATGAGCTTTTACCTGCAGCTTCGCTCGGATGTCCCGTAGACTCTGTACTGATATACTGTGAAAGTGAACTTGTGAAGTGAAGATACTCCACTCGCGTCACCGGTCACCGCCTTTGTCTCCGCGTATATGAACGTATGCGAACTTGAATGTATCTCATTACTCATAGTTTTCTTTTTACAATATATTTTACGTGCTTATTCAACGGAAATTTCAAACTACTTTATAATAACAACGTAACTAATATTTTAATTTGTATAAGAAAAATACTGTATTGTTAAAAATAATTTCGTAAATGACAACATATCTGTCGCGGACTTATTATTTAACTTTTCATACTACGTAGTGATTTTCAGGACATTTGAACATATTTATATATAGTGGATTTATTTATGAGATCTTGTTCTTTATACAGTAGATTGCAAAATTTTATTATATTATATTGCTATTAAGTTCCCAGATCATGAATAAGTCACCAGTCCACAATGACTATAATTGACATAACGCTAGAAAGTTCTTTGAAGATTTAAACACAACAGTAAACAACATAGGTAGGTACTGTATTTACGTCATAATATAAAAGTCCTTTTATAAAGTGCGGTGGTCGGTCAACAAGGCACTGTGCGCACGTCACCACGCGTTATATGGACCATTCCACTAAGCTTAAACAAAATGCTTCGAGAAAATTCTAACGAAACGAACTCTGTTCAAAACGAACGATCAAATGCGAACATTTTGATGTGTATTTGTGCAATAAATGTTCTGTTTCGACTCAAATGAGGTAAACACAATTGGAACCAAAGGCCTGTGCAGTCAGTCGCGTGTGGAATGTATAAACGATTTCGCAAAGAAGCTACTTTTGATTTGATTTCTGTGAAATCAAATTATTATCGAAATCAGGTGTGTTTGTTTGCTTGTTTGCGGTTGCTGCTGGTCTGTTAAATGTTATTAGTGTACATACTTAAATATTACAGTAATTTTATTGAATGTAGAAATCCTGTCAAAAAAAATTCAAGAGGCCGTTATATCATCTTCGATATCAACAACGGATTGTAGATGTCGGTATTAGAAGACTCAAAAATGATGTATTGTAATTAGGCTGAAAGTTGAGAAAGAGCTCGATGGATGATGTTGACTAAATATTATATGTATGCTACCAAAAAAAGCAGGAGTCAAAAGCCACATAAAGAATCAGATAATACACAGATTTCTAGTGATATATTCACACAAATGAACTGACCAAGTGCGTGACAGAACACATTGGCAAGAATGTTCTCCGCTAATGTGCGAAGTTAGATCATAAAGGAACTTATGACTTAGGTAATCTCGACAGCGCACAACTTGGACTTTAATAATCACGAGATAGGTTTGAACTAGTTGTATTTTGGAGAAACTATATTCCTACCTACCTACTAAGAATTCGTAAGCCCATAAGACTATTTAGTAGAGCGATACTTTCTCGACAAACGTCATTACAATGTTTCCCAGAGTGGAGGACGCGGACGGCTCTAATTAACTCGAACACAATTAAAAGTAATTGTGTTACAATTACTGCGCGCACTCCTCTCTTGTACATGTACGTACGTGCTCGGTATCGCTCCGATATGGTCTCCACTGTCATACACGATTAGGCGATACGATATTATTAGCCTTATTAGCATTTCATTCATACTACTACTACTTCTATGGCTAAATGATACGTCTTTCGATCCGTATTCGCTTTAAATGTTTTAGGTATCAATCACACACCCACACACACACACATAATAATATAATATGTTTGCAAGAATGAAAGGTAAACCTACGTCTGACACTCAAAAATCATGATTCTAATGGAGCGGACGTAGTAGGCCTTCCCGAAGACCGAAACCTATACTCGGACCCTCTCTGTGAGTAGCGGTGTTGCCGTGAAATAAATTACTACACCACGATGGCAACTCAAAAATGCCGTCAATTCGACAGAAGAAGTTCTGATGTTTATAAATATTTTTATGGCGACTTATTTGATTTACCGTGAATAAAGATTTATTGCAGCAGCCAACAGCAAACACAAGAAATTAGGACAGCTTTTTATAAATATTCTTTCAACTTTATTTCTAGAATGTAATTCTACAGATTTTTAATAAATAGTACAGCGATTTAAGAAACATATCTATCAGCAATCGTAGTTTGTTTACTAATCCTTCCAATAATAGTTTTATTTGTTCTCCTGAACACCCCAAACTCTATGAGTATTTTTAAAACAACTCAAACAAAAGTAAGTAATTATTCCGTGGTCTACATAACAGTTATTTTATTACCCAATTACAGTTGCCGAAATCGGTGAGCGCGGAGATAACGCTGAGAATTATTATCCACAACACGCTTGACGTTTGTCACAGTTAGAGCGGGAAAATGTGACGCCTTGGACGCCAGCGAGTCACTTTAAAAGCGCTTGTGTTATGACAAAGTTTGTAAGTAGATTTTTAGAGACAACGAGCGCTGAATAAATCATGCGTCAAATGAGAGCGAGGCGGAGACACTGTCGCGGCGTCGGTCGTGCGAACTTGCACGGCGCGGGATTTAGATCAAATTATAAAGATACTGGGGCGGAACAAATGGGTTGCAATGGAAAATATTGTGCTAAATATGTGACAATAGCAGAAGTAAATTAATGTTCATCAAATATTAAAATCCTTGAATAAATTTCAATATTCCTCAAGCTCGAGATTACGTCGAGATTATGTGATGGCGAATCGTAATAATCATACGTAATGGTGCGATTTTGTAATTCGTTCTTGGACAGTCAATTAATGACTGAATCCTATAATATTAAATCACCATACAAACGTTATTAAATACATTTTTTATACCACTTAGGTGGCAGACAAGCACGTGACCCACCTACTGGAAAGTGGATACCGACGTTTGCAATACCAGGGGCATCACATTTGTGCTGCCGACCATAATGAGAAGTTGGCGAAGGGGGAGGGGAGAAGGTTAAGAGAGTGTCGGTGCTGTCAGTGCAGAAGACAATGAAGGGTCTTCCCATTAACAACACAATACCTCTCCAGTGAGCTCTGGCTACTCGCCGCCGGAAACACAACATAAGGTTATTATTAGCCGCGGTATTCTAGAGGGTACTTCTCCAGTCGGACTGCTCAATTAGGACAGGTTCTACCTCCGTCAAATTTTATATAGTAAAACAATAAAAGTATTTTCAAAAGCAATAAGTATGCTTACTGTTGAAATCAAATTTAGATCGAAAAAAGTGAATGCTTCGACGGGATTCGAAACCGCGATCCTTCTCTTACATAGGAAAGGCTCTGACAGCTAAGACGAAGCTACGTCTTGTATAAATACTACAATTCACTATTTATTCAATACTCATAATTGTTTAAGAAACACATTCAAGAGAAAGTAATAAAAAAGAGAAAAAGACGTTTGACTCAACGGTACACAGGGACGATATTGCATTTGTAATACCGCTAAACAGCTTTTTGCTTTGTACAATATTTGCACTAAGCAGGCACCGAAACCGTGACCTCTAACGTAGAAGTCGGACGCCCTGAGCACACAGCACACAGGTCCCAATAACAGCTCTTTTTGATAACAAGTAGCGTCTAGACACGCCTTCATTGTAATATCATCACGTACCGGTGTAGGGCGCTCGTTATGTAGCTTAATGTTTCTCATAACAACGAAGTAATGTAACTTATGCCTTGTTGTTGCTTATACCTACAAATTACATCAAACTCAGACAAAGGTGTTATTAGAATTTGAGAATATAGTATTTGATTACCCAATTACCGTTCATAGGCCGTATTGTGATGTAAAGGTATTTTACACGTCTTCACGGAAACCACTTCAATTGGAACAAGGATTTCATTGTGTTGTACTTGAATTCAATATACTTAGGTAACAGAAGTAAAGGAACGTACACAATTGAAACCTTGATTGATTATAATTATTATTACTAAATGAAGCGCTCACAATCTATCGAAACATTATTTTATTACTGTGAGGAGCTACGGTAAAACATTCTGCTTTTCCCTGCCGCATTTTCATGTACTTTGATTTCCAAATACTACCAATATAAAAGGGCCACCATACAACTGACCTGCAGCGGCACCTCTCCTTAGACATTCGTCAAGGCTCTATGACATGCTTTTTTATGCTTAAGTCGTCAGATTGACTACACCACGCCTGATGGCAAGCAGTGGTACAGTCCAAAACATGGTGGACGCCGTTACAGGTGCCGTCCTTGCAACGGCGGTCCCCACCCTGACGGCCTTGACAGTTGTTTTTTCACGCCCCGCTTGAAGGACCCGAGACTGTAGGACTCATTATTGTTCAAGTACATAATACTTACGTTAGTAGGTACAGACTGAACATTAAAACAAGCCTGGCTTCCTAGTACTTTACATTTAAAACAATCGACATCTAAATATAATTTCCAAGTTCAAGGTTATTTTCGGTGCTAAGGCTTGGTTCATATTTGGTTCACAGGCTGTCCGCAACATCTGAAGCAACGTGACGCCACGCTGCCAACCACGAGCTTCGCTTTATGAAAGGAGATCTAAGTGGAGCCTCAATTGGGAACAATTTGTTACAATAGTTAACCAATTTAATACGCGACACCTACTTTATAATTTAATTATACCATCAAACTATTCAGTTGATGGTTCACACAATTCAATCAAGGCACTTTTTTGATCTGGAAATATTTGCCTTGTTATTCAACAACACTGATGAAATTTTTCTTTTAGTATCAATTACACTTAAATAATTCGATTGGTGTGTGACGACCAATCAAAGCAATATAATGTTTTATTATCAAATGTATGTGTGAGGATAGTGACATCGGTTCACGTGCGAATCCGTCATAACCGTTGAGTCGTAACACATTTATACTAGTATTTTCTATACTGTGTGTGTGTGTGTGTGTGTGACTAGGAAAGTTTTTTTACCTAAGACACCCCAACTTGAGTTTACCTCGCCTGATAGTAAACTGAAGGCACTGGACAGTCTGTAACCTAACCATCAATAATTCTAATTATTAACTCAATACATAATTATCGAACTGTCGTCTAAAAGACTTCCCGACCACGGAACAACAGCATAGTTCAGAAATATTGATACCTCTAAGTACATAATTATTAGCATGTTAGCGTAATTTATGTACTGACTGTACAAGCTCCGGAGTGCGCGCCATGTGATGCTTCTGCAACAAACAGCTAATAGTTTACGTTCTCATATCTATTTTACACAGAACATTGTTTGATCCTGAGCTGCTTCAAACCCAGCCCGACGCGACCGCGATATTTATGTTCCGATGTCGATTCGCTTCTGGCTATTCCTATAGATAATATTCGATCCTAGTGCAACGGGAAACTCCGAAGCCGCGGGGTTGCGATGGTTTAATAATGTTAACGGAAGAATATATTAATACGCGGTAATTAGATCGCTAGGGTTATACTCGCATACTTCAAATTAGTGTATGCATTGGAATTTAAATCGATAGATTACATTATTAACACGCTTCTTAAAGGAGCACTTAGACTTTGTTGTTTAGACGTTGTTAGGGTTAATCACAATACCAGTAATGAATGCTCCATACCTCTTAGTATGGAGTACTAGTCTTCTAACAATTTAGCATAGAAACTTCTATTAAAAGAGTAAGTAGATTATATTTCAATGAGCAAGACATTATCAGTTGTAGATTACAGTTCAAACCGAAATTCGCTGAATATTCTCCTAAGACAAATATTTGAAACCAACTCAGCGTGCAACGTAAATATACTGGTTGTTGTAATATTTACAAGTTAAGTAGTCGGTAAGAGTGCAGGCGAGTGGCACGTGGCGTGTGGCGTGTGGCGTGGTGATTGTGAGCGAGGAGGCGCTCCATCACGAATAATTCACTCGCGAACTTGCAGCGTTTTAGTGCTCTCTAGCCGCCTCACGATTTTGTTTAATACTTATCTCCAACCCAATGCACACGCAATCGAAAAGACACTCAACAACAAACTAATAAGTGCCAAGTTTCAATGACAAGCTTTTGCCGTTCAATTGTCTCTGGGGAATTTCCGCCAACGTCTTTTATCGGATGTATATAATATAATCCATGAGCAAATCTGTACTGCACTAAAGCGCCAAACACACATTGCCACTTCTTAAGGTTGGGCATTTTTCGTTTAATGGTTCTTAAGATTTATAAATATTCTAGGACATTTCGAAGATTCTACAATTCGTACGAGTACGAGTACGAGAGTTTGAATTCATATCGAAGAGGGAAACCTCTTTTGAAAATTCATAATTGGAGCACATAAAAGTCTCTATAACTAAACAACATAACATAAACTCACGCCTTTATCCCCGAAGAGGTAGGCAGAGGTGCTAGCACCCACATTTTGCAAGTTTATGTTTAGGTCCTAATGTAATTAATTGGTGGCGAGCCTATTGCCATTAACCGGGCACTTATAAACCTGCGATAAATACACACATAACTTCGAAAAGCATCGAAAAGTCATTGGTGTGTGCCATGGGAAAACCTGGGATCAAACCCGAGACCTCGTCTCAGCAGTCCATTACCCATACCACTAGGCTACCGCGGCTTTGCACGGAAATATTTATCGCCATTATTATTTAAAAGATAGTATATCTTCAAACGAACCGGCAGGGCGTAATTAGTTAATCTAACATTTGATTAGTGGTCAAACGGGCGCTTACCACATCGCAATCAGTACAATAACAGATTGAAATCGGTCTATTATCACGCAGTATCATGGCGACAATCCGCACACAATGACACTTTATCACAGCTACAATTACGCCATGCACTAAGGAATTCAATTGATTGAAAAAATCATGCAATTCATTCAAACATTTCGATTAATTTAATAAATTTTTTCTTGGTGCAAAATGAAGTAAAAATTTAAAGCCACCATAATTAACACCTTTCATTTCTAATGTAACGGGAATTAGGGGTCCCAATACATATAGCTATGATCGTCTAGTTTACCTAACTTCAAAATCTAAACTATGTCTTACTTATTTCGATATTCGACAAATAATGGATTCGTTATAAATGAGATGATGTTATGTATTCAAACACGTACTTTCAGTACCGGTGTTTAGTTATGATTAGTTTGAAATGGAGATTATTTACGACCTCAAAGGGTGTACTTCAGCTGGTATTGATATGTAATTGGCCTTTTTTATTGTACATATGATGTTATGCGGTCCGGACCTTCATTTATATTGCAATACCATCTCGCGACACGCAGCCCGAGTTTATAGGTGTATGATCAATTTCCCAAAGGGAAGATCAATTGTCAAGCCTGTAGCAGGCTGATGATGATGATGAATTGAATTTATTACAGTTATAATTCCTCCACTACACTCCAACGTGAATCGATTGAATTGTCGATGCAAGATGTAGAAACCCCTTAATCGCCTCACAAGCAGAGATTATACTTTGGAAGTAACTATGATTATTAAATTTAAATAAATGATGTATGGACTTGTTCCACGGACAGCCTCTTTATCAATCACAATCCCAGTGCTATTGTGATAACATACAGTATATTTTCCAATACAAAATGGTTGTTAAATAACACCTGTTAATGTTATTTAACTGACTTCCAAAAATGATCAACACTCGTTACACATTATAACTGCTCTTGAGTACTGGTTATCAACCATGCATCAAGATTACTCAAACTGAATCAAAATGAAACAGGAGATTGTAAAACTTATGGTTTTGTGGTCTCAGTGTGGTGTAATTAATGAAACCAAGTTCATATTATTCATAAATTCAATAATTCAAAAAAATATCAATAATTCGATATTAAGGCGCATAGGTCCAATGAATATAAATTAGGCCAAATCTGGAGTTATAGTGTAACCCTTTGAATATTATTTCGCACCACGATTGCGATGTAAAGATTCAAATACCTTGATTGATTGATTGATGAATGACGCGATCATTCATAAATTATCTGGCCACAAATTGTGTTCTGCGACACTGCGATATTAACACAAAACACGGTGTGGAGTTTTACCATCCACACTGACACATTAGTAACTTGTCAAAAATAATAGGTTCAGACACATCCAAGCTCCTGGATTAACTCTAGTCTAGATTTTACTAGTGTGAAGATTAATCAGTCTTCCAAAACCCACTGATTGATTGATTGATGAATGACGCGATCATTCATAAATTATCTGGCCACAAATTGTGTGTATTGTGAATTGTGTATAAGAATTAACAATGATATTCTATGTTAAAATAAAAGGAATACATCACCAAATATCTCGAACTTATCACACACTAAAATAATTTTATCACCACACGAATAATTCACGACCCGTCCCGAAATACGTGTCGTTCCCGAATACGTGTTGCTCACGCTACGCTCGCATAGCAACTATCCCCATCGCTGGAATCGATCGCTCAAAGAAATCTGAGTTGCGGGGGGTGTAAGCCAATTTTGGGTTCATTGTGTGTGAACACAAACCCTTGTGGGTTCTGTTCCCTTAACTAATATTTTATTCTCAACCATGCACATCACATTAATTATTTCATGCAATAACAATAAACCCATTTATATACATACATTTTTCAATCAGACAAATTATCAATTATCATGCGAAGATATCATGCAGAGCGCTCTTAAAGATGGTAATTAATGATGCATCATTTTATTATGCCAATGGCTTTTTTTAGATAATCCCAAGGGAACTCAACATATTCAAACTAATCTCTTGAATATATATTATATTAATGCTAGTTAAGCATTAATTAATTGATCAGTTATTCGAAATAGTCTATTAAATCCATTATCTGTCATTACGATAATATTTAACATCAATTATGGTTAATTTCTCATTATAATAGTATGGATCCTTCAATAATTCTTAGGTATTTTATTTTTGTAACTTAACGTCGTCGGGTCGAAATTTACAAGTGGCAGAAAAAATATGTTTTTATTTATTTCTTCCTGGAATCAGTTGAAAGGTTCTAAACACGTGTGCAACAGCAATTAACAACTTAAAATATCTATTTATTATCTTTTGGGAACACAATACTTAAATATTTGAATGGACAAAGGACCCTTTCAAAGTGTATGCCAGATGTGCGACAACATTATACAAGCTTTCAAAATTTTTTGAAATTACGTTAACTGCGTACCATAAAAATAATGGTATACTATGTACCTTTACAGTTCGCCTCCTCAGACTTTGAAATAAACTGATTCGCTCAGAAACAGTCTTCTTTCGAAGATCTGACTATAGGATTAATTCTTATTGCTCCTCTCTTATCGCTTTATATAATACCTCGCTAAATTAATTGTGTTATAGTTACCCTTTATTTGATTGGTTTTGGGATCTACGAGAGTATAACAATTCACATGTGGAATGGCTGCTACTATAAAAGGCCCTTGATATAACAATGATAGCTTTTTAGAAATTTTATGTTCTTTACTTGATTGAATGAACGTTTTTAACTTTACATAGTCGCCTATTTGATAAACATCTAGTTTACGACTGTTGTCAAATTTTCTTTTCCTATTCTGACTAGTGTTTTCTGTATTTTTAATAGCAGTTGCCCGTATATTTTGTGATTCATTCCTCAAATGATTATTCAGCCACTGTTGCCCTAATTCGCAATCTGTTGTAAGTAATTTCTGCTCACCAAACGCCAACGCATTTGGAGCAAATCCTGTGCTAGAATGAGTTATATTGTTATAACTATCTTCTATATTAAACACAAAATCTACCCAACTTCTGTTTGACTCTGCACAATAAGTCCTAATTAATCTACCTAACTCGCGATTCACCCTTTCTACACTATTAGAAGTTGGACAGTACACCGATGTGTGTGTAAGAATTATTCCTAAATTTCTTACGCCTTCTTCAAATACCTTTGAAATGAATTGTGGTCCTCGATCTGTTATTATTATTTTGATCGGTATTTCGTTATGAAATCGTTTTGTACATGCTAATGTAGCACGTCCTGTAGCATTTCGCATAGGGTATAACCTTATAAATTTACTATAAACATCCTGCATAACATAAATGTATTTATAACCAAATTTACCTGCTGGTAATGGTCCATAGAAGTCCGCAAAGACTTTATCTCCTAACTGTTTAGCTAAGACTGGTT
The DNA here is from genome assembly GCA_963691645.1 of Pelosia muscerda. Lineage (NCBI taxonomy): Eukaryota > Metazoa > Arthropoda > Insecta > Lepidoptera > Erebidae > Pelosia > Pelosia muscerda. The sequence goes on from OY829100.1 coordinate 188,753, forward strand.
CACATGGTCCTACAGTGTTACAAATATTCGGCTTGACCTTTTGACATATGTCGCAAGTTTTAATTGTTTCTCGTATTATTCTGCTCATATTAGTAAAATAGTAACGTTTTTTCAAGAAAGAAATGATTTTATATCTACCAAAATGTCCGATTTCCTCATGAATTTGCATAATTAAAGATTCTTGTAATGATGTTGGTATGACTAACAATGTCAACTCGTATTTGGGTATCATAAAATATAATGTTTCCCCTATTAATTTATAGTGTTTGAATCCCCTCGTCTTGGATTCTTGTTCACCCTGCCTTATAGATTCTATTATTTGCTTTAATTTCGAATCCTCGTTTTGTAATTTAGTTATTTGCCTTAATCCTGTTACTACAGTTCCATGATTTGATGATCGAAACCAATAGATATGTTGTTGTATTGTTTTATTGTCTCTGCCTGTCTCTGTATTTAAAATATTACGGCTTAAAGTGTCGGCAACTAAATTTTTACATCCGCTAATATGCTGTATCTCATAATCCAATTCTTCTAAATACATAACCCAACGTGTAACACGCGCTCCCATTAACGACCACGATTTCACAAAAATTAAACTTTTATGATCCGTGCGAATAACGATCTTCGCGCCTCTTAAATACGTCTCAAACTTCTTTAAACAGTAAATCACAGCAAAGAATTCTTGTTCTGTAACAGACCATCTTGTCTGTGCCCCTTTGAAAGCATATGAACAAAACCCTATTATCCTTTCTGATCCGTCATTATCTAGCTGAAAGACATAGCCTCCAACGCCTACTGAACTAGCGTCAGTTTGTACATAGTATGTATCATTAAATCTTGGTTGTGATAACATCACACTGTGTGTAAACACTGATTTTAATTTATCAAACGCTTCTTGTGTATTTGCATCCCAAATAAACTTTGTTTTATTTTGTAGTAATTTATACAATGGGTTAGTTAATATACCAAAATCTTTGATAAATCTTCTAAAATAATTTACGAATCCCAAAAATGAACGTAATTGTTTTATTGTTTTTGGTTGTGGATAATTTAAAACAGCATCTACTTTTTGAGGATCTAATGCTACTCCGTCAGTACTGAGAATATGACCCAATAATTTAACTTGTTTGGCTGCAAAATTACATTTTTCTAATGAACATGTAAAACCTGCCTCTTCTAACTTGCTAAGCACCGTATCTACTTGCTGTAGGTGTTCCTTAAATGTTCCACTTGATAATATACATAAATCGTCAAGGTAATTAAGTGTATACGACCTAATTTCATGACCTAAAATATGATCCATTGCTCTAGAAAATGATGACGGTGAACTCTTTAGTCCTTGACATAGAACTTGATAGCAGTACGATTTTCCTTCAAATACAAATCCAGTATACCTAACAGATTCCGGTGATAATGGAATGATAAAATATGCGTCTTTTATGTCTATTAACGCAATATACTTTATTATGCGACCTGATTGTAATATATCACTCATTAACGGTGGTGTGTCCGTTTCACCAATCATTCGCTTGTTTAATTCGCGCGCATCTAATAGTATACGAATTTCACCATTTTTTTTCAAAGTACATGTTAAGGGACTACAATAGTCTGTGGCCTTTCTTACTATCAACCCTGCTTGCTCCATTTGATTAAGTCGGTCTCTAACCTTTTCTCGGTACACGTGTGGTATCGGATATGGTCTTATGACAAACGGCGTCTGGTCTTTCATTTTAATTGTGTGTACGTATTTATTTGTTCGGCCTACTCTATCTGAGAATAACGACTCGTGTTTTCTTAGAACGCTTAATAATTCTGTTTGATGTTCTACTGGTAAATGGAGCTGGTTCACATATTGAGTTAGTTTATCAACCATGCTCGTTGGACTAATAGTCGTTATCGAATAACATTGCAGTTTATTTTGCATGTTTTGTTCCAAGTCTATTTCGCAAAAAGCGTTATTAGTTTTGATTATAAATCTCATGCCATTGTCACATATTAAACTACCTCTTGCTAATTGTATGAAATCGTAACCTAGAATTAATGCTTTCGGCAATTTAGTTAGTATTAATGTGGGTGTATCTATTACAATATTTCCTACTTTTATTGGGATTGCAACAACCTTTGTTATCTTTTCTTTACTCGAACCAAATGCTCCAGCAATACGTAGCTCTGGAATAGGTATTTCCGCTAATGGACCTAAATCCTCCAATACTTTGTGATAAATTTCCTGCCTTATACACGTTACTTCACTACCTGTATCTAATAAACCTGTCAAATGTACGCCTCCTATACTAACATTTATCTCTGGCAATGTCAAATATCTACTCGAATCGTTTTCACAGTCTAATAATTCAGTGTCTCTAAATAGTGTATTGATAGCTTTATCATGCCGCGTGGTTTCTGTCGCATCGTCTTTTCCAATAAGACATATTTCTTTAGAGTTTTCTATCTTAGACGAAAATAATTGGACTAACATTTCTACTGCCACTAACGATTCTATGTGAAATAGTCTATACATTATTTTATTATTTTTAATTTTATCAAGTTCAAAACCATGTTTCATTAAATATCTTATTGCAAATGGTAAACGGGTGTGTGTGGGGTCAGAACGCCCCACGCTTACTAGTTTTTTGAGTTAATGTCAGCAATGGTGTCCGAACTTTGTTTGTTTTGTATCTCAGTCGGTGGTCTAAATTCTATAGGCTTCACGCCTCCTCGAACATTATGAGATAGTCGTCCCCTAAATGCCCCTCTACCACGTCTGTCATAACCTCTATAAGAACGACCGCGGTTATAATTATTCGGATTATATCTTATAGTATTAACGCGTACTGAGCTATATTTTGTGTTAGTACGTAGACCCCGTGGTCTTTCATATATATTAGCGGTATTCTGTGGTTGCAAACTATCAGGCTTTTCTCTATTTATATTTCGTTCTAAATGTCTTAAGAACTCTACCGCTTCCTTAATAGTCATTTGTTCCTGTCTACTAAAATACGCCACCTGTATGTGATCTGGTAATTGCCTAAAAATAGTGTTAACTTTCTCGGCATCTGAAATGGGTAATGATAGCCCATAAACAATGTTTAACTGTTCCGCAAAATATTTTTCCATAGAACCGACCTGTTTACTATATTTAGCTGCCATGAATTTAGATTTAACTACTTCTTGCTCTGACGCGCTCCAAAATACATTTTGAAAATCCCTTTCGAAATCACTAAAACTTTTCCAAAAATCTCTATAAATATTCATACGTATTTTCGCATCCCCTGTAAGAGATTCAATGGCGAACAATAACATTCGTTCATCATTTATATTCTGTCCAATCATATAACTTTTTAAATCTCTTAGAAAAGCCATTGGATTGTATGCCTTATTTCCATCGAAGGTAGGTAAATTTTGCTTAAACTGTACGACTACACTTTGACGGAGAACCTCGTTGTTCATATTTGTTACTGGAGTTTGCAAGTTGCTCATATTCTGTATAGTAGATGAAACTGAGCCCTGTTCAGAATGTCTTTCATTCTCCAACTTAGTTAATCGATTTAAAATCTCTGAAAGCAATTGTTGTGTTCGGTTTTCAGTATCTAATCTGCTCTCGTTATCAACAGATTTATTAGTGCGACGTAGGTTTTTTCTCTGGCCCGACATATTGAAATCGTAAACTAACCTTTAACAAATAATAACCCTCAGTAATACTTAAGATTGTGTGTTAACTTATCGTAACCTATTTGTCAAAGTATATTCACGAAAGTAAGTGCCTATTACCCAATCGTCTTAACGTTATGGTTATCTTTAAGTGTTAACAACAAACTCGAATTTGTTAAGTGTTTTGGGTCACCGATATATTAAATCATCTGAAATGGTGTTATTTTTTTCTTTTGGTCTAAGCCCTTTTTTTATAACTTGAAAGTTGTAGATTCTAATGTTTATTTTTTTCTGAAATTCAAAAGATGACCCTTCTTTTTTTGTCTAAGATTCAAAATAAGACCCTTTGGTTTTTTCTTTGTCTAAAATTCAAAAGATGACCCTTTGTTTTTTGTCGTCTAAAATTCAAAAGAGGACCCTTTTTTTTGTCGTTGTCTTATTGAGCACATGTGTGAAAATATCCTTATGTCTAAAATTAAGTTTCCTGCGATTTTGACGGCTTACCATCAAGTGAGGTGAAGTCAAAATGAAATAAATGAATAATAACTATGTGTTTTAATGAATTTAACTGCCTGCGTTGTGTTTATTTCTTAATGATTTTGTGTTTTTATTTTATTTTTATCAAATACAATCTTTAATATTGTAACTTTTAAGGATCTTTTCGTTGTATTAGGAAGTATAATACATTAAACGAAATTCTGGTCACGCGGCGCCAAAACTGTAACGGGAATTAGGGGTCCCAATACATATAGCTATGATCGTCTAGTTTACCTAACTTCAAAATCTAAACTATGTCTTACTTATTTCGATATTCGACAAATAATGGATTCGTTATAAATGAGATGATGTTATGTATTCAAACACGTACTTTCAGTACCGGTGTTTAGTTATGATTAGTTTGAAATGGAGATTATTTACGACCTCAAAGGGTGTACTTCAGCTGGTATTGATATGTAATTGGCCTTTTTTATTGTACATATGATGTTATGCGGTCCGGACCTTCATTTATATTGCAATACCATCTCGCGACACGCAGCCCGAGTTTATAGGTGTATGATCAATTTCCCAAAGGGAAGATCAATTGTCAAGCCTGTAGCAGGCTGATGATGATGATGAATTGAATTTATTACAGTTATAATTCCTCCACTACACTCCAACGTGAATCGATTGAATTGTCGATGCAAGATGTAGAAACCCCTTAATCGCCTCACAAGCAGAGATTATACTTTGGAAGTAACTATGATTATTAAATTTAAATAAATGATGTATGGACTTGTTCCACGGACAGCCTCTTTATCAATCACAATCCCAGTGCTATTGTGATAACATACAGTATATTTTCCAATACAAAATGGTTGTTAAATAACACCTGTTAATGTTATTTAACTGACTTCCAAAAATGATCAACACTCGTTACACATTATAACTGCTCTTGAGTACTGGTTATCAACCATGCATCAAGATTACTCAAACTGAATCAAAATGAAACAGGAGATTGTAAAACTTATGGTTTTGTGGTCTCAGTGTGGTGTAATTAATGAAACCAAGTTCATATTATTCATAAATTCAATAATTCAAAAAAATATCAATAATTCGATATTAAGGCGCATAGGTCCAATGAATATAAATTAGGCCAAATCTGGAGTTATAGTGTAACCCTTTGAATATTATTTCGCACCACGATTGCGATGTAAAGATTCAAATACCTTGATTGATTGATTGATGAATGACGCGATCATTCATAAATTATCTGGCCACAAATTGTGTTCTGCGACACTGCGATATTAACACAAAACACGGTGTGGAGTTTTACCATCCACACTGACACATTAGTAACTTGTCAAAAATAATAGGTTCAGACACATCCAAGCTCCTGGATTAACTCTAGTCTAGATTTTACTAGTGTGAAGATTAATCAGTCTTCCAAAACCCACTGATTGATTGATTGATGAATGACGCGATCATTCATAAATTATCTGGCCACAAATTGTGTGTATTGTGAATTGTGTATAAGAATTAACAATGATATTCTATGTTAAAATAAAAGGAATACATCACCAAATATCTCGAACTTATCACACACTAAAATAATTTTATCACCACACGAATAATTCACGACCCGTCCCGAAATACGTGTCGTTCCCGAATACGTGTTGCTCACGCTACGCTCGCATAGCAACTATCCCCATCGCTGGAATCGATCGCTCAAAGAAATCTGAGTTGCGGGGGGTGTAAGCCAATTTTGGGTTCATTGTGTGTGAACACAAACCCTTGTGGGTTCTGTTCCCTTAACTAATATTTTATTCTCAACCATGCACATCACATTAATTATTTCATGCAATAACAATAAACCCATTTATATACATACATTTTTCAATCAGACAAATTATCAATTATCATGCGAAGATATCATGCAGAGCGCTCTTAAAGATGGTAATTAATGATGCATCATTTTATTATGCCAATGGCTTTTTTTAGATAATCCCAAGGGAACTCAACATATTCAAACTAATCTCTTGAATATATATTATATTAATGCTAGTTAAGCATTAATTAATTGATCAGTTATTCGAAATAGTCTATTAAATCCATTATCTGTCATTACGATAATATTTAACATCAATTATGGTTAATTTCTCATTATAATAGTATGGATCCTTCAATAATTCTTAGGTATTTTATTTTTGTAACTTAACGTCGTCGGGTCGAAATTTACAAGTGGCAGAAAAAATATGTTTTTATTTATTTCTTCCTGGAATCAGTTGAAAGGTTCTAAACACGTGTGCAACAGCAATTAACAACTTAAAATATCTATTTATTATCTTTTGGGAACACAATACTTAAATATTTGAATGGACAAAGGACCCTTTCAAAGTGTATGCCAGATGTGCGACAACATTATACAAGCTTTCAAAATTTTTTGAAATTACGTTAACTGCGTACCATAAAAATAATGGTATACTATGTACCTTTACACTAAGGCTCTTTATAGGGATTGTAGCATGACGTCAACATCTAGATAGTGGTGAAGAATCCATGGATTTTATGATGTAACAAAATTAGGTGCTAGACCATTTTTCTATTGTAGAGTTACACGAGTAAGGGGACGTAGTAAGCCTTCCCGAAGAACGAGACTTCGTAAGTAGCGGCGCTGCCGTGAAACAAATTAGGTATTACACCACGATGGCAACTCCAAACCGATTCTGCGAATCTGGTAAGATGGGAAATGCCATCGACTCGACAGAAAAAGACGAGTAATTTTTGGTTAATTGAAACAATGTCATATTAGAGGCGGTAATCAATTAACTTTTCGCAGCTCACTGCTGGACATAGGCCTCTCCCAATGTTGGGGGATCTTTTTCGTACTGTTTCCACACTGGCCAGAAGGTCTTATTTCGATTTTATCGCCTCTTACAACACTCTTCGGATAAGATAAATTGGTAATATTCTTTCAACATTCCCTCACGAATCCCGGTAAAACACTGCCAAAATACCTAGTAAATAATAATAAAATTGTACGCATCACTTCCTGGAGTGTACAACTGTCGAACCCATTTTGTTAACTCTCACTCAAACGAGTGAACCCAAATAATAATCAAATTTAATAATAAATCAGAGCCGACAGCAGCCACTTCCAATACTTATTAACTGTTAGAAACATGCCCTTGAACAACTCCTAGCGCTACATAGACTTAATTTAAATTAGCTGTCACATGCCAATCAAAATATAAAGCTTCATTACATTTGACGATTAAATATTACAATTTTCTACAAGATCAAAATTTAGTTAAGGGCCGTAACACACCAAAGAGCACGGCTATTTAGTTACTCAAGCGATTGAAGTAAAAGGAAAAAAGTTTTTTAATAAGATACACTAGCAACATCTTAATCTATTCTCTATTTTTACCCGAATACGGTGAAGCTAAAGGAGTGTTATGATTTTGACCGACTATGTATGTATGCGTGTATGTGTGTGTGCATGGATGTATATGTATGTTTGTATGTATGTACCGTGGGCCCCAAAAGTTCCTGGACACGTTAAGATCTATAAATCCTTTGATAGCCTAAGTCTAATTTAACCAAAAGTAACATACATAGCCTTAATAAAATAAACTAGATCATGTCTTGTTTTACTATAAGAAACTTATGCAAGTAGTATCCTAAACTTCATAGATCATTATTAAGTAGTTCTATAGGGACATGCTTTTAAAAAAAAATTGTGTCCATTGTCCAGGGACTTTCGAGAGCCACTGGACATGTGTATGTATACTATGTGTGTTCATCGGTTAGTTCATAGCTTCTCAACTATTTAAAAGAATTGAAAATGAAAAGCGTGATTTTTTGTAGTCTGATGTTAAACTTATTTTTATTAGCTGACACTTTTTCCACCACATGTAAGGTTTTTATGATAACATTTCGGTTCATTAACAATTTTTTTCTAAACTAAATTTTATCGTTGAAAAACGATTGTTGTCTTACTGTTATATTACTTTAATCGCTGTCCAATAACTCGCGCGCGGTGATCAATCCGCCCATACGTAATCTAGCCCGACATTGAGCTCGTTGTACGCTCATTGATCGCAGGTTGTTGGTCTGGCTATATAAAAGGACTTTGCATAAAAGTCAGTAGAAGAAATCAATGTATGGAATACATACATTCTTGTCACTAATTGACCCTTTTTATTATAATGTTTAGTCTGTACCTACTCATATGCTACTTATAATTTTGCTGTCTTGTAATTTGTAGCGTGGTGTGGGGTGTGGGACGGTGAAAAAATATCACCACCCCGTCTTATTCGAAGAATGTCGTAAGAAGTGACTTACGGAAGAAGACGACGAAAACGAAGACGAAGAAACTTGAAATAAAACCCTGGCCAACCCGTCTTTCCAGTGTAGAAACAGTACGAACAAGTCTCCCAACATAAGGAAAGGCCTATGTCCGGCAGTGAACTGCAATATGCTGATTGATTATACAGTTTATGAATTGATTCAGTTTTGTTCTTCTAGACTTTCGAGTCTACTATGATGACCAAATCATTTACATATAAACGGGGCCATGTAAATAACCCGCACTTATTCAGTTTACAAATAGTGGTGACACATTCCATTCAATTTAAAATAACAGTCCTCGTATTGCAGGTTTTGTATTGTATGCTCAATAATTTCGAATGATTGTTATTCATTCACAATACTGGTTAACTGTCACAAACATGACACGTCAGTATGTATCCATCAAATTGATTTGAATAATACAATACGCCCTGAGAGTCAAATAACCGCGCCCACACGCCGCGCGCCGTGGTGCAGACGTCTCCAACATTATGAGCGACTCACGTTTGATAGATTATATTACGAGTGAACGATATAATCGTGTCTGATCTGTCATCAGTAAGTATGTGTACAGTGTACCTATTTAGTGAAACGTTTAGCAGTTAAACTCCGTTGATTTTATATTGATTATGTTCTGATTTTTCAAAGCAATGACAAGAAATGGAACCAATAGAGTACTTTGACAAAGTTTTTAACAACCAGAATTGCTGCAATTTTGAATCAAACTCATTATATATTGAAAATTATTCATATCATCATAATCGGAGTTCAGCTGAGCCTCGATATTACCCGTGATTCGGTGGTTCCATAGGAAATGGAACTACGGTTAAATGACTTTTTTCCATCGTCCCATCAATGGAACGTCCCATGGAACTACGGAAAATAACCGGAAGTGATTGCCATCTGGCCTCCACAACCTATAGATATAAGTGATATCACTCGTTCACTACTGCCACACCACAGGGACTGTCAAATGTTTTAGACAATTTAGAAAATAGAAATAGCAAGCATAGTGTCTCGTAGGTTATCATTTTGGATTGTTGTGCCTGGACAAGTAAGTGGTAAGTATTGTTGGTTAGTAATATTCCCAACGTGTCCTGCAATCTGTTAGTCATGTGAACCTCATTTCTAAGATCATTAGACCCGAACTCCTCAAAAATTTCATTGTTTTGACCTTCATTTAAAGTGCAATAATATTAACACCCACATGTATTGTCACATACCTAATAGACAGAAAGATATGATATCTACAACAACGCTATAACAAGCTCACGGCCGTATCTGTAAATGGTAGTTGCTCTAGTTTTACAACGTAATAGTACCTTAATTTAATTGTACTCAAATGTATTCCCGGAGCAGCCACTAAACGCCTCCGCGTGCGAGATAACAGGTAATAAATACAGCTAATGATCTGCGCCCTGAGACTGCGAGCTCTACAGGACGCGCTCTAGGGGTCGCTGTAGTCGGCGACGGAACGACGGGATATATCTCTTTAGAGGGCTGTAGTCGGATTTATTTCATGCAAGCGTATAGCCTAGTGGTATGGGTAATGGACTGCTAAGACGAGATCTCGGGTTCAATCCCAGGTTTTACCATGGCACACCAATGACTTTTCGATGCTTTTCAAAGTTATATGTGTATTCCTCGCAGGCTTATAAGTGTCCAGTTAATGGAAATAGGGATAAATGACTATGCCATTAGAATCATCCTTTTTACGTAGAGTACTTAATTACTGAATTTGTGAAAAATTCGCAGTTGTTTTGAGTTTATTTATTACAAATAATTATAAATATACAAACAATTTTTTTTTGTTTGTGTATTAAATAATATTACTGTAGAAAAACATACAGTATAAAAACGCCAGATACAAACTCATCGAAAAAGTAAAAAAAGAAGAATTCGAGCTTTGTTGTTTTGTACCTAAATAAATATGATATCGCTTAAATTATTTATTTACAGCATATTTATATCAAGTCCTTCCATATAATACCAATATTGAGGATGTAGTGAAATATAAAAAGGAAATTCACCATTTTGTGGTGGCGGCACCTTTTAAATAAAAAAATATTTCGTTCGGTTCATCTACACACATACCATGCTCACACACACACAACATACGAGTTGATGTTGATACTATTTCTTTGCTACGTGTTTCGTAGCATTCGTAGCAAATGCGTCTGGGCTACGATACAGCTACGCGGTGTAGGGTTGCGATGTAGCAGTCAACTACACAGACGACGGCTTCGTCACGCAAGTCACACATAGCGGAGTCAAGTGTATGACGGGTTACTAACTGATAATAGCTCACTTATGTGTTCATCATTGACATTTAGAGCTATCTTTTGTTGGTATTTAAATATAATCTTTAACATTATTATTAGAAGTCCCGAGATATTTATCATGTATCGTTCGGAGGTTCCGATATTTCGGTGCCTATTGCAAGTACCATGATCGCGGACGAACTAAAGTAAACGGTGAAAATGTGAGGAACTCCAAATAAAACGTGGTAAGTATCCCAACCGTTAAAAATAAAACTCTTATGTTGTTCAATTTATGTACAAATATTCAGGAAAACCCGGCAGTACTCGCATCACGAATAAACAGGAAGACGAATCACATTAAGCGTTAAGAATGTATGAGATAGACATAAAATGGCGTATGATGCGAGAAGTCATATTAAACGTGATCGTATTAAGCGGTTAACGGGCATGGTAAGTCTAATTTTCGCTCGCAGTTGATGCCTTTTAAGTAGATACACTAGCAGTCTTAGTTAGACGTTGGCAACACCAGGGGCGTTTCATTTGTGCTGCCAACGATATAGAGAAGAGGGGGTAAGAAGAAGGGAGAGGGGAGAAGGCTAAGAGACTCTGTGTGCTGTCAGTGCAGAAGACAAAGAAGGGTTTCTCGGTCTTCCCACAGACAACACAAAACCTCTCCAGTGAGCTCTGTATGCGTATACAGAGCTCACTCTACTCTACTCATTGCCGGAAACACAATACAAGGTTATTATTGGCCGCGTTATTCTGTAGGGCTTAGGTACCTTAGGTACTTTGGAAATAAACTTTATGTTCGACTGATAGGCACTTTATAGCTTTTATATACCTATAGTATAGTTATATACCTCTTTTATATGAGTAGGGAGCTCTTAAAGTATTTAATCACAGTAGTGAAGGGCGGCTGGTTTTCTCTGCCTACCTTTAAAGGAGCGAGCCTTACTCATACTCTTATTTAAGTAACAACTATAAAAGTTTTATTGAAATGACTCTAGCTATTTCTAGATAGTGCAACGCTCGATGGGTGAGCAGCAATAAAATAAGAGATCGCAATATTTTAAGATGAACTCTAAATATTGAGAATTCCAATTTTATTGCTCCTTATATTTTATAGACAGCAGAGTCGTGCACTTTCCAAAACGAAATTGAGATACCCCTTCAGATGTATCACACAGTTTGCGTGGGTGGTCTAACGTAGCCTAACGTAGTGTTATCAAGGTATCCTAACATTTCAGTGACTTTGGCTTGCATTAGCGAATATCCATCACGAGATACGATCGCGTACAGCCTCGCTCCACAGCGGACAGGCGACGTAATGCTCCGCCTCGTATACACACGTAATAAGGTGCTTCCAGCTCATGTATCGGAGATCATACAGATTTACGGCCCAAACATCACCGCGGTGTGCGACGCGCCTGGTTTGATGCGCGTGATGTATGTACGTTTTGATGATAATGTTCGAGGTGTGCGCTTCACTCGCTAAAATAGACACGATCGTGTAATCTATTTACTGTTCGAGAAAGTTAAATAAATGTTTAAAGTTTGTTGTTAGAAATTACACGGATATGAAACCACAAAATTCTGTTACGGAATTTGAAGCTAGAAAATTCAATAAAACTTACCGAATCTGAAAATTAAAGCAGATACCTTATGTGCAGCAATCGCTCTCCTAGTATCAAATGTGCCGCTGCTTGTACTTGTAATCGACTAGCCTCTGAAGATGGAAGCATTGAATGAGTGTTGTTATGTGTCTAACATCCACACATTTGTCAATATTGTCAATGTGAGCGGTGAAAAGGAACCTGAGTAATTGTCGCACAACCACAATGAGTGCGGGTGTATTTGTGTAAACGGCGGAGTGTTTCAGGTAATGGCCGCTGTCATCATAATATTTATCGTCGAACAATGGCCGGGGGATGTGGAGGGGAAGGGGGTGGAGTACGCCTGCAGGGAGGTGGTAATATTTCATTTATTGTATAACTTTTTGTATGGCTGATGTGGAGGCCCCCTGAGATTTAAAGGTAATTTCGTGATAAATACTCTGTGTAATATCAAATTTGGTTCCAACGATAATCATGTTCATCAAAAGCTTTTGTTGTATTTGAATATGAAATTCATGTAATTGCTTTCATTTGCCTTATCTCGTAATCTTTAAATAGGTGAATATTGTTCTGTGGCAGTTTTATGGTCGTGTTCTAGTTTTAACTAATAGCTAGCTGAACTCAGTCACGCGCTAGTGCAGTATAATTATGTAAATTATTTATTATTGAATATACGACAGTAAAATTTCAATCCAATGAGTATATGCCCAACTATGTCCAGACGATATTTTCTCCCTCCCCCACTTCCTCCGGGAGGAGGGAGATTCATGGGAATTTTCGCGCTAGAAAAAAAAGACGGTATTTTCCTCAAGTTCAAAGATATTGTTAAACTTACCTGACCTTTGCATCATATAATCTTTAAAGAGACGTTGATGACAATACATTTCCTAATAAAACCCTTTTCTACCTCAGATATGTATTCTGGATATCGAATCTTTGAATCTTCTTACTTGAAGCAACCATCTTTTTATCAAATATTTGTGATTATAATTTACTTTTCTGCTTTGGGAGAAGTAATTTACATACCGTTCTCGATTCTACCTAGAAAATGTTTTACGAAATTTTAAAGTGATTATGTAATCAAAACTTTTTTATTATAATTTTGACACTTCATCTTAAAAAAAATCTTCCGTTTGAAATATTAAACAGTTAAGCTACAAATAACTTTTCAAACGAAACATTACTTACATGTTTTTACTTTGTCAACCGCAACTCAATTTAAATGGTTTATGAAAATAAAAATCTAATGAAATGAAATAAAATTTCTAATGGTTAATTCTGTTACCTACCTATCAGTTTAATAAAGAGGGTTATTCCTGAAATTTTCAACTACTGACGTTGTGGTCGTACCTCGGAGAGCACGTAACGCTATCGGTTCCGGTTGCCATACAACATCTATGGCAGTCTTTACGGGTAGGTACTGGGAGCCCCCAAAAGTTCGGCTAACCTAACTACAGAGCTTCGGTGCAGCCAATTTGGTTGTGGAAGTCCGATGGCAGTTGCTTCATGGAAAATATCGAAGTACAGCCGCACCTTAGTTAGACTAGAAAGCGGACCCCAACTGAGTTGGTAATAGGCTCAGAGAATTATTTGATAGAGATACTTTTAGTACCTCAGTGATTAATTAAGCGTTTCTGAATGAGGTTAGTTGCTATATAACTTCTTTTCAAATTTATATTGTGCCCCAGCTCCAACTCCATTATACCTCAGCGTCCACAAAGCTTCAAGTCAAACATACGTTTAGTGATCCGAGGCAATTGTATCTGCCTGTCTATTTGCCTCCGTGCTCACGCGATTCGAACATTAAGTACGCATCTGAACATTAGGATAACATTTCATCGCTTATGCGCTATTCCCTTCTAAAATTCATCTAGATATTACAGTCTACTTAATGCGTGCCATTTCGAGAGGCTGCTCAAATATTGTTTCGTATGTTTCTCAGCGTTTTATGGAAGTTTTTGTTGTGGTTGGGCAATCCCCTTGTTTTGTATCAGCCAATTTGCCGCTAACTTTAGCAATTTAACGATTGCCATCCACAGATTGAAACTGAAAAAAAAAGGTATTAATGTTATTCCATTGCAATGTAATGTTAAGAGTATTCAGATATTTATGTCAAACGATTATTACAATTCCACGACTATTCAATAACATCATTATATAAATATTGAAGCGTGTGATATATATATATATATATATATATTTGGTAAGTTACTTGGAATATACTTTACCAAAACTATAATATAAAAAGCCGTGTAATGACCTCTTTTCACTAGGCGTGAAATTATGATTAGTTTATTTACATACTACTAAAATTATATTGTGGATAAATGGGAACAAATTATTTGATTTCGATGAAGACGCAAGGGCAAACCTCTTTTTGAAATTGGAAAAGTAATTGCCTAGAAGTACCAGATTCTTACAGTTCAGGTAGTTCGGGCATTCGCCTTGTCGGAGACTGGTCGCGGGTTCAAATCCCGTTTTCACGTATTTCAATTTTAGATTAGATTTGAAAAAGTTAGTTAAATTTTATTTCATAAAATCCTTGCGACATGTTTGATATGACAAATGTTCAAAATTTAATCAGCGCACGGACATAATATTGTTTAAATCTAACCTGGAATTAATTTAATCAACAAATATGAGTAAGTTTGACCGTCAAGTGGCCGGGGCGAGGCAGGTCCAGCGCCGGTCGACTTCTAATTAATGGAGCTGTAAACTTACCAGTACTCGCGAGTGTTGTGCGCGGAACAACGGCTGTGTCATACAGCCCGACCACGCCGCAGATATACGGGCCAAGTTGTGCAGACGACTGTAGAGGAGCTAAGTGTTCTGAAATAATAGCGGAAGGACAATTGGACGCGGTTGTTTAGAATGCATTAGAACTATTTGAATTTATATTTTGCCATTTCTCGTAGCAAAAACAAGGCGTAAGAAGTGCAGAAATGGTTGTGCATATGATACTCAGTGGGACTTCCCTACTTTCTACCTTACGAGATATTGTCAATGGATCAATCGTAGTCCTAAAATGGTTTTAGTATAGTGCAGGATCGATTGCCAAGACTATTATAAAATCCAAATTATTTAGATTAAAAGCTGTTCAGTCAAATTGCTATTCAAGCAAAATAATTGTTTCTAGACTAAGTAAATGTTTTCATGTTTCTGGTGGTAACCGAGGCTTTCATCTCAGACCAGGGGTCCATTACTCCTTCCCCGCATTTCGGTTTTGACTTTATATTTATACATTATATATTGTAGGAGGTAGGGGACCCGCCGCTCACGTACGCTTTAACAATTCCAACAATAACAATAGCAAATTATTACTAATTGTCATAGAATGGAATGTCAAACTGCACCCATCAAAGCAAGTAAAAAGACTTCTTACCAGAGGAGAGATGTGGTCCTATGTGCAATATTCCGCAAGTGTAAATAACAAACCTCGACACGTGTTTCGCCTCTACACGAGGCATCTTCAGGAGCGTTCTCAAGTATGTTTATTCACATTCAATGACCCATATTATACCTATGCTATGCTTAGTTGAGAGGCCGGTCATTGTGTTTAACGAATAATATTTAAAATAGAAACTAGTTTTTAACTTGCGACCATGCCACCGTAGCTATCAAGTAGGTCTGTCAGTGAGAGTCCTCAAACAAACATAACTGGCTTATTATTGTGTTAGTCTTGCTAGTAGTTAAAAGTTGATAAATTAGTCAATCGTCATTGGTGTAACTCCCAGCCTCAGATCAAAATGATTATAATCTAGTATCGTCACTCAGTTTTCACTTACACAATCAATCTCAAAGCTAAAATAGAATTCAATTCCGCACGAAAACCCTACGCAGAATATTTCCAAGAATACCTGTGATTTTGTTCCGTATTATTCTTTATTGATTTGAATGTGGCGCGCTGTTGGCACTCGGAGGGTCGAGTGAGATATTGTTGCCATTGATACCTTCTGTCTGAGTTTTTCCTGTTTTTATACTGAATGAGAACGTCACGCCTTGCCGTAACATAATATAACGTAAATGTATGCAAACACAGCGTATTGATATACTGCTATAGTACGGCGCTCAAATATGTTAAGTGGATTGGGGCGTGACTCGCGAGCCAATTTGTATCCTTTAGCAAGTGATCAATTATCTCAGTTCACACTTTCTGTGTTTCGAGGAGCCTAACATTTTGTTTGGAGCACATGTAAAAATGTATGGAATATTTAGGTAATTATGTTTTCTTTTGTAGAAATGTACATAGATATATTTACACCTATTTCCTTCAAGGGTAGGCAGAGGGGAGTTATCGTCCACATTTCAGCAACCAGATTATTCGATTCTATGTAATAGGGGTTGAGCCTATAACCGTATTTCTGTCTAATCCCATAGCCGCATTGTATGAGGAAAGCATGAAAAAAGGCATGGGAAGAAATGGGTGACCCAAATTCTACTCTGCCAAGAACTACACGGCTTGCAAAAAAGCTGCTGCTGCACGGCTGAAAAGATGGTTAAATTAAAAAATGTAGTAAAAAGTGTACATAGCTTTTTTTTCTTTGAAAAATGATTAAATATTCTGGAATGTTCCATGAATGTTGCGTATGATTGACATTTTTATGTTCTTTCTAAATGTGTCAATATTCCCGTGGGTATAAAACATTAAAGTTCCATACCTCAATTATTAAGCTCTAATAATACCAGCTGTAGGTTAGCGCAGCACAGTGCCTGCACATTCATTTGAGGCAGACAGCACGTATGAACTCGTACCATTTGTCAGTATCGTGGGCCGCGTTTTATCCGCGCGTCAGTTCCGCGCGACCCGTCGTAAATCTAAAGGGACTATTTCCCGACAGCACTCGCCGGGAATGTGTCGGATGGTGAGTGGAGGTACGTCGTTGTTCGCTAGCGGCCCGGCAGCACGACCGAGCGCTCGGGGCGATGATGGGAAAATAATGATGTTGCTTTTTTAGAATAGTGTATAGAAATGAAATGCTGACATCTGACGCTCGAGGGTACGTTCGCGTGGAATATGCCATGTGTGTGATTATATTTAACTGAGCAGTGTAGGTAGAATAGTTTGAGTACATTGTGAAGACCCACTTTAGTTTAAGCTGAATGTTCTGAAGAGCTCTTTCAGTTCAGCTGGTGTCACAATCTCTCTTTTGACATGGAACTACTCGTGCTGGTCCGCGTCTAGAAGCAAGCGGTTTGATGCTTTATTATCTCACGGCTAAGATGTGGAATGAAATGGTGATCCCTATTATTAGTTTTTCACCGTAGCTTAAATGTGAGCAAAATTTTTATATACGGACCGGATTTTTTTTATATATATCACCATTACTTAACACTTTTTCTAGTTATTGGTTTAAGTCGAGGAATCAACAAATGATATAGATTCAATATATGTAGTAGGCGTATTACAGAATTAATTTATAAATACAATTCATAATACACCATAACACAACTTACACAACATCTGATGTTATAATAACAAAACAATAATATTATTGCACACAGTTTTGTGCGCAAACCCAACCCATTCTTTCTATGAAAACAATTTCCACACTAAGCTCTTTTCTATTCTCTATGTTTAGTTACCTCAAATAGAATTACGGTACAAAGTGCACCCGGGTTGAGGATACTGCGAATCACACAGAGCACAACTTATCACAAGAGAACTACTTAGATTGCAATCTGATTTAAATTTATGAATTCATGATTGTTGTTAGCTACACATCATATTGTCATAAACTAATGCATTAATTCCATTTCTTTTTCTATTTCATCTAGTACATAACTACATTATTACGGATAACAATCGTTCTTACATGCACATGACAATGAATTCTTATAAATTATATTCAATATTTAAATTATACAATAATAATATTATACAAATTACACGCACGAGAATTTATACACGAAGAAAATCAAAAAGTGAGCTTTTTTTTAAGGGATTTTATGACATTGTAACTAGGACCTTTATGTCAAGTCTTATTTTATTTTATAACACTTTATTCACTTATCTAGTTGGAACGATTGTTAATGATGATGGATGACGATGACGGATGATAGTTGCCCCAGTATAGCGGTGGAGACTTTACTAGAAGCTTTTCTAAGGGAGATTTTGACACCAACACGAAAAATCACAATTCACTACAATATTCCACTTTCCTACACTTGTGCGGTTTGCCTAAGCTGTTATGTTTAAAACTCCACCATTTTTACACATAATAACTCGAATTTACACCAAATATAGAAAATGCAACACGGGAGCGTTATGACACTTTTCGCGTTCCCGCCAAAACTCTCAAAAAGTGTGCGATCGTGTTTTGTTTCTAGGCGGTAAAATATACCATAGATAACAGACGTAATAGAGAATATCAGAGAGTATTTATGTGACCTCATTATTAAAGTAATATTGCACATCCAGGCTCACCTATTCGATACAAGCTAACATTGTTAAGCGTTGTTCAAAACTGTTTTCTTTGAATATCCATATTAATATAATGATGATAACACAGCCGATACTGGAGCACTCAGTGAAGTGCAAGGAGGTCGCGCCAACGCCAGGCGACCCACTTGACGACAGCGTCTATTACTCTATGCAAATTGCTGGACAACGGACGGTAAGGGTTGACACACGGCTACGACTTGCCGCATCATTTTAAAAAGAAATAAGTATCTGATTCGCACAATTAATTTGTAACTTAAAACCGATTGATAATTATGCTTTTTTATTTCCTACCGGTGCTGCTGCTGCATTTGTGGAAAACCTCAAATGGTACAAATATTGTAATTAGAGATTATGTTTTTGGATATTTTGGTCTTGAAACGCTGGAAATATCGGTTCAAGTGACTGTTTTGTATACAAAGACTTGGCAGAAAGGGTGATCGACGCCACGACGTATGACCAGAGAATATGCATTTACATTCAACGTGGCAATGCTGCCAGCCTTCTGGGAACGTTACTGATCGGTGATGGTGCGAAGGAATTTCTGGACGTATTGTGTATGTAAATATTCTATTTAGTTAATTCGTTTATTTTAATAATAATTTTTAATGAATTTAGTATTGTTTTATTGTTCTTCAGTGAATAGTCATCCTATATAAAATAAGTGTGAGATTCTTCTAAAATAAATTTAAGTTTAAGTTATATTATTCGCTAAAAATAGTAGTTATCTACAGTAAACTCTTATCGTGATAAAAACAACTTCTCTTGTCAAAAACATAAATAGGGATTACCGTCCATCATCCATAAACCCTGATTTTATTTGGACACTCCGCTGTTCTGTAACATACACACTATTTTTGATGTGCTTTTATTTACAAAGTACTATTTCCAGTAGTAAAACTTTTTGATCTAGGTGGGACATGTGAGTAAACACAAATCGAATTAATATAGGTAATTTCACCATGTTTAATTGCATAATACTTATGAGCAAAGAAATCGCAGGATTTAAGCGCAATGTTACTGTGTTCCTTAGTGCTGGGTATTAGGACCTAGCCGTAGTACAGCTACTACTACAAAGATGGCTAAAAATACGTTTTCACAAACAACAAAGTAAGGTCGAGGGACCCTGCATTCGATCACTTTATATACAAGCGCTCCGTTTATTTTGCAAACATCATGTTGAGGCCACATTGTAGCTGGATTATAACATTGGCTAACAGGGTAACCGAAAATGTGCTGACATAATTATTGTTACCACTCTATACATACTAAGAGAATAATTTTCTTCACTGCTTGTGTAAGTGTCAGTTGCAAGCTAGGTGAATTAAGTCTACTAAATAGTATACCTAATTACCCTGGGTGAATTAGCCAAAGTGAATTAAGTCTACGGACCCCAAAGTTCCACTGTGAAGTCCGGTTCTGTTCATTCTCTCGACTGGCTTATCATATTTTTGACCCTCTAAACCCTCGAGTAAGACCCCCGAAGCATACCATTTCTAGAATTGAAGATCAACTAAGTGACAAAAATGTGCATAGCTTGCTTTCTCGTCGTTATCAGAGCAACTCCTTTCAAAAAATATAGGAAACCATTAAAAATTCTCCTATACAACTATCTTGAGTGATGGTGGGTGGCATCTACTGATAATCGTACGAACAATCGGTTTTAATGAATGATAAGGAATCAAAAACAATGTTGAAAAATGATATAGGAGAAGTTGTTATACCGCTAGTTTCAGAAACAAAACTTTGAAGGGATATTTGGATTGAATTAGTGCTCCAACACCGCACAATACTTCTTGCATCTATATAGATGTAAGTCCTTCGTTTGTTAACAAGTGTTGTGGCTACGTCGCTGTGGGCGACGCGCACGAAATAACAGCCGGGTGAGTGAGCCTCTTACACCGCCTGTCTTCAAACATGCCTATACATCGACTGTTGTCTTCTAACGAGCCAGTTTCAAGTGCTGCTATGAAAGTGCATTGGACCATATTCGGTCGTGGCCAGTTGCTAATATGTAGTTTGATATTATTTTACGTTGGTACTCGCCTGTTGTGTGGCGACACTAATTAGTTTCTTTCAGCGAACCGTACTTGATTAGCTTGTATGTTAATATATGTTTTAAAATGTAGCTCTCTAGTTAATATTTAATTTTATTCGTCAAGTAATTAGTTACTTTGGTGTTGAACTAAAATATCAAAATGTTTTTGATTCTGTTCGTGGTTTTCCTTCATGTAGTAAAGTGTTGTAGGTATTTATACTAAACTTCTGTCGACATCGAGTGCATCACGTACAAAATGGGCAGATATTTTTGAACTGCAATGTGGCAGCACCGGTATGGCAAAGAGAGTCGACTAGGATGAAGAATTAGATTGTTTTAAGTATGTAACATTGATAAAAATATGATACTAGATTGTGAAGACTAGTAAGTATTCAGCTATGCGTATATCATTTTCTATCTTTTCACACAGTTAGCTCGTGCCTGTTTAGTGTTTATCCTGGATTAGGTGGTCAGCGGCAGAGCTTTATTAACACCCTTTCGTGACATATGTTTTCGGTCCGTTCGTATAAGATGACGAGCCTGTGTTGCCACCAAAGGAGCACTTTTCTGATACATATTATTATATCTAACGAACAACCAGAATACACATTTGTTCAATGGTTATCTTCTTTTTTAATTAGAAATAACCATAATCATAACCATAATAACAATGAATTTTATTTCGTTCAACATAGGTGTTATATCAAACAGTTTATCCTCTCCCATGTTCCGCCTAAAGGCATACAAAATGAATTAAATACTCTTGAGTGGTTACAAAATTAGAATTTAATACATTCTTAATATAAAATAATCAAGTAAAATGTAATTAAATATAACTGATGGAAATAGATTATCTAATAAAATGAATACGAGGAGGAGGAGTTAAAAATACTAGGTCTACGTAATAGTCCATCGTCTTACACACGCCTGCCACAGATGGCCCGTGACAATAGACCATCTGTGACGGGGGCTGGGCGCGGTTGTGCTGACCCACTAGTAAGTTATAATTATTTAAATTGGACCAATCGCCCAAGAAAATGACAGGCGTTAAAATATCATAAGAAACTGTACTTCATTTTGTAGTGCGTTTTTAGACATAGATAGTACGAACCATTAAAACAAATAGTCATTAATAATAATATGTTACCGACCTCCTTTCCCACTCGATCACAATTTATTAAGCGTCGCGAGTTAGTAGTTCATTAAAACTTTAGCTCTGGCGTAGGTGGGCAGTGGGCATATGACACATTTTGTAAAATAACTGTTCTTGGACTTCTCTGCCTTCTCTGCGTTCCAAAATTGGAGACCTATGGAACAAGCCCGAGTTGACTTCTGTTTTTTTTGGGTCACAATCGTGCTGCCGATTACATAGAGATGAGGAGGAAAGAAAGAGGGGAGAAGGTTAAGGGAGTCTCTGTGCTGTCAGTGCAGCAAACAAAGAACGGTTTCTCGGTCTTCCCACTTTCACAAAAAACTTCTCCAGTAAGCCCTGGCTACTCATCTCACCACCGGAAACACAACACAAGGTTATTATTAGCCGCGATATTCTGTAGGGCGAAGATACTTCCCCAGTCGAACTGGTCAATTAGGACGAGTGATATCGTCATGCCCTACCTCCGTGAAGTCCTTCTCGAAACCTTATTACTTGAGCAATGAACTGACCTTTTTACGAAAACCTAAACGGAAAAGTACAACATCATTACATAAATGCATAACAGTGACCCTTCAAACCAAGACCGCCAGCGCCACAGTCAGTAATATATTTCCACTCTATTCGTCCATTGTCGTAGTGAATTAGACTTTTATTACTTTCTATCTGGAACAGGACGCTCATTTTTCATCGCTCATTGAAAGTTCTCGCAATAATGCTTAAAAATCAAATATAATGTTTATTTTACGAACAAGCCGACATTGATTGATGTGATTATGCTGTAAATAACAACGTTTTTACGAAACGTTCAGTCTTTATAACGTTCCATTCATTCTAGTTGACGTGATCGAATTTAGTCGACCTGTAAATCTCACCACCAAAATACACATTGTGTGTAAATTGACTTGGTTATTAATGGTTTGAGACGTCTACACCTAATGGTATAAATTGGAAGAAAGAAAACTACAATTTAAAAATATACCAAGTGTTATACTCCAATTCAAATCAATTGTCTTTTTAATCACATGAAGATTTAAATGAGGTCGTGTGAAACAGGATAATTGACAGCGGGTCGAACGCGGTCATGGCCGGATCGAAACTAGGGGTCGAGAGACGTACGAGAACGTAGCCAAACAAGTCGTAATAGGTACATGTTTTTTTAAATCACGCTGATACTACAAGAATAACTTGTAATTCACAAGCGTGAAAAGGATGCATAATATTATACGGATAAAAATTACATTTCAGGGTGACTTATGCGAACTCACGCGACGAGCGCAAAGCTTTCAATATATTTCAAGTCAAAACTGTTCCATTTTTAGGATTTGGTTGTCGCACTGCGGAGTGTTTAGCTGTAGGTACTTAGACAGAATATAATTCAATTTAAGTGACTATAAATTCGTAAAAAACGGAATCTACAGAGACTTCGCAGTCAGTACCTACCTCGAAGAGTTGGCGCGTACGTTTTTAGATTCAATAGTTTCACGTGAAATAATGAACTTGTGAAGCAATTAGTATGCTAATTGCTTTACAATACAATTTACATTGAAGAAATTGAATGCTCAGACTGGACTTGAACCCGCAACCAATCTCTTACAAGGAGAATGCTCTGACCACTAATTATCTGAGCCACGTCTTGATTCCACATTCTATGCAAGCATCGCTGCAAGATAGTAGGTATGTATTACATTATCAGAAGCCTTATATACTCTAATATACGGCGGAAATATCTGTTTTTTGTTTGTTTGTTTGTAACGAATAGACTCTGGAACTAATGGACCGATTTCAATAACTATTTCACCTATAAGAGATATAATTATCTAGAAGTAACATTGGCTATATTTCATCACACTACCAACTATGGGAGCGGAACATCATCATGGTTCTCTTTAGATAGATTTCTATACCTTGGCACTAACATCGCAAACTATTTCCGTAGTCATGACATCAAGAAGAAGTAGTATAGAGAGGCAAGTAGCGAATCGCGTAGAGTCGTATAACGCGATAAACGATATCCACGCGGGCGGAGCCACGGACAACAGCTAGTGGCTTATAAGATAGTTCTTCTATGACCTCATTGTCATGAGCTCCAACAGAGCACATTGCATTGATAATACCATGAATTATATAGAACGGTATCCCTAATAATTACAATCCGTGTTCACGTGAGCTCACAACAGTAATCGCATTGTAGGCTTGTATCCGAGCATCAAATTATCTGCGTGCTATTGTAGCTTCGGCAATAATTGCAGTAGCGTAATACAGGTACGATTTCAACTAGGTCATGACATCGCTTTAGAAGGAAATCGTTAGATTTAATATTTATTATGAGGTCCACATGCTGCCACATGAGAAATGGTTCTTAAGTTTCTTCAACCATTTCAACACTCAATTTACCTTCTTTTTTATCACCACGGTCTCAATCCCACCGGAGCTGATAAGAGAGGTTATGTTGGACTGGAACCGATTAATACACACGCCATCTTTGGGTCTTTACTTGCCGGAAGTAGATAGTAGCGAACATATCCCTCGCACCCCGGTAGACCCGGGGTCCTCCCTTTCGAGATGACCCCCGTCGGGTATAGGGGACCAATATGTTCTCATCTAGCCCCGGGCACGGGATGGCGCACTTTGTACCGCCGGCCGCGGCCTGCTTCTGCCAGGGTGACAGACGGCTCCACCCGTCACTCCCAGGCCCGTGGTCATGACTCAAATTATCTTCTGTAAATTACTTCGACTGAATCATAAGTACCTCTGCCCTACAGAATACTGTGGCAATAATAACCTTGTATTGAGTTCCCGGCGGTGATTAAGCTAGCGAGAGCTCACTGGAGAGCTTTTGTGTTTTCAGTGGGAAGACCGAGGCCTAAGTTATCACCACTATGTGATAGTATGAAACACTGTTTTGTCTTCTACACTGACACCACCAAAATTCTCTTAACCTTAAAGTCTCCCCCTCTAGTAAATCTTATTATGTATTAGTGTAATATCAGTGTTTTATCCTACTTTGAAAAAAAATACTTTCTTTCTTTTTTCTTCCCTTTATAAAAATATCTTGCAAAGAATGCTCTCGTAATAGACGCAGTTGATTGCGTCCAAGACGCTACTTCTGCATGTAATGTTAAGTACTCGCAGTAAAACATATAGCTCGTTACGAGAGACACCATTCAACTGAAATGTCTGTATAAAATGTTTGCGTTGGAGCTATCCAAACATTTAATAAGAGCAGATCGGCTGCAGCTACTCGTGGCATAAGTTTACGATTGTTGATATTACAAGAGTTATTCAACGTGGGTTTGAGTCCCGAGTCTAGTGCAATTATAACATGATATATCTTACAACGGTTTATTAGTACGATTGACAGATTTCGTAAACATTCCCATCTCATATAGTTTCACATAAACGTAAACTTACCCCTGTATCCCCGAAGAGGTAGGCAAAGGTGCTAGCACCCACATTTCGCTAGTTTATGTTTTGGTCCCTATGTAAGAGGTGGCGAGCATTTTGCCATTAACCGGGCACTTATAAACCTGCACACATAACTTCGAAAAGCATCGAAAAGTCATTGGGATCGAACCCGAGACCTTGTCTCAGCAGTCCCTTACCCATATCACTAGGCTACCGTGGCAATGTAGCTTCAAGTAACAAGACAATTTTAGCGTAGCCTCATAAAATGAGGCTACGCTAAAATTGTCTATCAGATCTGTATCGACTAAACTGCTATAGAACAGTATACTATTTGGTTTCTTATTGGTATACTGTTTAATTACTTAGACTGCGGTCAGGGCACTAGTGATATGTAGTGATCGTTATGATGCGAGATCGATTCCCAATAAACCGATGTTAATAATAAACTAAATAACTGTGTTATTGTACTAAGGAAGTACTGTGAATCATGACTATTTCTGTTATTAACGAAATAAACTACAATGCGTATTTTTACAACTTGTGAATAGTAGCAGGCGTCTTTATATATAGTTATAATATTATGTACGTACTATTATATAATTGTATCTGTAGGTGCACATAGTAAAGTACTCCATGGTCCGACACTTAGTATACACTTGGTGCTGATGGTAATTAACCTGCGACTTCTCTCAGATATAATTTAGCATCTCAAACGCAAATACATCTCTTGTATAAATATTCATGAATTTTACTAAGTTCAGAGGTAATAATAGTGCAGTAATAAATCGCTGAGGCTTCGCGAGGGGCTCACTCATGTTGGAGGAGAAGGACATTTAGTGTTAGGCATATCTGACTAAAGTGATGTTCTTAATCAAGCAGTCTGGTTGCTATATGTACCTACCTTTTGTATTAACAATCACTATCTTATATATTCATAACAATCTCTATATATACTTGACATAGCGCAATGAATTAGTAAGCTGAAGTAGGTTGGTCATATTTGCCGTAGGACCGATAACTGTTGGGTTAGACGAGTTCTTGAGTGGAGACCACGAACCGGCAAACGTACGCAGAGTGGCTGGTGGCGAGTGGAGGAAGACAGCCGAAGACCGGGCTAAGTGGCATGTCGTGGGAGAGGCCTGTGTCCGACAGTGGACTTATGATGATGAAATTACATATAAGTACCTTTCAGAAGTTATAATTATTATCGAAGTATATTGTACTCTTTGTTTTCTTTCGCGTCTCTATCAAATTTAAATCAATTCTACACGCTTAGAAATAGAGTTATAGACAATTAAAAATTACAGAGTGGACTAAAATTGTTTATGTAACGGTTCAACAGCAGCGTCTCGTTCTCGCGAGATCTCGTCAATTCCGAGATCTCGTGGTAATGTTACTCATCCCCTAATACTAACATTGCATTTTGTAATAATAACTGTGCCCTCTGTGTGCATACGATTTTTTTAATCATCCACCAGGACCTCATCTTTCCTCAAATAATAAATACTCATTATAATTAACCATCAGGAAAACTTTGTACACTTGTTTTATTTGTATCTTAATACTTTCTACATCATATTTGCGCCACATTTCAAAGGCATCGTAGTATATAAGCGACATAATCTCAAAGAAGATTAAAAGTTTATCATACAACCCCGCGGAGTAATTGGCGCTCTGGGTGTGAGGAGTGCGGAGTGCGGCGGCGGCGTGTCGTCTGTACCCGATATTAATTTACGAGCGGCGATAACCGCGACACCGGCGTGTGAACCCGTCCGAATATTAATGATGTTTGGATTACTACACTGGTACTGTACCACCCGATTTCGAATGCTTTTTGCTCTGGTTCCTGGAGCACTATATTACCGTGAGTAGACTTCAAAATGTCTATATTGAATTGGTTGATAAGGGACTCGGTATGCGGTGTGAGTTATGGAGTATCGATTTTTGGATTGAATGGACGAATCAGGTCCCGTTGTTAGATTATATATGTTGATAAAGCTTTCTACAATGGTGTAGCTGTAGCGAGTGCTACTACTGGGCAAAAGGTTCGAGGATTGATTGCAGAGTTAGACAAAATAAAGTCTAGTAAAGTAGGTATCTAGGTACTAACAGACTCTAACAATCTCGTGATACTCTTTGCTGTGACTTTGCTTTCAGCTTATCATCACGCGGGGTGAAGTCAAATTGACGTGACTTAAGTAAAAAAAGAATATAACTTTTTTATCTTACCCTTAAGATAGTGAGGTGTATTTAAAAAAGAATCAGAAATCAGTAAAATATTTGGCTACCATTATCAAAGCACAGCATTATTAATTATACAAAACATTTAATTATTATATATTTAAAACAACAGTATTTAGCTCACCCCCTATTACTTACGCGGTATTGCATATTTTTTACTAAACATCGGTGTTAAATTACTCTGCCTAACATTTATCTGTCAATCTATTGTAAAAGTTGACAGTGACGTATTTTTGAACTAAATTTCCAGTCACACAATAATTGTATCACAGCGTAATTAGCTCAATACTCCTACTTGTGTACCGGTGAAGACGGCGTGATTACATTACACTAGATTCTATACTCACTGAGGCGCTGCTCGTCGGGGGTCGGGGAGGCGTAAATAAGCCATTTGTAGGCATTTAGCCCTGACGCAGCAGGAGGCTTACTGCCAGTGTGTGTGTGACTGTGAACCTCTTGACTCACTTGTGTCTATTTATGTGTGTGTGTGTGTTTGTTATGTACAACATGAGCAAGGAACTATGTATTGTTGTCTTCAGCTTTTATTTTATTCGTGTCAACCAATTTAGAATGATATGAAACCAATTATGAGTATGAGTATATAAAATTATGGAGCGCACTGTTTACTTTATCTTTGTAGTATCAGAAAATTACTTATATTACTTTTAACGGCAAGGCATTCGGTCAAAAATTGGCAGTCTATGAATACCTTCGTCTCATGCGCAGTTTGTATCCTCTAAAAATCTTTTATACCTTTTTGAACAAACTTACAGTTCAACATTTAGAACATTCATTATTTCTTGGTGTAACGACATTTAATACAATTGGGCAATCACATCTCTTAAAGTGTAAAACGTTAAAACATCCCAGGCTGTTTCATTAATTTACTTATTCTTGGAAATATAGTCAACAGTTTCAAAATATACCTACAACGTAATCTCACCAATCATTCAGAAGTACTGCTATTTTAAAATACAATAAAATTTTCCTACGGTTATATATCGACTCTAAGGAAAACCGATGACAAAAACTAGTCTGTGTCTTTCACGATGTATGAGTTTTAAAAACATGTATATGTTTGAACACCACGACTGCGACAGCTCTCGCACTAACGCGGCGATTTGGCCGAGGGTCTGATATGTAAACAGGGCTACTCATTCGTAGCGAGCGACATCTAGCGACAAATATCGTCCGTCCCTTCAATTTATATGCTTACATTTGTTCAGCTACATTTGCACACCGCTCCACATCATCACTTTTATATTTCATGCGGGAAAAGCTACCCAAATGTAATATATACGAGTATCGCATTTAGCTGTTTAAGTTTGATAACTATTGGCTTAAAGTGGTGGTGATGTTTATTGTGGACCTAGACGAACCATCGTGTAGTCCACATCACAACTGAAATAAGATCGTATGATGGAATGTGGCTGATAAATGGATGTTTGTAATGCCAGGGTTACCAGATTATAAGTTGATTATGTAACAATAGTAACAAATCGAAAACTAATGCTCAAATACTTAAGTAAAATGCATCTAGTATTTTAGAAGAAAAAAAAACTTCTATTATGAACTATTTCGATTTGATACCGTCATTTCCTATTAGTTGATAAAATTCGAATAAAGTAGAGGCTTCAATTTGAATCAATTGGAATGTGTACTGCGAGTGAACTATAAATCAGACTAAAATCATAATTCACGTTGGAATTTGTAAAATGTATTGAAATTAATAACGTAGTGCTCATTCGGTATGTGGTTAATACAGATATTACGATAAATATTAATATTATGGAGATCAAAGGTACAAACTATTTATTTAATAACTTAACTATAAATTGATGAAATTCTGACCTCTTTTAATTACTGACGGCCGTTGTTCGTCGAAGGACGTCCACCTGGCTCGTGTCTACACAGAGTAAGCACTAATATTATCGTAAATACTCAGTCAAAGGACGGGGGCGGCGTGGGCGGCGCTGGTCAAGGCTTCGGCCACTATCTCTGTGAACAATGTTGATTTAGGCGCTGTTTACTCGCGCACCTGATACACGCCCGCCCTAAACACATCAATTGTGTCCGCCACTTTATGCGAGTCCATCCCAAAGATACATACACCACAGGACCTATTGTCCAACGTACGCAATCCAATTCATAAGTCCATCTCTCGCAGACAGTGCTCGGTAGACGTAAACAAAAATAACATGGTGTAAAATGTCAATCTACAACCAGTGGCATGTAATTTTGCAAAGTGAACATATTTGTGCGCACTAAATCATGTGGAGTCAAAAAACCACAGTGAAATAAATCCGTGCCTCGGAAATTATAAGCAAACACACAGCGGGACAAAAGAGACGAGCTTACGTACCGACGCACGACGAGTTCGCAATTAGACCGTCAGGGGGCGCGCGTGTGTGCAAGACGTAATTACGGCTGGCTCGCCCCGCGGCCCCGCCTGTGCCTGGGCCGTGTTCTTGTATAGTTCATTAAACTCGAATCTAGTAACCCTGCCTGGCAACACGCTCGACAAAAGCTTTACTTTCCTCTATAGGAAATTTGCATAATAGAACTTAGTGGGACAGCTAGTTGTGAGAACTGCATCCTCTTAATCTCGAGGACAAAGGGCCAGTAAGGCGACTGCGAGGAAATCAAAGGCTGCGAACTAATCTAACGCGCTCCAGTTCAATGCGACGCCTTTTTATAAAGAGTCATTTAACTCGATGAGATTGCTGTTTTATAGCGCAATTGTGAGTTTTCAATTCGTCTGTTTATGTTCTGAGGAAACGCGCGCAAGTTGCCTTAACCGCTGTTGTTACAATCGCAACACTTGCTAAAGAATAAGAAAACAGTTTAGAGGTGAAACTTTGTCTGGTTAACGAGTTCCCGGCCGCGCTACAGCGGTCGCAGCCGCCTCACGAGCACACTTTTACGAAATAAATTGTTTAAGTACTCAATTTACCAATTTTGTTGTTTTCATGAAGCGTAATAAAATAAATCCCGCGGACTAAATTATTTAGCAATCTAATTTGACAAGAGCCTCTACCTTCACTTTAGGTCTACATCGTTCCACTTACATGACAACAAACTTCCTCTTAACGTGTGGTGAAACCTTAACCACTCGTGTCATAAATGTTTTGTTTCCTCTCATTAGGGAGTCAATCGCACGTGCTGATTGCCTCAGATCATGGGAGGCTTAGAGGCTGCAGTTTACATGCAAATGTATTCGGTTGTAATCCTCGACGAATGCTAAATATGTTAAGTTCGTTAGTTCTACCGATGGCTACGCGCTCCTCGTAGGCTCGTAGCAGGCTACGGAGAAAAACTCGGCGCTACGAGCGCTAAGAGCGGGCGCAGCCGGGCCGGTCCGGCGGCCAACAGCCTCCGGCACTCCGGCAGTCGCGCGGCGCCTGCCGCATCGCACGTACGTTGTCCGCACGCCGCCGCCCGCGCTCGCACCGTTACGCGCTCGACCGAGCCGACTCGGCGAACACCTGTGACGTGAAGTGTTTCTGTGTTTGTGCTCAGAATGCTAGTGTCCAGTGAATTATAAATCGGGGCTACCTCTCGGGCTCCGCACCACACCGCGCGAGGTGGGTCATGTAATATTAAGCGCATCGCTCGTCGGATGGAGAATCTTTGTGAAGAGTGGACGAGTGAATGTTTGATATGATAAGTTGACCAGCAGTGGCTCGCAACGCTGCTTCCCGGATGCGGTTAGCCAGCCGCCGCAGATGAGCGCTCCGTGACGCGTGTCCGCGCGGACATTACGCACGCGGAACAGTCCGACTGACCCGTAAACTTTATTTATCTTGTTACACTATCTTTTGAAGATTCACTTTGAAAGTGGTCTGACAGTATTACTATAAATCCTCGGACATTAAATATTTTTGGCTCGTGTCGTTTTAGTTAATACTGAAGAGATGACCAATTTAGTTATTAAAAGAAGCTTTTCGAATGGTGAAGGATAATCTCTCAAAAGCTGTCTCTCGGACAGGGGTATAACGACCCTCGTTTGTGAGGACGAGAATACATAGCGGACTATTTTCAATTCAACAATTCAGCTTTCATTCGGAATAATGAAAAAAAGAATTCGAGATGCTCTGCATGCCAAAGAGGCCATGCCGATTTGTGTAAATTATTTACTTACAAATGTTAGTAAGTATTATATGAAAATCAACGTTAATACGTGAATATCTTTTTGTACATTACGTAGATGAAGTCCAGACACACAGGCGACATGATAAGTTTTATAAGCTCACATTACGTCTACCTTACGCGGTGTAATAATATTTTATCATAAACATATGTATTTGTAAGTTTTTACTTATATAGTTATATTATTAGTATTGCATATATAGTAGGTTAGGTATATACAGGTAAATAAACTCGTGTACCGCAAACTAAGAACAAATGTTACCAAAATATCGAAAGTATTTTTACCTAAAGAATGTTTGAAGTATTTTCTTGATATTCCTTACGTCGATTACATCAAAATGCCGACTCCACACTGAAACTCAGCGATGAATATTTGGCGTAAGCCCAGTAATTCTATTCATATTTTTGCTCACAAAGCGTTACTAGCTACTGTACATTCTTACGTAAATAGGCGCTATAGGACGCGTCAAACTTAACATAAACTTGGGTCCGTTGACTTGATATCCTAGACCTTTCTAAATTTAGGCACGATTGTTTAGTTAGCAAGATTTTTAGTATAAGAGGTTTTGGAAACATCGAGGGTTTTCGTATATAGCTTATATAAACGTATTTGCAGTAGCTATAAGGCGCTGAATTATCTTTAGAGCGTCCTTCTTATCAGCAATGTTACCGATTTCACTGCAATTTGTCGAAGTTCTCATTTATGCATCATAATATGCTATATGCTTTGTTATTGTTTATTATATATGTAAACGGAATAGTTAGCCACGTTATGGCATTAAGTGAACATCCTGTAATATAATATATACGTTAAGGAAAAATAAATAAAATTTTCTCGCAAGAGTTAACATTCTTAATTTAATGTCAAACATACTAATTTAAAAATAAAAGAGACAATCAAGAAAAATCTAAAGTTGAAGCAACAATGGAGTAGGTACGTTCAACTGATTAATTGGATACACTCAATACACTGTATACGTGAAGAGGTTGCTTGTGACCTGGGAGGTAATATGAATAAATTAAAAACCTCTAGTTTCCTTGACCAAAATTTTCGAGCTTTAATACAGACTAAAGGAACATTGTAACAATTTTAGTTATGTAGAGGTCTGGCCCAATTTTGCAAAACACCCGGGGAACCGATTCGAACCAGTGATTAGCAAATGCGTGTTTGTACTTATCTGGGTTGATACTAAATGAATCCAATTCGGGTTCGTTGACCAGAACATTATCTATTTGGTCGGGTGCGTTTATCGGAGTTGACTCCGTTCAACTTACTCACTTATATAACTCCTTTAAACTTGAACCTTTTCTATCAAAGACGTGCAAAGTAATGAAAATGGATATAATTAATAATTCTCATACTAAACTATATGTGTAGAGAACGGGAATTGAAGCCGCTATCATTGACGTAGTAAATTATTTCCACATAATACAGGTCATCGAGCTGAAAGCCACGGGTTACATTTGTATCTTATTTTATATTATATTCAACGAAAGAAATTAAAAGAAAAAGATTATGTTCAAACATAAATGAGTGGTATTTTCTTTTCATTTCAAATATATATTTGGTATTAAGTCCATACCAAAGGAAATTCTATAGATCAACCTTTTAGTCAAACAGATAGAAATGTTTTTTAAGGTCTAAAAATTTCCACGGATATCCCTCCACCGGACCCGGTTGGGGAGGATAAGCGATGTCATATCACAGTGATGGCATTTTGGCATCGACTACATCTGGATCTGATCTCTGCGTCATCAGGTATGAGAGGCTACCGTGTGGACCCTCTAGTCAGCCCCTATGATATGTCTTACCACGGCGTGTTCTTGCTAAATGCTAAATGCTAAAACTCTGTTGAACTTATAACTTTGTGATTTTATTCTGTCTATAAGAGATAACTTTATATTTACGACTACAGTGGCATGGCATCATAGCTTAGGCTTTGTACTTGCAATTAAGAAATTCCAGGCTCAAATACCTGTGCCCATTCCTGGATATAGAAGTACTTTAGTTTAGTCGAAGGATCAACGAAAATACTAGCACGTACGCCGACACTGAAAGTACGCCTAGTGCTGCGCCATAGTATAACACACAAACATATTTATTTTAGTTAATACAAGTATATTGTACAAACAAAATACCTAAGCATACAGTAAATGTAGATCTCCTGTTATGTACATTTCCACTTTGACATGACAGGCCCAATTAACGGACATGTAAAAACTTTGTAAAACCAACTTGAAGTTGGTAAAACGGCTATACAAACTGGGTGTAATTAAGTATTAATAATGAGTTCGTAAATGAACCGCGTAAATTAGATGAACTTATGCTAATTTACTTAATTATCTGTATAAATTAATACATAATTTGATTAATAAACATTCTACGATAACAAACAAACGAGTAACACTGTTTTCACTGGTGGAGAAAAAAATAACATCGAGTCACTGGTTCGTGCTTACGATGAAACATTGTGACTGTCATATTGTCTGACTATATTACTATTATTATATTATTTAAACATTTATGTAGATGCAAATACTTAGCATTTATTACACTACATAATTATTTTATAAATAGGTACGTCGTCATATACATAATAGTGAATATTACTAGCTAGCTTTTTTTTGAATAACGTCTTAAAATGTCAAATGTATTATACATTTGTGTAGGACTTCTATTCAATTTGTATAATCCTGAACATAAAAGCACTTCACGAATGTTTTCAAACATTTCTTGTACCATATTTCATTCAAAAGATTTTTTGTAAAATCTATTAAAACAGTTCCTAAAGGTTGTTTTACTGTTTCCAAAGGCTCTGTTTATTACAAATAACTACAAAAATGCTTTCATAAAAATTTACTCAGTAATTTGCCTCCAAAATAGGGAGTAAGAAGCCTTAGAAGAAACAGGAGATATTATCGCCACATCTCCCTAGAAGTAGGTGAACTCATCGAGCGTACATTTAAATACAGAAATCAAAATATTCCCGCGAAGATTCTTGTGGTATTAGCATAATTGATTGAGTCAGCCGTCACTCTGTGGGTATCCATCGTGAAATTACGGAACCTCGGGATACTTTGCTCCTCTTGAACTTGAGTGAATCAGATCTCTCGTCGATCTTTTGTTAAGGTGATTACGATCGAAGGACGTATCATTGTAAAGTTGTAAGTTATTGTTGTTCTTTTAAGGAGAGGTAATTTATTATTTACTGTGCTGGTTCACGTTCAGATTTATCAGCTTTGATCGTTAGGTATATTATATACTCATTCTCTATAGAAATCATATTTCATTTATGATTCGTACATTAATACATTACGGTATCTCCCGTCCCAATTGAGCAGTCCGACAGGGAACTACTTCCGCCCTACAGAACACCGCGGCTAATAATAACCTTATGTTGTGTTTCTGGCGATGAGTAGGGTACCCAGAGCACACTGGAGAGGTCACACTTGTCAGTAGGAAGACCGAGAAACCCTTCATTGTCTTCTGCACTGGCAGCCCACAGACTCTCTTAACTTTCTCTCCTCCCTTCTTCCCCTTACCTCCTCTTCTCTATATGGTTGGCAGCTGGAATATGACGCCCCTGTTGCAAACGTCCATGCGCCGCGGTAACCACTTTCCATAAAATGGGCCGCGTGCTTGTCTGACCTAAATAGTACAAAAAATATTGTAAATAAACCATAAAAAGAAAAGCCCACTAATTTTCGAGACAGAGTCTTCTCAGGCCGGGGCAGCGTTTTGAACCGGTGGTCCATTTGCTAACTAACCTATAATATTATGAATTTTGACGTTTTGTAAGTTCCGTTTAGTGGTCAACACAGAATAAATGATTTTTTAATTTTGAAGTGGGTTTTTCATACTACTCACAGCATAATGTGAAAAATTGGTTCGATAAATAAATTGCTGACCAAAAATGTTGCAGTTAAACAAAGAAAATAAAATCGCAAGGAAATTAATTATGTGCTTAGCCGCACAAGCCGCCAATTAACGTCTTGGAAAGTATCAGGGTTTACAGTATTATATACTAATGTATGTAAAAATTATAAGATAATGTTATAAGAGTAATGATGTCGACCAAGTAAATGTAACTTGTGTAATCGTAAGAGGCACCCACAGGACAGGCTTGCCTAGTGTGGGGCCAACGGACACTGTTAAAAAACTGTACTCTTATTGACAATAAATCTTTTACTATTTACTATTTACTAAGTTAATAACTTCATGTTTTGCTATTAAATAAACAACAAATCATGAAATTATTAACACAACTAAGAATCAAAGTACCTATTATTAAGGGCTTTCAAGTAGGTACTAATTGGCTTCATCCACGAATATGTAACCTACAATAATATTCGTCCGTAATTATACGTATTTAGTTGGTTCTGTGAATTATTACTACAGTGCTTAATAGCTTTAACCTTGCGCCTACATTTTATGTTATAGAAGTAGGTGCTCGGCCCATCTAAAGGTTCGAGGTTACTGTCACTTATGAACACTTGTTACACCGGAGATATCATTCAATAAAAGAAAGTTAAGTAGTGGGAAAGAGGTGAAAGTGAGACCTCGAAGACATGGGGCAGTCACAAAAGGCACTGGAAGAAATGAGACATCTCCAGTTGTGTTGAGTTAATTTATTCATTATAGAAAAGGCATAGGTATTTACAAAAAAATATTATCATGGTTTATTGTACCCACGGATCATAAAATAAATATCAAAGCAAATAAGCACTACTGTATAATGGTATTACGACTTCATTTTTAATGATCAAATGTGTGTGCGCATAATAAAATTTATGAGCACATGCATTTTGAACATTAAGCACACATTATAGCACATTAGGTTTTTATAACTTAAAATGTAAATAAAACGTAAGAGAATAACACTCTTACCTTCTTTTATTATTAATGTATTTCACAGTTAATCATTTTAATTTAACATACAATACGTTGCTTTATGCTCCTGGAGCAGTAGACGGAGAAATCACCTGACATTTCAGACGTAATAAAGCAATTTAACTATGCCTGAGAGCAATCTGAGAGCGGCGTGCGGTCGACGGTGGTCGATGGCAGCATGATAAGCGTGCAATAAACTTATTTTATGACGTCATTAAAAGTGCGGCACCTCCTGGCCGGCTAGCACCCGTGAAGCTAATAAAAGCTAGATTTAAGCCCGCCAGGTAAGTTGTACTGCTGTTTTGGTAGTCGATAAACAAAATAGGTGCATAAACTTAAGCGTTTTGAAGTACGCTGATGATAACAGTTAGCTCTTCGTAAATTATTTTCTGCTGAGAGCAAATTGTGTAGTTCTCTAATTAACGCCCTTCACAAATAATGTTTTGAGAGTAGTTGCAAAGTTTACCGTGAATTTATATTTTGATATTCGATTATAATATGATACTAAATAAATTTACTGCCTAAAGGTTCATGTAAAATGAAACGTTCACAAATAAACTTTGGCATCAGATATTTTTTAGCGTCTAAACTGTCTAAATGTTGAACCGCAAAGGTCACGTAGTGCCTCATAATTCTCCTCTTCTGAAATAATATTCTTACAAGGACAAAGTTTAGTTATCTTTAACGAGTCTATCTATAAGGGGAACTAGAACATGTTTTAGACAAAGGTTATAATTTTTTTTTTATAATATCACGCCTATATCCCCGAAGGGGTAGGCAGAGGTGCTAGCACCCACATTTCGCCATTTGATATTTAGGTCCCAATGTAATAGGTGGCGAGCCTATTTCCATTAACCGGGCACTTGCAAACCTGCGATAAAATCGAAAAGTATCGAGTCATTGGTGTGTGCCATGGTAAACCTGGGATCGAACCCGAGACCTCGTCTCAGCAGTCCATTACCCATACCACTATGCTACCGCGGTCTTACAGCACTATTTGTTTGTAGCGTATCTAAAATTAAGTGGTTTATAGATTAACGAGCATTCTGAAATTGATAGAACTACATCCGTCTTCTTCCATCCAAGTTTGGGAGGTCAGTGACAGTTAGAACTATAGAAGTTGTATAAACCAAACGAAAACATAGAGACGGCGTAAACCAACCCCGGGCTTTAGGAAAAGCCATGTTCAACCATTTAAAAATGTCGGTCACCACGTGATATTGACATGTTTTATTCCCTCTCTCTGTCGATTCTTTTGCTCATAAATAGTTACCCTAGTGCCTCATAGTATGGTAATCCTGTGAGCAGTACGCGCTATTAAGCCCTGCTGACTTGGGCGGAGTCTGCTGCGCTAGACAAGCAATTTGCCGCGTCATTGCGCGCTGCAATCTTCTGCATGACGTTTACAAACTACCAGTGTGTCGGGCGAAGCCGATATTGCATCACGTTTGACTTATAGACAACAATTCTTCACCTAGGGTTATGTAATAACATTACTTGTGCTATCTAACATTTGTAAGCACAGAAAAATAGTACACAGTACAGCTTTTAAACATAGGCGAAATGAGGCGGTATGTTGTAATAAAGTAACTTAGAAATAGAATCAGAAAACCTACTATTATTATTTTTAATGATATTTCTTAATTTATTTATGGTTTTACTAAAATAATTGCTCGCACATTAATGTAAATATACCTACTACATTGGCAAATAAGACATAATTTATATACAGAATATTAATAACTATATACAAAATATTTACACACCTATACTTATTATAATATAAATAGGTACAGAAATAAAATACAAAAGGTAGAGAGACTGCAACTTTAGGCATCAAAATATTCCTCCCCATCGATCTCTATTGATTTCTTTTATTTATTTCACTCATTAACAATAACTTGCCAGTAGCGTTGTATAAATGGTTTTCTTGATTTCACTAGATGAAACATGTGAGGTGTATCGGGATCCTCTGCACCTTTGAAGTTGGAGCCTCTTTTGTATGCATCATTCTTTTCTAATTCACATTTAAACACTGTTTCGCTATTTTTAAATCAGAAAATAGTAATAAACTTGAATAAAGTCTAAAGAGTATTAATTTAGAAAATCTTAAAAGCTTTGTTTTAACTATATCCCGTCATACCATAAGATGTAAGTACCTACCTGTAATAATCGAGCAACTCGCATAGCTTCATTGCGGTCGGGCAGGCGGGCTTGAGCTCGTGTTTGCGTATGGTAAACTTGGCTATTTATTCTGATATTACCACCGTTGTTTACTTGCATACTATTATCACATTATTAGACCTGACAAATCCACGCCTAGATTAATAACTAAATGCATACATACACATACATTCTTGTACTAACTACCTCATAATTCGACGCAGAAAACGTTTAAAAATAGAGAAACTGAACGGGTGAGGTGGGTGAGCAATTTGCAGAAGTTTAATACGGAAACTTTCGTAAATACTGTGAACATAGTTCGTGATTAAATATAGAAGTATCTGATTTCAGTTTCTATAATAGATGGCCTTTAAATCAAAGCTAGTTTTACAGATAATGGCACCCTTTATTTGAGAGTCGGAGATGAACTCAGCGCATTAGATAGCAAAGACTCATATAAAGTATGTTAGTGTATAGTCTGATATTTGCACCTTACCTTTACAATTTTTACGCTAAAACGAGCAAAGTAAAAAAAAATGATTTTTTCCATTGAGGAAAAGTTATTGCTCGGACGGAACACAACCCCGTGAACAGTCTCTTACAGGGGGAATGCTTTAAACACTGAGTTGAGATTCTTACCAAAATGGTTAGTGCATTTCCGCTGTAAGGGCCTAGTTGCGAGTTCGAGGACCGTCCAAGCATTCATTTTTGCCGCTATAAATCGATTTATAGCGGCAAAACAGTAAGCATTCTTTTAAAAAGACATAAACATTAAAGTTGTGCATAATTGGCCTCCTAAACTTTGTAACAATAATATAAATTTTCTGATCATGTCGCTTTACTCTCCTAGGAATATTCGAGCCGAACAGACTCGATGTACAGATAGTTCGCGGATCCGGACAGTTAGTTCGTGATTAATCACAAGACATCTACCAAGTCACTACGGACATTTGTAATAACAAAGACTTGTTATACAACACATACTATTGGTAAATACAATGGCAAAGTAAATATATGAATGTCGAAAATGATCAGTAAAAACGTAAGGAATCAACCATTTGGCCGTCTAACAATATTACTTTTAGAGGAAAACTGGAATTTTCCAGAAACTCTCACTAGAAAAGGTCAACTTGGAAAACGAAAGCTTAATCATAACGCTGGAGACAGGAGCAGCTTTTATCGGATAAACGGAATAGTGTTTGCAATTGTTACCGTTGAATCAGGCTTGAGAAAATTGAATGTGTTCAAATGTTCTGTGAGTACAGAGACCTTATATTTTATTATTGTAACAAAATTATAATGTACCAGATAGAGAGTCGTGCGTAATAGTTGTGTTACTAGTACTGAAGTAATATTTTTTCTTATACCACTTAGGTGGCAGACAAGCACACGGCCCACCTGATGAGAAGCGGTCACCGTGGTCTATGGACGTTTGCAACACCAGAGGCGTCACACACGTGCTGCCTACCCTGTAGAAACCTTCTAATGCCCTTCTTAAAGAGCCATATATATTGTAGTCGCTTGGCAAAAACACGGCTGGGACCTCATTCCACAGCTTAAGTGTGCGCGGGATGAAACTCCTTTCGTTTTCCGTTTTAGTTTCCATTTTATTTTAATATGCGAAACAAAACAAAAATACTAAAATTGAAGTCAGTTCATGCAGGTTTCCAATAAATATCTAAAGATCACGAAACACGCCACGATTGAACGACAAAATACATCAGTTATTGCACAAAGTATGATCAATATTTTCAAAGAAATAACGTGAAATTGTGTTGATACTAATTTAAACATTTCAAATTGAAAACGTGCTTAAACCGAAGCAATTTGAGCGATAACGAAGTAACTTCTACCTCAAGTGTAATGAGTTTCGCAACTGAAATTATAACTACGAGTACATAAACAGTGCATGAATATGATGTTGTCCCTTAATGAGAACAATCTGACGTGTTAGAGGACCGTTCCTGTACATTCATTTGTTTTTGATAAATTTATCTTCATGGCATCACAATAAGAGTTTGTTGCTAGTCATTTTCATTTAGTTTACTTTTTATTACGATTCCTAACCATATTTTTTTTTATTTATTTATAAAAGCAGAGATATGAGTTCTCTGGCATTTCGCAGACATTCAAGGAAAGGATTACCACAAAATGTAGCACTATTGATCTCACTAGTAATCAGCTGTGCACTCACTGCACTAATAAAATAGACTAGCGATGTGGTATGTTCTATACGTAGAGCTCATACGGTGTCCTGTCTTCTTTAAATTTCAAACTTTCTTGGCTCAAAGAGGTTTGCAGATCCAACCATTGACAACGTGGAACTTGTACCTAGTCTCATGTATAAGATATTCTTTCTGATTAACGTCAAACATTTTCTAATAATGCATTGAATGAGTCAGATATCCGCAAGTAAATAATAGTTATTTGGTTGGCAATTTTCTGGAATTCCCTGCAATTTCCTGCAACTTCCCTATCAATCAATTTTATGCCCTTCTCTTGCAATATCATCAATAAGGAAACATGAAATCAGCATATATCACACGACAGCAAAAAAGTAAATAAAATGCAATTGAAACCATTCTGTGTTTATCACGAGTGAGTTCCACCAAAACGGCACCTTAAGCGATAAATTATTCGCATCACGCGCCAAATATGACAAGCGCACTCGAAGGGAAGAGGAAATCGACCTTCCTCTGCCAGGAAAGAGGCTCAAGCGCGGCGAGATTCCGTCTGATAACGCGCCAATAAAGCTGGTTTATGCGTACAATAAAAGGCAAAGGGCGTACGCTTGTCTCGTGCCGCGTAAATTGATGCTTCAGTATGGCCGAGTACACAACCCTGTGGGAGTCCTCTTCGCGCCACTCAATTTACTTTACGATTTATTTTAGTATTAGTTCGTTGACTGAGTATTCTGTAGTGGTGCTTTTGAATTGATGTTCCCATACGGTTAAAAGAGATGAATGAATACACTACACTAAAGCTGATACTCTTCACACGAACCTTCCAATTCACGGAGCAACTGATAAATATGTTACATAAATAGTATACGACTCCTTTTGCTTATAAACTTATTACAGAAAAGGTATACGTAGGGAAAAACATGTCACGTATTTATCAAAGAAATCGTGCTTTCACAGAAATTTGTATCAGCCGAGTCACCTTCATGGCGTATTATGTTATTGGTACCAATTGGATCTTGAATATTAAAATTATTTATTGTGTTTGACGTTCATTTCCCTGCGTCATCTCATCATAATATTGCATCTTGAAAGTATTTTGTTGTTGACAGCACTGTTTAGAGAGAAATAGCAATGTTATACTGAGTTTCGTACAAGTTACAAAAGTAAGTGGCAGGTATTATTTACTATCTATAGTTACGATAGTCGTACTTGGCAGAAATGACTAAATAGGTTCAAGAGGTTTAGTGTAAAAATTACACTCAAATTATATTATCAATACTACCAAAAGCCAAACAAGTTGAATCATGTCACTGTTCTCTTGGATTAACATCAAAATATAGATAATGATGTAAGTTGACTGCAGGTGATTTTAAGTATTGTAGTAATATGAATAAATAATGGAAAGTATGTATTGTCAAAAAACAATTATGTTGAAATAATCAACATCAACTTAGTCAACATGTGTTCCCATTTTCTAGAGTGGTATGGCGGACATACTTCAGACACCTGTATAACTACACACTTTGGCATACTTGCAAGTTAGTAGCTCTAACTTTAAAGCAATTATGCAGTGACCACCCAATACGTGAAATAGTTTGCGCT
Source organism: Pelosia muscerda (assembly GCA_963691645.1). Taxonomy (NCBI): domain Eukaryota; kingdom Metazoa; phylum Arthropoda; class Insecta; order Lepidoptera; family Erebidae; genus Pelosia; species Pelosia muscerda. Next base: position 231,369 of record OY829100.1, read on the forward strand.
GAACTATTCGCTGGACACGACGAGTGCGCTAGTCTGTCAAAGTTGCACAACTTTGTAAATATCATTATGTGCGTCGGTATAAGGGAATCTTCGTAATGGTTGCTGTATAAAGGGAGGCTCCATATTACATGGTTCTCATTAAAATTTTGTTTGAGTCAGCCGTGGACCTATGTCAGAAGTCATTGCGTATTCCCTCTTTTAGAGCGACAGAAGAGAATAAAAGTTTTTCTTGTATTGTAATTGTGAAATGAAATCCCGGCCATAGTATTCTCAAGAGAGAGGGCAGGTAGTCTGTACTGTATGGGTTTTTTGAAAGGACTATTAAATATTTTTAACGAATTAACAATGTACTATTGAGACGATAAGTATTAGATATGATTGAATATAACTTACAGTGGGTTAAATTATGTATTATTGCGCCCTTTTATTATATTAAATACTAGCTGCAGCCCGCGGCTCCGCCCTTGTGGATGTACATTTTTGCGTTGTACGACTATACTCGATTATCTACTTGCCTCTCTATATGCCTTCTCCTTGCTGCAATGACAACGGAAATAGTTAACGATATTAGCGCTAATGTATAAAAAATTACTAGATCTATTGTGATTTATGATTATTGCCCCGCTCCCTTGGATAGTAGCATGATGATATATAACCTATGTGACTCCTAGATATTGTAGCTTTTTATAGTTAAAAGAAGTATTGAAATCGGTCCAGTAGTTTTGAAGCCTATTCGTTGCACACAAACAAACAAAAAATAAATCTTTCCTCTGTATAATATTTGTGTAGAAATAGAAATATGAGAAATATAACTTACAATTCATTAGGTTAATCAAGAATATCAATAATCACCTACGTTTACTTCATTGGTGAGTGTAGGAGAATGAGCTAAACTCCGTCCCGGTTGTGATCCAAGTTACCGGCGCTCCCACTTCAAGCGCGACACCTACTGAACATGTTGCGTAGCGGGCGAGCTGATCCGATTAGTGCGGATCACACACAACACGACGATATTACGCGCGCACGCTATATATATTGTAATAAAATTATAACAAGCTGTCGATCGCATCAATATTGATAATGACATTTATACTATGTATAGGCACACATAAAAATATCACAGGAGACCGATTCTTCGTCAGACTGTGCAAATATATAGATATACTTTTTCTCCTTCCGAAATAGGTGGAGACAGTAGCGTGCCATCAAGTGATACCCTTCACGAGCTACCTCTACTGTTATCAAATCCTTCTTGAAAGCATAAAGTTATTATCATTAGCGCAAATAGAGATACAATCTCCCCATTACCGCGTTATCTATATATCTAATTCTGTAAAAGTTGAGAAAGGTTTGCAAAAAATCGTTTCACGGTCCATATACCTGTCACTTTCTCACGACTAGTGCTTTTGTAAAAATACATATATCACTCACACACTTCATTCCTCTAAGTATGACTTTATGCTTGCAGGGTCGTCAATTTCAAGTACTTATGTCCCACAATTTCTCCTATAGGCATAACTTTTAGTTTTGACAATTTTAATTTTGAATTTGTCCAGGATCTTTTGTAGTTCATTATTCATCTCCAATTTATTCAGGTCATTATTGATATGAATATCATACTATGTTTAGATCAAGCGATTCGTATAGTAAGAAAACATTTTGTGTAATGTACTTGACATGGTAATAAAACCCTTCGGCAATATCAAGCTAAGCACCGCACTGAAAATATATATTATCTAAAAATGTTCAAAGAAGTACAAAATGAACATCAATTTCCTTCAATCATAGACCAAGTAGGTAATTTACAAGTGAAACAATAAAAGTTAGGGAGTACAGCCTCCGCCGGCAGGAACAAATCGATTCTCAACTTTCTTTGAAAGCCTTATTAAGTTTCATAAAGCGATTATGGCGAAAATTTGATTACTTGTTGTAGTTACCGGTGAAGGTATACTGCGAGAAAACAATATCTTAATTATCAAATAAATAAAGATTCTAGAACAATCTATACAACACCAACTAGACCCATGGTAAGTATCCATAGCTTAATTAACTTGTGTTATGGATACTAGAATGCGGATAAACATACTTAGATACATTTTTTTTTGTAAATACATACATTTTCTACATAGAAACCATCAGACCAATGCAAATATTCATATTCATGCACACTAATATTTACACTGAGCGGGAATCGAACCCGCAGCTCCCGCGTAGCAGTCGCGTTCACTACCGCAACGCCACAGAGGACGAAATGTAAATAAATTGTAGCCATTAAAAATGTATTATATTGTATGTTGAATGGGCTTGCTTTACGGATAAGTTATGAAACATTATAACTCATATCCAAATTGAGACGTCATTGCATTTCGTAGCACCAATGCAAATCGGGCTGGCTATTAACAGCAGGCACCAGCGCTACAAGTACCTATGTCTGCAGTTTTGCTTAACTCAGGATATTTTCTTTTCTAAACAAGTAAATATAAAGCTATAACATTAACAATACAGGAACGGACCCAGTCTCGCTTGCAAGTTCTCCAATTTTAAAATACCTTGGATGGGCAGTGATTTTTTTTAAATTTTAATTGAAAACGCTTCAACTTTTAATGAAGGGAAATAAAGAAAGTTGAAAATTAAGCGAAGCCTGCTCGTCCAGAGTTGGCCTCTTGTCTTAATTAAAGCCGAGAGTCTTAACTATTTTCTTGTTCTATTGTTTGCTTAAGATTTTTTGTGAGGACAAGTGAAGAGCGCTGATATCGGAGAGCGATAAGGTCGGCGGAGGCGTTGTTTACACCGCGGTAACTCTTCCCTGACAAAAGAATACGTTGTGGACAGCCATTGTTAATATCGGACAGATCTTGTCTGAAGGCTCGAGAGCGGTGCGAGTTTAGTATTGTCGTTCTATTGAATATTTATACGTCTATTTCTACACAACTAATCAGACAATCTGCTAAGCCCACTTGTTATTGAAAAGTCATATTACGTTGCTATTTATTTTTAGAACTTTACGCATGTGCGTCTGAGCACGTAATTACTTTATTTGCGATTTACACCGCATAGCAAGGCAACGAGTAAAAAAAATCCAAATTTATTTAGCTGCAACATTTTTGATTATGATTTTCTTTTCGGCATACCCATTTTTTTATAAAGTACCCGATTGGTGGCAATGGGCTCGCCCCCTATAACGTGGGGTCGAGAATCATAGTTGGCGAAATGTGGGTGTTTAATACACCTTTGCCTAACCCTTCGGGGAATAGGGACGTGAGCATAAGTATGCATATGTAAATATATTGTAGTTCCAAGTAGTATTCACATGAACCAATTCAGCGATATTGTAAAAGATAGTTGGTATATATGATGTACTTTCCCCTGATAAGTTCGTACAACGTTCCGTACATGAGTTATTGTCTGTTAGGTACGAGTCCTGTAATACCACTTGACGATCCGCCTTACGGTATTTCACGATAGATTCGTCACCGCTGTGCGCTGTGTATGTACCTATACTGTCTTGTGTGTGTATGTTACGTGTATGTTATCATAACGGTGAAAGTTAGTATGGAAGGGGGATTTTTTGTTTTTCAGTCATGTTTTTAAGCGTCGTTAACTTAGTGGTTAAGAAGTAGGCCTTACGATCGAGAGGTCCTAGGTTCGAATCCAGACTATTAAACTACAGATGTGAACCGAGGTGGGTTTACAAGCCATTGAGCTTATTTAGAGGAAATATTAGTAATTTTGATTACTAATATTCTTTGTAAAAAAACGCAAATAGATTAAAGTCTGTAATAGTATATCGATTCATTTTATTTTCCAAGTATAAAATTACGGAAAAAGTATTTCATATGTGTTGAACTATTTTGTAAATTTATACGGAATGTAATCAAAGTGGAATCAAATTTAATTACGGGAAATTTCAGTTGGTAGCACTCAATTTCAGTGATAAATGTCGCTGAAATTTTAAATATTTTTTCATTTTCAAAATGAATGCAGTATTTTGGTAGGTATTATATTTTAAAGTTTAATCAAATTGTAACGCTAGTGCAACTTTCCAACGGTTTCTCTTACCGAAAGAACAGAGGAAAAAGAAAATACAAGTAACTTTCGAAAAGATTACTTGGAAGATATATTTTCAGATAAGATACAAGTTGACTGGATACTGTTTGCATTGTAGATTTAAGAGGAGCGGCTAACAGAGCTCTTAATGTATTCAAAGTGGTCCGCTACAGCAGAGAAAGTGTTCACATTATTAATGCGTTGTATTTTTTTGCCTATTTTATTTCTACACTAAATAACAGTAAAATTATAATTCTTTCTAACGAAACTAAATCTTTCCATTGTATATTTTTATCAAGTTCGCTATAATAAGGTTTGCACAGGTAAGTAGGTCACCTCGAAAGTTATTAATACTGGCCAAAAAGTTAAAATCCAATAAAGAATATTAAAATCGTGGATAAGAACTTTTTGGGAAGTTGAAGAATTCTGAATGATATTGTAGACCTGTGTTACTTATATACACACTAAAATACATTATTATATCATGGATTCATTGAATGTCATGGAGATCAGATTTCAGTCGCATCTTAGTTCGACTAGAAAACCGACCCGGTGGGAAAGGTTCAAAAAATGATGACGAGTGTCTTAGTTATTTAACATAACGGTGAAGGATTTAATTAAACTGTATTATAATTTGAAATAAATATCAAAAATTACAACTTGAACATTTCCAATTTGTTTCACGTCATTACGTGAAACAAATTTCACGTTCACATTTTTTGTATTTTGTCGGTCAATTTAACTGAGCCCTGCCCGAGGGTTGGCAATATCATGAATAATAAAGGTGAAATGTATGTGTGAATCACATTTTTATGCTCAAATTTGGTGCAGAATTGCTTCCTATTAAATACTCATGCCTGTATAATATCCCCAGAAGGATATGCAGAAATTTGAAGCCCAAATAGTGCTATCTGATATGTTTGAATGATCAATACTCCATAACAAAAAAGCCTACTAACACAGTCTAACCAGAGAATAGAGCTCGTAACAAATGTTATAGACAGCTCACGAATTGTGGTCACACGCCCATACGGGATGTACAATGCAACTAAGGGATAGGGTCGTTTAGCATCAGACAGATGTATACAATACAGCCCAGGCTCAGCCTCAAATACGTGGCCCGAGTCAACAATAGTACCCGGAATACGGCAATAAGCTCACCTCCTATTACTTGAGACGGAATACAAAGTTTGCCGTAATGAGTTCATTCCCCTCTACCTACCCCTAAAGGGAAATAGGCGTGAGAATATGTATTTATAAATTAACTTTCCTCATTGAAACAGGCTATTAATAACGGGAAATGAGAAGAGGAATATCCGAGAATCATAGACGTAATCTGTTTACCTACTAATTATACTGTCATTAGTTCACCCCCGACTAACTGATGACGTAACGTGAGTGCGTTAACGCTGACGTCACTAGCTCGCGTCATAAACCTTTTGTCAACAACCCCCGGGACTGAGGTTTATCTTAATCATTATATTGATCGCATCCCCATATGTTTATGATTACCCTAAATACATTTTTGCGTGGTCTCCTCAGATTGCCTCCAAAGGCGTGTCGCGTACAATATTGTTATAATCCCACTAATTGTGTTCTCCTGTATTTCCTCATTGTTATTTATTTTCCTCTCTATATCGGGATATCATATTATTGTGCTATCAAATAAATTCATTCCATTCGGCCATAGATTGGTTGAATAAAGAAAAATAATATACAAAATGTGTATCGACATATTCGTTTCCTGGTATATAGCGGCTGAATCGTGTAGTTCTATAATAAAGCTAAAAATATCGTCGATTATTTGTAGCAAAATGTTGTTGTCATTGATTCCAAAAACTTTTTAATTTATAGGTTTATGTAATCATATAGATTTATATTTAGATACTATATATTGATGTTATTATTACGTATTTGTTAAATCAGAGTGTAGTTCTTTCGCATATTACATGGTATAATAAACATCAACAGATTATTTAATAAGTAATAACATGATTGTTTACATCAAACCTACGGAACATAACGATACATTTACAAGCAAAACCCGAAACGATAGATAGCAAGATACACTTTATTTGTTGTTGTGTCGTTTTGAAAAACAAGCTATAAGCTTTGTTCCGTAAGGTACAGAAATTCTATTCCTACACACTTCACGAGCTTCCTATAGAATCCTTCAATGCAATCGCGCCGGTTCATTGCAGCATACCCTGACGACAACTCGTCTCTGTTCCTTCTCGGCCCTACTTATCATCAGGACAGGTATCTGGTGTTACCTGCGTCGACACCCGATGAATTGTGTGTGAGCTCATTTGTGTACATATTACCGTGTTTGTTCCAATTAACAACGTGCTTGGGTTACAGCTAAGGGTGTAATATCGTACGCGCGATACAGCGCCGATGGCAACGCATTAAGGGCAATTAGATGGAATCGATAATATCACTGAGGTGTTTATGTAGGCGTGTTAGTTTTAGACGATTTAATAAAAGTATAAGGGTTAAAACTGAAAACTATTTGCTTTTATGATTTAATTTAAAAAGAAATGAGAAGTGTTGGTTTAAAAAAGAAAACACAAATAAATCACTCAAATTTAGTATTCTGTTGTTAAAATGAGCTTCATGAAGGAACAAACAAAACTAAAAAATAAAATTCTCCCTCGCACTCGAACGTGGGGAAGGTTACGGAGCGGGGTGTTATTTAAATTTTAAAAAGAGAACGTTAAACGTTACATATAAAACCTCCGCAGTTTATGTTCATTAAACAAACATTCAGCATTTATTTTTAAATCATCTTCCTTTTTCAAATTTGCCGGTAAATTATTTTATGTACTGAGTTATACGCAGAACGTAAAGCGGACCCCACCTATAAGGCAGTACCTGCTGATTAACGAACTAGGCTCAGGCGCGAACTCTCCTCGCGGGTTTGGGAGGTTTGAGGGCATACATATCTATACATAAAACTAGGTAAAATCACCTCAAACTAATAAGGTTATAATTATTATACTTACATTCAAAAACATTATTCATGAACTCCCAAACCTTTAAAAAAATCCAATACTTGATCATAATAATTTTGTATAGGTACATGAATGTGTCTACTGTTAAATTCTTATCATATTTTATCTAATAAAAAAATAATGTGTGACAAGAGCGTGTCACACGCACTGCGTCCGGTGTGTGAAAGACATTTTACGATTATTTCGCCTCAATTTCCGGCCGCGCCTCGCCTCGTCTCGCCTCGTGCTTAAGATACAATAACGAAGACGAGTGGTCTGTTGGTCTGTTGCTAGCACGTTTAAGGTTTCTGTATCAATATACTTGTTATATTTGATAGAAATAGTCAAAGAAGTAGAACTATTTTAATCCAGGAGTCTATTCCACAGCCTGAGGCGGGTGTTGAAGTTCCTTTCTTATCGCACAGTGCGCACATTTCCATCGTTTACGGCCCTAGGCTGTATACTTCTCATAAATAGGCAACACTACCAACATTTACTTTGACACAATCACCAATCACTGAAATCATTGCTAAGAATAACTAAATTACGTTGCAGATATTAAAGATTTCTGTTCTCAGCGTTGTATTCATTAACTTACGTTCACAATCTAAGTAGGATTAACCATTGACTGCTAGATAATTATAATACTAAAAATTTGACAATTAACTGAAAATTATCTTCGAATTTAAATAGAAAATATCTTTCGTCCCGCATTTCCGCGGACCGATTAGACAAGAAAGACTAATCTGGAACAAAAGCCGCTCACAAATAGGTCGGCTGCCGACGTGGGCGACTTGCCTCCGACACGGTGGACCTATCTATAATTCATCTGTTCACTATTCTGATCAGTGTACCTCGCCCATAATTGTTTCACTGATATTAATTCCTGATCAGAATTGAATAGATAGTTGTCAATTAATTATTTTACATTAGTTTTAGGGATCTACTTATCAATGTACTACCTGTAAGGAAATCCTCCTAATGAATGGTCTTGTCTTTATCCATGTCCCCTACTGTTTGCCTACCTTTTAGGTGAATGTACAGAATGAGGAAGCAAACGAAACTTTCTCTTCTATATAACTACTCTTTAATAAAGTGGACTTTGTCAAGTCTAAATGCTAAAGCTATGAAGTATTTTGGAGTGACAAACCTGTAAGATATTGACCATTAGCGGTACTGAGATTTCTTATGCTCCAATATAAAAATAATATTAAAACTATTTCTTTCATTTTCGAAGTCACTCAGCCGTCAAATGTTAGTTTGAATCAAGGTTATAAGAAATGAAATTGGTGTTTTGTTATTATATTTTGAGGTATGTAGGTAGAAACTTTTTTATTGTGTATGATAAAACTGTCTATTACGCCGTCACTATCTTTCAATACATCGTTGTCGATATTTTTGGTAGCAAAGCAAGTATTGATGCACTTACATTGCGCTTTTACCAGTTATCACAGGTAGTTACTGTCAAGTGCATCAGGATTTATCCAGCTAAACTATTAAGTTGATATCGCCACTAAATTTTTCATAGAATCACTATTTATTTATTTGGATGGATACCCTTCCAATATAAGCATTATTCCTTGTAATTAATAGTAATTAATATCTAATAATATATCATATTATTCCTATGCTGTAAAAAAATATGAAAAATAGTTATTTTTCTGTCTAATAATTTGGTTTTCGAAATAAAGTTCTTCAATACTGATTACTTGTACTAACAGTATTCTGCAATGTTTTACTAACATTTATGAATATTTATACTCTGTCGATCCGTGGTAACGAAATTAGGTACAGATGGAAGTTAGGAGACAGTGATTGATTGAAAGGTATACTTACAGGCTGCCAGTTATTTTGTATCAACAATAGGGATATTTAATTTCAGCCAAGCTGAGAAAGAATGTTTGCCTACTCTATGAAATCCATTGTGAAATGGTTTTTGAAAGTTTATATATAGAATAATAAAATATTGGATAGATTAGTATTGACGGATTTAAGTATCACTTACCTGCATTAAATGTAATGTTATATGTTGTAATTTTCAAACGTATTTGGCTCAGTCGATACGCCCAGTCCTGTCCCACCCGGGACGACCTCAGTCTACAAACTTCGAGATTTATGGCTGCACAAGAGATCCGCCCGGCATTACTTGTGGTTAACTTCACGGCAGTAGAGGTGAATAACGTTTCTGTTTTTGCCAAAGCTTATAACTCCTGACTGAGGTTGCGGTAATTAAAGAAAGTTAAATACATTTATCTTCCAAATACAATCCAGTGCGAAGAGTTTTATTTTTATCTACAGACTAATATTACTTTATCTAAAACTTTCTATAGCGGTCTATGCTTATCGTAGGCTGCTATTTATTTTTTGTTACTACAAACCATCTCCTCCAACGCGGCCATTTTGATTCCCGGATTACGCTTTTCCATTCTTATGCATTTTATATGACTCACTGGCTATTACAAGAGCTACTCCTAAAGCTTGTGGCTAAGATTAGCTTTAGACCCAACAATCTTGGCAGATCTCCAAATACCAAAAGTTAAAATAGTAGGTAGTAAGCATATTATCAATCTACATAAAAACATTGACCTCGCGCTCATACATTGAGTGCCACTTGACTCCGCATAGGCCACGGTTCATGCAGACATACATTTTTGAATATTCCAAACAAAATGATTTTCAAATGTTGCAGACAAGGGACTTAAAGCCTTTTGAAGCTTAAAGCCTCGACTGCAAATGTTCTGCTACACTGCTAAGTGAACATCAAAGTGGTTCAGTAGAATTAAATTATATTTTGTTGTCTTCGTACCTACTTGTTAGTGTCTTACAATACTTACTGAAACCTACAAAGCAAATGTATATTTCATTTGAATAATTTCTATTGTAGAAAATATAATATTTATTTTTATATACAAAAAATAAGGTTTCCACTAACATCCAATTCCTTTTTAAGTTCTGTGAATATTTAGTCAATCATAAAAGCCGTCAGGTGACAGTTCCCAAAGTTATTTCGACATAAAAATTCAGTGGAGTATGCTTTGGGCACGAATAAGTCTATTGTGAACTTGATAGTGGCTTTGATTTGCAGCTCTGGGTATAAAAGATGGATACAAAGGTTCGTTTTAATCATTGTATAGGTTTCTAAACAGGCATAATCTGTACTAAACTTGTGTATTTATTGTATAGGGTTTTATGAAGAATAGCGTGAAAGACGGACGTTGCTGTATAGTACAAGAGACACTGCTTAATATGGAGAGAAAATAAATAAGAAGAATTTGCTGAAATGACACAAAAGATTTGAGATTTAAATTTGACTATCAAAAGACAAGTAAATTTTCATTTTGTACTTCTTAGATGACGAAGAAAGAACGGAAGACAAAAAGACAAGATACTGTTCTACCAGCAGCATACATTTTTACATTACCAAGATAAGTACGCGGCCCACCTGATGGAAAGTGCTAGCCAGATGCGTCACAGGGCTGAGATGAAGCTTATGAGAGTTTCTGTACTGTCAGTTTAGAAGATAAAGGCTTGATACCACCATACATCAGTGGCAACCTAAGCCCTGGGTCTTTCTACTAAGTAAGCTCTGGCTGCCCTACTGACCAAATGGCTGGAAATATAATACAAGGTTATTATTAGCCGTGGTATTCTGTAAGGCGGAGGTAGTCTAACTGCTCGATTAGGACGGGATATACCGTCATGTCATACCTCCGTAACATAGTATTATCCAGAAATCTTCCACACACATTTGATGATACTAACTTGGTCTAAATATTTTATACAGCTACTGTGATTTACCGTCTAAATGGAACACTAAGCTGGTAAGTGCCCGGAGTACTAACTCTGTGAGTAATCAAAGTCCGAACATCACGAAGTCTGATCCAACAAGCAGCTTACCCGGCGCGGCTGTTTGTTCGAGATATTAATTCCTAATATCAATACAGCCTGCAAGTCAATTACCAACTTAGAACTGTATTAAAGTAACAGTAAATATTCTCGAGATTAATGCTCTCAATAAACTGTTAGAACCGTCTTTGTGTTCCGACAATGGCGCGATACGATCGACTTTGATTTCTGAGTAAACCGTTCGCTCAGAGCAGTACAAATCTTTGCGAGCTCTGAATGGCTATTTATAATTGAGTGGCTGTAAGCTTTAGCTTTTATTGAGTTTATCATATCGACATAATATCTGCGTTTCAGTGTTGTTTGTCTGTTGTTTGTTTTCTGATTGAGTAGTTGGCTACGTAAGCAGAAACAACAATTTCAAATTTATTAGGTACTAGCAGACCCGCGCAACTTCATCTTCCTCTTTAACCATTCTATCTATTTAAAACAATCGCATCAAAATCCGTTGCGTAGTTTTAAAGATTTAAGCATACAAAGAGACATAGGGACAAAGAACGCGACTTTATTTTATACTATGTAGTGATAGTCATTTAGGAAGTAAGCTTTACTAATTCCAGCCCCGAGCCAGATGGACTGATAACCTAAAAAGGTGGCTGACTTCAACTGGATGAGACAGTCTAAGGATTCGGAGCAATGGCACACTGCGAGAGGCCTACGACCAGCATCTACTGCTGTGTAGGCTGATTGATTGACTGAGTTAAATTATTATTAAGTTATTTAATTTATGTTTACTTTTTCCAAGTTTAGTGACACTTTCTGATTTGCGTAAATAAATTTATTATAGACTCTAGTCTAGTTATTGATATAAATTTGTCTACAACAGTGTTACTCATTCGGGTGTTATTGAATGGGAATATATCAATCAATTAATCTCAATATCGCCGCCAGCAAACCTGAGCTTCGTAACTGTCAACAATTAATCATTAAATCGGCCCTTAACTTCGTTGGGAGATCTACAACAGTTGCAGTTTATTTGAACAATAATTACTGTCTGCGGGATAATACAGAATGGAACTAACTATTCAGTATTGATATACCACAACCGTGTATATAAAATACGTTGCAATGTTGTGAGATATTGAGTTTAAAGCGACTAATTTAGTTAGATAATGAATCAACATCTTCTCACTTTATTGTAATCTATTCTTCTATACAAATTATGTTGTATATAAAATACATACGAGTATATATAAAATAACAATCCAACACATCGTGTGCGGATTTTTTAAAAATAATTTAGAACAATCTAAACGTTTCATCTAGACACATAGTAAGCATAGTTTAACTGACGTATGTTCTAGAATGCGGATAAACATAAAATGTATCTAATAATAATTTTTGTAAATAATAATTATACGTATAAACACCCAGACCAATGCAAATATTCATGCTCACAAATATATGCAGAGCGGGAATCGAACCCACACCACCTGCGTAGAGACACGACACCTTCAACGACCTCTATCGAGATTGTCACCCCGTTGTTTGCACTGTTAACAACTGGAATCAAATAAAGTTAAATTAAAATCAGTGTAATTGAAAGACTCTCATGAAATCTAAATGACCGTCAGACTTAGACTTAAACATCTGTAAATGTGGTAATACGTTGAATGAGTGTATGAGCAACAGTGCGATACGAATACGTTGTGGCATGCAAGATGTAGTAATGACGTAGATTGAGAAAGGTTCGTTCAGATTATTTGGACACGTAGAGAAATGAACGTGAAGTTGTTAACTAAAAGGTTTTATAACATACTAGCTGTTGCCCGCGGCTCCGCCCGCGTGGATGTCGATTATCGCGTTGCACGACTCTACTCGATTCACTACTTGCCTCTCTATACTACTTTTCCTTGCTGTGATGACAACGGAAATTGTTAGCGATATTAGCGCCAATGTACAGAAATTTACCGGATCAATATTGAGATTTATGATTATTACTCCGCTCCCTTGTATGGTAGCGTGATGATATATAGCCTATGTTACTCCTAGATATTGTAGCCTTTTAGAGGTGAAAGAATTGTTTAAATCGACCCAGTACTTTTTGAGCCTATTCATTACAAACATACAAACATATAAAAATAGGTACAAATCTTTCCTCTTTATAATATTAGTATAGAAATGTAAGTTTAGGTGTTCAGAAATTCGTCCCGAATAACATATTCCAACGTGAAAATAAATATACTTCATAAAGGAAATGTTTTTTTTTCTTTACTAGATGACAAGCGATACACTGCACCGTCGAGAGTGAACCCGATACAATGGTAAGCAACACTTTTTAAACATCCCCATGTTCTCGGGAATAATGTGTCTTTTGTCTAGCTGGCGGCGTCGACCCGACCTAGAAACGTACCACAAACGCTCTGTGTGTTTAGGTTATAATGTCAATAGTTCGTGCACATTCCACTATTATTTTAAATCGTGATGCTGTTCAGTATGTTGTGTTAGCACGATTCAATGTTCTGAAGCAAAACAATTACTACATTGACTGTCTAGAAAATTTACTATGTGTAAATCGTCGTATAGTCGGCATCAAATGAAAAATTTATAACATAACATAACATAAGCTCACGCTTATATCCGCGAAGGGGTAGGCAGAGGTGCTAGCACCCACATTTCGTCAGTTTATGTTTAGGTCCCAATGTAATAGGTGACGAGCCTATTGCCATTAACCGGGCACTTATAAACCTGCGATAAATACACACATAACTTCGAAAAGCATCGAAAAGTCATTGGTGTGTGTCATGGTAAACCTGGGATCGAACCCGAGACCTCGTCTCAGCAGTCCATTACTCATACCACTATAATACCGTGGTGAAAAATTTATATAACTACTAAATGGGTTCTATTAGAGAATGATCATTATTTATAATTATTATACTAATGTTAATATGTTACTAATATTACGTGCTTCTGAACTTATTATATATGTATTTCTGGTAGAAATATATATGACACAGTTTGAACTTTTGCTATGTCGACGGGCGTAGTAAATAAATGGACTCTAGGCATGAAAAAATACTAAATACATGAATATCCGGTTTTTAACATAGCACATTACGAATAACGCCATCCAGTATAATTATAGGCCACTCCTAATTTGGGGAGACTTTGCCCTGCTGTTTTCACGCTGGTCAGACAGGTTAGTAGAGGGTTATATTTCGAACTTTCTCGAATATTCTTCATTCGTCATCACCATCACAGTTCTTAAAATAAATGTCTTCAAATACAAGCTTGCAAAGCGCAGGACAAATTAACACAAAACGTTGATAATGTTTTCAGTATTTCGTAATTCTGCAAATGAGAGAACACATCGTATGTTGTGGTTTCGCTCCCCTTATTTGTGTGATTCACAGACAGCTTGTACCCATTTATTATCTATCAATTGTATATGGCCGAATTTCCTGCTTTAAATGAGAAAGATGAAAAGCTTAGGGTCCGTAAGAATCAAAGACGACGTGCGTTTTGGTCGGTTCGAGTTTGACATAACCTCTTTCATCGTCTCCGGTGAGATTGGTATCCGTGGGGATTTCACGCACGGGAAAATAAAAAGAAGGGTGGTAATATGTGGCACACACCAATGGCTGTTGGATACTTTTCGAAGTTATATGTGTATTTATCGCAGGTTTATAAGTGCCTGATTAATGGCAATAGGCTCGCCACCTATTGGGACTGGATTGGATTGGCGAACATGGGTGCTAGCACTGCCCACCCCTTCGGAGATAAAGGCGTGAGTTTATGTTATGTTATTACCCGACTGTTTTATGTTATATATTGATATAGGTACAGGAGTTCATTTTAGCTAGTAAGATACTTCGTTAAGTTAGATTTGTGAGTAAAGTAAAGATTATGTGACTTATCTCCCTTTCATCATATCTCTTTGTGGATGGCACCGAACGAATGACACAAGAACAACATCACAACTCGTCTTAAACACTCACAAAACTTTGCCACACTTCTCGTAACATTTGATATTAAGCTTAGCATTTCTTGGGACATGTCAGTTCCACAGGCTCAATAAGAATTAACTTGACAACATGCTGGATGTTAAATACATTATATTTCTTGTTGAACAGATCAGAAATAATATTTATATGTTTTACCTACATTTTTAATTTTGACTGAATGATGGATTTGGATTTGGAAATTTTTATTTTGATGGATGGATCATTATGAAATTTTGATTCGATTTAAGAACAAAGTCTAATACAAATAACTAACCATATTTTATCATTCGAACAACATCAAAAAAAAAATCCATTACGCATTGCTCGACCCGTGAATCAACTCGAGACCGGCACAACAGTCAACCTCACAACTTCTACACCACATTGACAGACATAACCGTTGGAGTTATACTTTTAATATAATATATACCTACGACTATAGCAGTGACCTCACTTTTGGTAGCACATATTATTCTGATAAGGAAGATGTCTAAGTGTACGATTTCCCGCTCAGACCCGCCATAACCTATTACATATTGATATAAGAGAGGGTACGTGACGTGTAGTTATAGAAATAGCGCCGTCGAGGTCAGCCGACACATGGCACGCGCCCCGTTGGTGAGGCGAAGGGGCCCCGGGGCCCGGGTGCAGCGCTATTCCGGTGATTGATCACGGCTCCCTCCTGCGCGGAAAATCACGGCCTACCGTTTTTTTCTTTTGTTACAAAATGAAAATGTTCCGGTGTCTAACGGAATCTTTTTGTGACCCTGTGGTGTTGGAACTTTTTATACATTTAGTTGAAATTTTGACTGTGATTCTTTACTCTATGTTTTGTTTTATCTTTGTTAAATTATATTTAATTTTAATTTTCTTGTAAGCAGTAAGTGTTTTGAGTACAGTAGCATCACCTAATTTATATAATTTGTGAAGGTAAAAATTACTTTTGTGCCTCTATAGGTACATTACTTTGTATGGGTTAATATTATACTTTTGCTTACCATACCAGCAATGGTCTGCTCCACTAAGTTTTGCCGGGTTCTACAAATTCTCTATCAAGAATTTTTAATACAGTCCGCCTCATATGTGACTATTACCAGTCCTCACACTCCATGTTGTTTCAATAGAAAATATCCTCAACACTGTCTTTGATCTAAACTACAATAATACCAGGACAAGGAAACAGAAACACAGTTCTGAAACCGATCACGAACAAACAATGGGTGGGTACAATTCGCCGTGGAGGCGGCGCAGCGCGGCGGACTAACGACATAATAGATATTATTTAACAGTTAGAGCCGGCGGGAGTTACAGCGAGTAGACACAAGCTAATCAATTCTACGAGCATTGTATAATTGAGCGTTTTGTTAGTTAGCCGCTTCTGTTTGGTCGCTTAGTACGGGATTATGGTAGTTAGCTATTAGCTATCTCACTGTGGATCACTTGTATTTTATTAGAGCCACTAACTTCTATAAGTTACTCTTACAAAAAAACAAGATATTTTTATGCCTAGAGAGCTCTTCAATATTTTTTGAACACACCCTGTGATGATGATGCGTCACGCCCGCTGCCGCAGCGCCATCAACAAACACATACGTTCATTTCTCTCCGGCGGAATATGGAACAATCATTTATTGATTTCTTTGATGTTATTGTATGTTGAGGAACCGACCAATTCATAAACCTTTGATATGATCGTTTTTCCTGATAAACATTTTGTACGATTTCCTTAAAGGGATAAAGGAGAAAGAAATATAATAATAATCATGATAAAATGTTATTTTAGCGCACTGTTCTTTTCAATTGATTCTAGCCGTATTTAAGTCTCTGCGCTCAAAACAACAACAGTACCTAACTCTTCTTGCCACGATTCTATCTGCTACGAAAGTAAAAAATTTGCTACGCATAAGCTACAATTGCTACGCACATGCTACAAGTTCTACGACCTTGCTACAAGAGTGATGAAAGAGGATTATTTGATGCTTGCAAAGACATTAATTTGTATAAATCAAGTTTAACATTGCTGGCAAACCTTACTCACTCGAGTTAATATTGGTAGTGAGAAATAGTTACAGTTCTGACGCACAACGAAGTACTATGGTTTGAAAATAAATTAATGTGAATAATAACTTCATTCAAAAAAAAATCAATACATTTGTTAAAACAGTAAATCTTTTTGTTAACCTTCGTTCTGCTAAACTTATTATTACCCGGTTCTTGCCTCGTGAAATTACTGATTTCAAGATCAAACAAGATAAGAAGTAGCTCGGTGGTTTAGAAACCAGCCTAGTGGTTGAAAAGTTGCTAGTTCAGATTGTATTCAGTCTATCAAATTACTGATATGCATCCACGCCTAACTCACCCCTTAGCTAGAGGGGTCAGGGGGTACTACTAAATTCAAATTCAAATTCAAATTAAGTTTATTTGCAAGAATATGGTACAAAAGGTGTTACAATAAATAATACAGTGCATATTTCTACATATTCTGCCATATGCGGCGTGCAAATTATTTTTTTTTTACTAATCAGTTACTAAATAATTTTATACACTATGAGAAAATAAATGAAGTTAATTTATTAAAGCAAGCGAACCCTGCACGCCAAGCTGTTATACTAAGCTGGCGTAGTCCCGGACAACACGTGCGAACGTGTCATCACTTAGCCGGCGCTACTAATGCCGCGATCAGATGTAAGGGCTCGCACATACGATTGCAGGTGACACCTTACTTTGTCACACGCGGACAAAAAGTCTTGTAACCATGCGACGTGAGTTACTGGGATAATTAGTTAATATCATTATTAAATAGAGGAATAAACATTTTCCAAAAAAAATATTTTTCATATGAAATCTATAACGTGCATATACATGTACCAATTTCCCTCTAGGGTAAGCAGAAACAACAGCCCACTTTTTGATCTATCTTTACTATCCTTACATACTTCACGAACTTCACCTACTTATTTTTTTTTTATATACAACTTAGGTCGCAGACAAGCATGCGGCCCACCTGATGGTAAGAGGTTACCGTGGCCTATGGGCAAGTGTAACACCAGAGGAATAACACTCGTGCCGCAACCCCAGTAAGAACAGAGACAATCTATGTCGTCAGCGCAAAAGATAAGAGAGTAGTAAGAGAGAGTAGGATAAGATTTTGGTTTTCCCACTGACCACACAAAACCTCTCTATCACTAGAGAGGTTTTGTGTCTGGCACTGGCAGTCTGGCTGCTCGATTGAGACGGATATACTATCGTGTCCTACCTACCTCCTCTAAAACTATCATCAAGTATTTCATACGAATAAGCTGTTAATATGTATGCACGCACTAGTGCTAAGTCAGTAGTTCGCCATAATTATGCCATATTGTGGCGATGCAGCCGTGTCACACTGTTGTGATCGTTTTTTTGTTTCGTCAGGGGAAATTTCTTACAGCATATCACAAGGATACGTGTGTGACTCACACCCTTAAAATCTTTTCAGTTCTCGCCGTTCAATTTTCACTTTGTGAATTATCGGAAGGGCCTGAAAGTATTCCAAAAGATTTCTAATATGACCCCACGTGATGCATGCTCGCCATGTGCCATAGGCGTCGGTAAAAAATCTCGCAATCTAGGAGACGATGTCGCGACGTTACTTTTGGCTAGATCACCAGGCAGGTGGAATGTGTGTTCCTATCTTAAGCTCTCTACTTCCAGTATATTCTAGAAAATATACCTTCTTTACTCATCTGGTAAGGAATTATAAAATACGCAAAACAATATTTTCATTTTAGCCTGCACTCGAACCTACAATGAAGCAACTTATGATGACATAGAGCTTACAGTACTACCTAAATAACAATAAACAAAATGAATACATAGAATGCTTGCACCGAGCTAGAGTACTCCAATCTATTCAGGTAATTAAATATTTCAGCTGCCTAATTTATGATAAACCGATAACCATGTCAAGCCTGAACACTTCCAAGTATTAAATGGGATATCCATTACCAATATAAAACTTCAATCGAGTTGATATAATTCCAAACTCTGTTAAGAGGCCTTTTAAACATCTAAAACTCGACGCTTGGTAATCCTACTCGAGAATAAAATATAAGCGGGAGAACGCGGCGGCCCGGCGATCAATCATTTCAATAACCGCGGCTGAGTGAACACACGCGCTGCGGGCCACGCGACGATTTATGTACGCGTATAAACGTACACACATGTGTACTGCGAGCTTGTTCTTTATCGTTCAGCGGTTATGTATTGTACTCATGTAATATGAACGCGATTACGGCGTGCAATTGGATCACGGAGGCTTTGCGTAAAATGAGCCTTTAAACTTTCACTTGATATGTTAAACAAATTATGTTTAAGAAAATTGTTGTGGCCATGTTGAAAAACGGCAATTTTCAATACATTAATAATTTATTGATGTATTAAACAGTATACGTTTAGCCATCCAAGGTTAACGCAACGCCAGCAACACCAGACAGCCTGCCCACTTACGTAACTTACTCACTTCACATGTGCTTATTTGTACTTGCTTAGCACTTATTTGTTTCTTTCAACTGGACCACTACGCCCTTGTTGTTGATTTGGAGAGGTGATAGATTTAACATCTACCCGCAGATTGTTGACATCTGCTTGGTACGTTCTTTTCATATTTCTATCTATTACGCTTTCGAACAAATTTGGTACCTAGATAAACTATAGTGTGTTTTTCCCTGTACATTTTGTCATGATTATATCTATATCTACAACTCATATGCGACAACTGACTTCCATGCGAGTGGAGCCATATGCAACATTTAGTATACGAGAACGGTTGGTACTTCAAGTTTTTTAACTATCCATCCGTCAATGAAAAAGTAAGAGGAACATAATAAAACTTGAACTGGGACGAGAAGCGAAACAAAATAAAACAAAATCCAACTTTAATTCGAAGCTACCTCATTTAGAAAGTTCTTGTATCACATCACAACTCGGAGTGCAAGTGCAAGCCAGTGTTGCATTTCAGTGGTAAATAGGATATGGAGGAATGTATTCAGCATAGATGCAGCTTTTTGATTCTACGTAAACATATGCCGAGTTAAATAAAAGTAAAATAGTATATTAAGTTAAAACACCATCCTATAAACAATGGCACAGCATGCCGCACGATCGCGGCCAAATGCCTGAGCACTATTGCACGAAACTATGGGGATTAAGTTTATAAAGTTTATGAGGTCGATGGTACTATAAAGAGGGTAATTCACAAAAGTTTGGAGGGTTGGTGGATTCACAGGCTTTATTAAGCAATGTTAGTTGTTTAATAAATACACTACATAGTAGTACAATAAAATTCAAATAGTTACTTTATTTTTCGAAAGAATTAGAACACTATTCATAACCGTTACGCGTGCAAATTATCATAACTACACATATATATTCTATTCAGATCTAAAAATAATATTAACTTAAACATTATCAGATATTGTAGTTTTGAATACAGTAATAGTTTTATTTAGTGGCTAATAAGTGTATGACCTACCTGTTCATGAACAGTTGCCTGTTCTGTACGTCAAAGGCGACAAGGTTTTAATAAGGATAGTAACATTCGCACTATCATCATCATCTTCATCCTAGCGTTAGTCCCAGTCGCATCCGAAGCTTTCGCCTCGGAGGCCGGGGTCCACTTTCTGGCTTTTTCTCTTCCACTTCGCTTGGTCTTGCGCATCCGTGGTGGTGAGTGAATATATTGGCAGCTGATTATAAAAAAGCTCCATTCCACTAAATTTATTGATTTCACTAGACGTTTCTATAATAGCGCTCATATAAAACCAACTATTTCCAATTTCAATTGCTTTTCATTTCAATTTCAAAGAGATAGCACATGTACCAGTTACTACTGGGTAGTGGCAGGAATTCAAATACAAATTTTATTTGACTGACACGACAATAGCTTTGCATCACAATGGCCACATCGAATACCTTCATCGGTTCGTCTATCGACTCAGTTAATTGAAAAACTTTAGTTCTCCCGTCAGTGTAACCTAAGAAAGTTTCTAGCCGTCACTAATAGACGTCATAATTCCAGAATTCGTTTTGTAACTGATAATACCTATCGAAACATAATTTTGATCGTCTTAAAATGATTTAAAAAACTCTCAATGGCACGAAAGTATATTACTATATATCAAGTAAGTCTATCGATAAATAAAATATAGTATAATATTGCACTCTATATTGCACTTACTAAGTCTTTCTCTGCCCCACCTTTGGTTGACCGGTAGACAATACTTTATGGCATTAAGTCCGCCTATGTACTTGTGCGTGAAGTGTTATAAATAATGTAATTATTGTGTGAATTATGCAAATCATGGTATGTACATTAAATAACAGTAGCTAAATTTTGCTGAAATCATCAGTAGAATCCCCTGTTTCGGGAGAGTTACCATAATATCGTTCATTCAATATAAAGTGGCATATTCGAAAGGAGACAAATGAAGTCATTCTAAATATCTTCCTCAGATTTGCGAGATAATGATATAGCTTTGTGGAGTCACAAAACATGATCCATCAAATAAAAACATTAAAATATGCGTACACAGAACAAGCCGCGGCTTTGGTGGCTTTATAGGACCACGATAAATCTGATCCGAAACTCAATAGGATTTGACAAAGGACATTTTATATTTTATTTTATAAAGTGCGGGCCGACACCAACATTCCATTTGTTTGTGGGTCGGCGCTCATGTCACTTTTTGTATATATTATTACCTATGAGGTTTTCAAAGCTTGTAGTTGGAGTGGAAATGACGTTGAATAATAAAAATAGTACGTTATTTTTAATATATTTTTCACAGAAGTTGAATAACCCATATTTATGTTTTTATGGCGTGTTTAATGTAAATATATACATATGCGTCGAATTAATTTGTTCACACTTAATGATGGGTATCATCAAGTATTAGATGTTGTCTGTTTTCAAATTAATTTAAGGTCATCAAGGTTGAAACATTTACATTTGATGTGTCGCTGATTTTTTTAACAGCTTTTGCTGGATATGAATGTGAAGAAGTGACCCTCTTTCATGGGACTTTGCCTTCAGCTTAACATCAGGCGAGGTGAAGTCAAATTGACGTGCCATAGATAAAAAAAAAAAAAAAAAAAAGAAGATCACGAAATATACTTTGGATATATTTACATTGCTATAGAATTAATGACCATGCAAATAATGGGCATAAAAAGAAAAAAAAAAGAAAAATTACAAGAAAGAGAAGAGACTGATAGGAAAAGTAAACCAAAACTAAGTTAATCGCTCGTCAAACATTCCGCGCTATACTTATCTTCCATATTCTGTAACACATCGAGATTTACCTCGACTCCAACTTTGCCCGCTCCACAAGTTATCGCCCGAACTACACACAGCCTTTGATTTATGGCGTTGGGCGGTAAACAAAGCTCTCGCACTTTGTTAGCAGTGGCCAGTGGCGGCAAAAACGTGACGAATGGGGCGGCAAGGAGGAACTATGATAGCAATGGACATGAACTTGCCGCGCCGGCGAATTTATCATACTGTCGGTGAAACGCGTGCGAAACAGATAATTGTACGACGATATTATTGTCTTTAGGCATCGTAACTGGAAAATACTTTGACCCCAATATGGGCACAAAATGTATGTATGTGCGCATTACGTGTTTTTGGATATCTAAGGCTGGGTTACACCATCTTACTTTAACATTAACAGTACAGTTAAAGTATCGGTTAGGTATAAAACAGGTTGCACCATTTGACAATTGTAAAAATGACGTCATAATTTGACGCTAACTGTAACCGGCCACACTCGACCGGTTAGTGTTAAACGTCAAATTCTATCAAAAAGATAACTTTAACCCAGCTACTAATTACATTGGTGCAACACATTTAGCAGAAACTATTGTACTCAATCATCATTCCCTGAACCTTTTTCCCAACTCAGTTGGGGTCGGCTTTCCAGTCTAACTGTGATGCGGCTGAACTTCGATATTTTCCGTGAAGCGACTGCCATCTGACCTCCACAACCAATGGTCTAATGACCAATGGCGATATCGAAGTTCCAAGTTAGGCTGGTTGGACTTTTGAGGGCTCCAACTAGCCGTAACGACTGCCATAGATGTTTGTATGGCAACCGGGACCGACGGCTTAACGTGCTCTCCGAGGCACTTATAAACCTGCGATAAATACACACATAACTTCGAAAAGCATCGAAAAGTCATTGGTGTGTGTGGTAAACCTGGGATCGAACTCGAGACCTCGTCTCAGCAGTCCATTACCCATACCACTAGGCTACCGCGGCTTCCCACTAGACTAACTATTATACTCAATGTTACTGTTAATATTAAATTTGACGTAAACGCTTACTTTAACAGGTAGTTGGTGCAAATAAGACTTAATATAACACGGATTGCTACGATGACTGTATCGCTCAAATACACGAATCATAGATTAATATCAAATGAACTTGCCAGGACCTTGTTTCTCTCGCGAATTGTGGTCAAGATATATACTGGGAACTAAACAGATGTCACATTTTTCTCGTTTTTATTGCTGCAGTGATCAACAGTATGTCGTCTGGTGATAAATGATAATATAACTCACTTTAGCTTCCCTGGTAGGTCCCCTTCTTATTTTTCAGCACCTTTTTGATATCCGCGACTTGTCACGCAGATTGTTGTTATCAGCAACCCAAGTAACTGTAGGGTTCTCCATTCGTCAGCGGTCCGTTTGATGAATGTGATGGTAGGCTATAAGTCTGGTTGATCAATAGTGAGAAATTTGGGTTGTATTATTTCTGAGGAACATTCTGTAGAGTATAACGAATGGCTGAAAATTTATCAAGAGTTACTTTTTATCACACAGAAACTGAAAATAATTTATCTCTAACTCTTTTTCACATAATAGATGTCAGAATCAGTATTACTGTAGAAGCTATGCAATAGAAAAACTTGATAACATTTGAGTCACTCAGAAGTTGGAACCTTTCCATCGAATACAATAATATTAACGTGAACGTATGACACGAGAACGCTGAGGCAGTCAGCAGCAATATTTTCCGTCCTCCAATCCCAAATTGTACCAAAGCACGAAAACAAAGAGTTGGGTATTGTTCGTCTGTGAATTAACATAAATAGATTGAGCAAATTCAGCCTGTAATAGCTGGCTGTATACTTTGTTTTTAATTCTCCGCGTAATTCAGAATACGGCGAAGAACAAGTAAATTACGGATTTATTTTGAGCGCTATCTTACCGTTTACGTCTAAGTAAAAGGTAATTGTGATATAAATTTAAACATTCAAAATTGAAAATGTTTATTCATTTGGTTTTACATACCAACCGTGGCGACGGTTTAGACATGAATTTACCTAAAATGATTTCGAGAAATGATAACATTTTATATTCTGTGACTCGATGGTTCAGCGGTCAGCTAGAACATCAATAGTCGCAACTACTATTCCGATTGAGATTATATTTTTATGCCTGAGTATTTCAATTTCTATCAATTTATCTAAAACTATCATCATTCTCATCATTCTCTGAGCCTATTCCCAACTCAGTTGAGGTCGACTTTCTAGTCTAAGATGCGGCTGGAATTCGATATTTGCCATGAAGCGACAGCCATCGAACTTCCACAACCTATTTGGCGAAATTATTTATCCAAAACCATAAAAAGTTGTACCTCTATGTATAGTGTCTTTAGAGACATAAAAGATGAGAGGAAATCATTGATCTTGGTATAGGGCATGTTAAGGAAAGCATGACAACCATGTGAACAAAAAAGAGTGATGAGTGTGAATGTTAGTGATTGAGGATAAGAGGAAAACACGACGGGGTGTGAAAGATGATATCTACGCACAGGGGAAAAGGGAGGGGATTACTTATGACGGTTGGTCAGGATGAATTGGATACAAAATATATAACCAACCACTGCTAATGATGAAGGTTCAGAAGTTAAGAATAACATTACAAAAAAATCAAATAACATGTAAACACAACTATTAAATATAATAATATAGTTAAGTTGGTTTTAATCCAAAATATATTTGCTAGTCAACAAAATAAGCTATCTCCGCAGTAGGCAAGCGATTGAGATGACAATTTGAGTTTGTACCTCCACCTGGCCTGGCGCCAGAAAAACTTAATCAGCTTGCTGTAATCGTAGTCCTGGGATTTATACTGAAGATTCCTGCCTCATTTCTGCCCCATACTGCGGTCTAGACATACTGAATAAACCACAAAACACTATTATAAATGTATAATTCAGAAAACACTATTATAAATGTATAATAGTGTTTTCTGAATTTAGTGGACTGAACTGAATTTAGTACAATTAGGTTATTTGGTACAGAATTATAGAACCAATATATTTTGAATAATACGCTTGCTTACCTGCTTGGCGGCTCAGAAAATGCAGATGAAAACCATTCTAAATTCAAATTAGTTACAGAACGAACACTTTTGAGTTATCGTCTTAATAAATACTGACGTAAACGTCAAGTGGATTCAAAGTTCCATTGAACGATCACATAATGCTATTGGATTTTTCTCTTGAAAAATGTTTAGTAGCAGCATGGCGTCTGGAAACGTTCCCGGTAGACGATAATGGGTTTGTGATGGGAGTAAAAATATACGTACATACCTTCAAAAATACTGAGTGACGCTTTTAATACCACTTAGGTGGCTGACAACCAAACATCCCGTCCGATGGAAAATGGTCAATGGGCGTTGGCACGATAGTGCTGCTGACCCTAAAGAAAACTTTCAATACCCTTAATGAAAGGGTTTTGAGATGAAGGTTAAGATAGCTTCTGTGCAGTGCAGGAGACACATTGGTTTTCCCACTGACATCAAAAAATTCTCTAATGAGCTCTGGCTACCCTACTCAGGGCAGGAAACGCAATAAATGGTTTTTATTAGCCGCGGTATTCTGTAGGGAAGAGTTTGACTGCTCACTTGGGACGAGAGATATCGCGGGATGAAAAAAATACACGATGATGCTAATATAACAATGGTAGGAATCTATATAATCATTTCAATCTAAAATCATGTAAAATATAGATCCCAGTTTGTAATTATCCAAAATGCAGGTATTTTGCCAAAAACCAATCGTCAAACTGCATTCACCGTCTCTAGTGCTTACTTGTTGACAGCTGTGTTTATTGTTTTCCATTCCATTGTCAATCTGCCATGTCACCGCAGATGTTTCGACTTGACGTCAGACAAAGTTTGTCATCACGAATTGTGTCACAACACAATTTATTCCCACAGTAAGTACACCGCACAACAAGCTTCACCGGCTCAATGCATCCGAAGTGTTCGCCCCCTGCCACAGTGCCATCATTGGCACTGTTCCAGCTCAGAGTGTCGAGAAGTGCTCATAAAAACTGTTTAGTACGAGTTAGGACCGTACATACAGTGAGTTCTATTCTCTATATTTACATTGCTTATAGGTATTTATATTTGTTTGTGGATATGTATGGTATGTTCATATTCTTACTTCGAGTAAACACTCAAAGCGATTTTGATGGATCATACACCAGATTTTTGGTTTTGGTTGTAGAGCAATCTGTATTTCGTAGTGACCTTATTCGATAAGGACCATAGAATCAGATCTTTACAGAAATCAAGTCATAATATGCCTTTGCTCTCAGAGGATATTATATAAACTTACCTCTACTGAGTATGTATTGCGTTTGTATGAAAACTTCAAAGAATAAATTCTTAAGATAAGAATATCTTAAAGATACTGTACATAAAATGGCACTTGCAAGAACCTAAAAGATTTTATTTTCAACAAAAGCTAACCTCTTTCAGTATTCTTAGAAATCTCTTTCTTTAGAAATGTGCCAACATCATGAATGTTAATGGTTCATAGGTACCTATAACAAGGAAAACGATATTAAGATTTCATGTCTCCTTTTACCATAAGGGTCAGCGCAGACTACATGTATATATGTTGTATGTATGTATGTTTTGAGTTCAGCACAAACAGACAGAAGCACACCGGAGAGGATTTTATTAAGGTTCCTACTACAAAACTATTTTAATCTACTTTAGAGTTATACCCATATTAATGAACTAGTGAAATATGAAAGGTAATGCACGATTTTGTTGTTCATCCATTCCTGAGATACCACACACACACGCACGCACACACGCATGCACGCATGGGAGCACGCCCGCACGCCACTGCTGGCACGCACGCACGCACGGACTCACAGGCACACACGCACACATATATTCAAACACACACAGCGACGTTAAGCTTGTAACACTCCGTCTTTTTACGCTGGGGGTTGAAAATACTGAGTATATGTTTGATAAAGGATTATTGTTGGATTGGAAGCCTATATTAGATTAGTATTGTTTAAAAATGGTTATATAAGATCATAATATTGTTGCGTACTCGTTTATACTAGAAAGAACTTCAATTTGCACTCACTAAAATAAACACTGTATAATTTTTTTCTGAGAAGCGATAAATGGCAGGTACTCACATAACGATAATATTTGTAAGAGAGCGTGTACTAAATAAAATACACATTTAAAATATAGCCTGAAATATGTGCTCGTTTCTTTACAACGGTATCTCGCTGAATATAGGCTATGATGCTCGGCACTAAAATTTTTACGTTCGCCAATAACTCACTGTGTCATGAAGGATCTGAGTCTCCCGTGAGATATAGTGCCAGTTCATCATCACAATGTAACGCGAGGATCGCGCGCGACAGTGACAAATCTCTTTCATTAGGTTAGTAATACACTTCTGTCGATTTTTTGTACATTACTAAGGTGGCATACAAGTATATGACTATCGATGAACCTAACGTGGAATGTAATATGAGGGATTAGGAGTAGGGCAACCAGTAAAAGGCCAAAGGTTTTCGTTGACACCGTTATGTGATATGGTTGGATTGCTTGACATTTTGACCAAGTAAAATCAGGTCAAATCAAAAGGTAAATTAATGTATTTTAAATTTTATTTTATTTATTATTAAAAGTGAGAACTGTTATGTGATGCTATGAAACCTTTTTTATACCACATAGGTGGCAGCATTGATGTCCATGGTGTGTCCACGGTGAGCGCTTTCGATCAGGTGGGCCGTGTGCTTGTCTGTCAACTAAATTTTATAATAATTAGACGATGAGAGTTTCAGCTATTTAGGAAGGGTCTCGCTAGCTCAGTTCACAGAGTAATAGCTTTAGCTTTCGAACCGTTACGATACCATAATAAGAAGTGCCACTGATAATAATTCGCTGCAGTGTGTACCTCGGGCCTTAGGGTAGGGGCCGATCCGAATAGAAATTGCTTTATCACTTGTCACCCTGTGATCGCGGCCCCAGGGAATATATAAATCCCGCCAAATAATATCGCATTTCGATGTCGACCAAACGGCAGAGCATCGCGGTAGAAGGAAAAACAGTCCGTGTCACATACTTATCTCGTTGGATGGAAATTGATGCTAGGTATTATTTGTAAATGCTAGGCGTGTTTGTGAGACGCCTAAAGTATATTGAATGTTGTTATTGTTATAGTATTCCATTGCATGTTTTTTCGGTGAGGTCGCCGAACGCCGTCAATGGGTCTTTACACGGTATTCCATTGCTAGGACATATCGATATTATTTCTAGTTTCTGTTTGAAGTAAAAATCTAAACATATAATGGTAGTAAAAAAATTAATACAAAGATTGGTTCTATTAAAATGCAAGGTTTGTGCTTATTTAAAAAAAATGTATTAATCTACTTGATTACATTTCTATAATTATGTGAACTATCAAATTAAGTCAAATTTATTTACAAAAAAATATGGTATTGTCAAAAGTTGAAAGTTTACACACATGCATGCATGTTTTGCCAGTGATGTACGAGCTATTATTTTACTATTATTTTCTATCGATGTCTCAGTTCCAGAAATTCGTCAATACCGTAAATGGCCCTGTAAAATAAAAATGGGTAAAATAAATCAATAAATGATAAACCACAATATATTTTTGTACGCCAACAAGGTAGACCGAAGAGGACTTCAGTGTGGTACCTTCGGTCACCAATAAATGATTTTGATTTTGATTTTGAAGAGCTATATTGTTAGAGCTATTATATTTGAATTCATTGGAACACATAGCAAGGCGCAACACTACACACTACAACACTATTAGGAAAGTTAAAAATCGAACCACAAAAAAACTCAATTCATACGAGGAATATTGCCAGTCTACCTACTGTAATCACCTACAAACCTTACATTATTTCATCAAAGTACCGCTATGATAACATAAACAGAATTCGTATGTTAACAGTTAACATAGGCTATAAATACAAAACAAGGGAATACACCAGGGAGATAATCAATGGAGCTCTGGAACATAACGCGAGTAAGCCGCGGCTGCGAGGCTCAAATCAAATATGCTATTGTTGTGCGCTAAATGCAGAATGAAATAGAGGTTTGTTACTCTACCGATTGTTTGCATGATAATAACAATACAGTTAACTAGGAAAAACCGAAAAACTAGCAACCAATAAACGTTTAATGAAGGTGATTGATGTCATTCGATCACAATTATATTCGTTCTTTCGGTATTGTTGCGCAGACATATTTGCTGTCCCAATGTCGAATAGAAGTAACTAGAGGGAAATTTCATTTCATCATACCAAATTCTATTGTTCCCATTTCCTTATATTATTGTGTTTCTTTCAATGAATTTTAATGTGATTTTATTTGTTTCATTCATAGTCTAATTTAATTGGTGATCTATTTTAAGCTTTTATAATTATTATGGCAATATAATTTGAAAATG
Organism: Pelosia muscerda; assembly: GCA_963691645.1. Lineage (NCBI taxonomy): Eukaryota > Metazoa > Arthropoda > Insecta > Lepidoptera > Erebidae > Pelosia > Pelosia muscerda. The sequence goes on from OY829100.1 coordinate 261,054, forward strand.
TATTTTTGATTTCTAACACTATATTTTAATATTACTTTTGTTAAGCCCTGTGGATTCTGGCATCCGAAATAAATGGGTTGATTTGATTTGAACTGATTTGAAGCATCTGATTGTAACACTTTACGTGTTTGTAATGGTGACCCTCTTTCCTGAGACTTTGCCTTCAGCTTACCATCAAGAGGGGTGAAGTCAAATTGACGTATCCTAAATAAAAAAAATTGGTTATGGTTCTGCTAAACCAGAGGCACAGTAACTGCAACATAGTTATAATGTTCATCATCATTCCCTGAACCTTTTTCCCAACTCAGTTGGGGTCGGCTTTCCAGTCTAACTGTGATGCGGCTGAACTTCGATATTTTCCGTGCAGCGACTGCCATCTGACCTCCACAACCAATGGTCTAATGACCAATGGCGATATCGAAGTTCCAAGTTAGGCTGGTTGGACTTTTGAGGGCTCCAACTACCCGTAACGACTGCCATAGATGTTTGTATGGCAACCGGGACCGACGGCTTAACGTGCTCTCCGAGGCACTTATAAACCTGCGATAAATACACACATAACTTCGAAAATCATCGAAAAGTCATTGGTGTGTGCCATGGTAAACCTGGGATCTATTAGGGATGGGTTATACTGTTCGTAGAATAAAAATGTGTTTGAGGACATTTTTATTCATCGAACAGTATCACGATCGGAGACGGTGCGCACTGTGCGGTATGAAGATGAAGTTCCTCATACCGTGCACACTCAAGCTGAGCAATGAACTCCTTGCTGTGGTTTTTCCAAGGGACTATAATATAGGGTTTTTCAAGAAGGGCATTAGAAGATTTCTCTCATCTCTTAGGATAGGCAGCACGAATGTAACGTCCCTGGTGTTGCAAACATCCATAGACCACGATGACCTCATTCCGTCAGGTGGGCCGTGTGCTTGTCTGCTAACTAAGGTGGTAGAAAACAATATATTAAGATGTACCAAGAAAGTCAATGGATATTAAATAATCGTTCGAATAAAATGCAACTGACAAAGAGATGGCAACTAGACAGATGTGTATTTACTTAATATGTCACCATATATTATCGGGTCACCAACGATTGGTCGACAATCAATTGGTCGACATATCAATTGGTCGACAAACAATTGGTCGACAGTATCAATTGGTCGACAAGTTAATTGGTCGACAATTAATTAGTCGACATTAAATTGGTCGACATATCAATTGGTCGACAAAACTAGTTTCCAGTTAATGTAACAATATTATTCATTTATACTAAATTTTAAAATGCATCATATCGCTAAAAATTAAACCCATTATATATCTGTTCGGCTAAGCTTTCTTATATAGGTCCACGAGTTCACAGTCCATAGTTTTTTTACACTAAGCTATTATTAATAGAAGCTTCCACAATAAAGTTTCAAGTTACGGAGATCAATCGTTAACGAGAAAAAACATAATCAAAATCGTAAAAATGTACCAATATTTTATCACTTTTGACAACAGAACACATACTTTTAATGCTTTTGACATTTCGTCTCATCATTAAACGTTTCGTTTTATCAAAGGTAAGCGCACCAAAATGTTTTACTTCCTTAAATAATTAAATAAATACGTATATTTATTGACTAAGTTATATTATCCATCATATTATTATGTTAAATACGTATATTTCGCTGATTGAACTGAATGCTATTAAATTTATACTTATAATAATTTACCGACTTTTACCGCCTATTATTGAGTGAAACTAAACGTAAATCCATAAACCACACCCAATGTACCAAGAAGTAATAAGCTTAGAATCACTCCGCATTTGCGGTTATATGGGACTGTTAGCGCGGGGCCCACACTATACGTGGCGATAAAAGGGAAGCCTACAAAACGCAGCCTTTGTGTTTTATACTGAGACGTATATTTTGTTGCTAAATACATATATGTACCTACTCATTTGAGAGTTGCTAGAAGAACCTGGACTTTTGTGGTTTCGTTATACGAACAATATAATCAGTACTTGTTGTGCTAGTTTTGTGTAGTTGTGGAAATATTTTTATGTAAAGTAATATATATTTACAAAATTATTTTACCGCTTTACTTGAATTTAATTTCTGTAGTCATTACTGTTATAAGAAGCAAATAAACAGATTTATCACAAGAGAGATGGTCCCACCCTCTCCTTTTGTACAAAGAAGAATGCGCGCAGGGCTCAGATGTCACCCACATACGATACAAACAATTCCATCAAGAACTAAGTCCTGCCCACAATTTCCTTCATCCAGCTGTCTTCGGGTCATCTAAGGGGGGCGTGAAAAAAAAACTGTCGAGGCCGTCAGACTGGGGACCGCCGTTCCAGGGACAACACCTGTAACAGCGGCCACCATGTTGTAACTACCCCCCAGCTTACCATCAGGCGAGGAGCAATCAATTTGACGACCAAATTATAAAAAAACCTACATCTCACATGTCCTTCAAAACCTTACCTGCCAGAGTCGTTTTGATGACGTCTATGCCTTCATTACTGGTACCATTATCTTAACGATTTCATTTCCCAAATGAAATGAATTCGTCCAATATAATTTTTCCCCTCGCATCAGTATGTAGATGAAGTTAAATTCTCGGGGAAAATATTTGCAGCGCGTAATTGAAGTGGTAGCGGACGGAGTGGGGGCGGCACGTGTCTACATCGTGTTATACATTATACAGATACTTGTCATGTTATGTACGAGTACCATATTAATTTTCAGGTCAGTACCTACCCTATCGTGGAAATGGTACAAAATTTATAAGGCTGCAATTGAAAAATTAGCCCCCGGTTTCTCCAGAACAGGGGGAGAGTCTGTGGTCTGTGGTAAACTTACAAGATAATACCATATTGCTACTGAACGTGGGAGGAAAGATACCGGTTAATTGGCTTCTAAGATTTGACCCATAAACAAGCGAATTTAAATAAAAGCGAGATGTAAATTGAAAAGCAACGTTGTGTATGGTGCGATAGAACAACAAGTTCAGGACCCGAAACCATTCCGTTTTGTTTATGATCCAAACTTGCCGTTGAATTCGACCTCAATTTCAAAATCGTATTGCTGAACGAAATAGAATTGAACTCCAAGTTTGAATTACACTTCAGTATCAACACCGTCGTTAAGTGTTTTTGTTTGTCACTTGAGTTCATAATTAGCTCCTTTATAATTAGACGTTTGAAATACACAATTAGGTGCTGGCTTATTTACAAACTTGTTCTCCTTTTCTCATTGTTTAATCATGTTTATCCCCTAAACACCTACATTTCCCGTGAATTTTCTACAATTTTATTTCAAATTTTTATCTTAACAATTTAACTATGGCGAAGGATAAGAGAGCTTCTGCACCGCTAGTATAAGAGATAATTTTGACTTTCCACTGATAACACAAAAACTTACTCTGGCTATGACTCTACTCACCGCCGAAAACACAACACAAGGTTATTATTAACTTTTGATTTTGTACTTGTAAGAAATCACAACGGTGACGTAGTTAACTCTTATTTAACGATCTTGATATTGTGATAGGACCGAAACTGCGAAGCTATCTTCCACAATAAACTTGCACACTGTTCCAATACAAAACTGTAATTTTATATCACGTCCAACAAATAGCTAACTTTTGTTTTGTTACTGCGGTATCTTTTATTTCACCTCTTCTCCTTGCTCAAGAAACTTCCAATTTGTAAAAGTTCGTAGTGCAATAGCTGAAAGTGCAACACAGCCCTGAAGAACTAGATAAAGCAGTTTTATACTGGTGGGTACACTCCCGCCGGCGAGCGCCAAGTTAAATGTGTTGCTGCAGATAGAACAGTGCGCCGAGATTCAAGTCGTGTACCTCACCGACACTAGCTTTAATCTTGAAAGCTTTTCTACTTTAATGTCTTGTGAAGACATGTTTATAACAAATTATATGATTCTTAATTCCTTAAATTGTACAGTCTTTCGAAATAAGTGAATAATTATGCTTTAATAAATAAAGATACACATTAATCATTCGTTTAAATCGAACGTATTTTATGAATACATTCCAAAAGTAACATTAACAGAAAATACCACAGAATATTTGCGTCAATATTCAGGATAAGGGCCCGATATTTAATGATGAACTTCCGAGTGAAAAAAGTGTCCAAATAATGACAAAAAATATTTGAGGAAGTTGTAGAGCTAATTGATGACGGGCCACACAGGCGCGACACCCGACGCCTGATATTAAAAGGAAGCCTGGAGAAAGGCACGTCGTAATACGAATCAAATAAATTCACACAGGCATGAAATTTAATATAGATTCGTCGCAACAAACGAAATAATTTAACGTGAATGACGCACCTAAGGGACAAAGGACATTAGGGCTGACCCAGCTGGAAAAAACTAAGGCAGTTTGGTTTCAATTTTACGAGCACACGATCTTTGTATTACGTAGTTTTAGTTGAAAAAGGGTTACCACGATCACTGAGATTTCTTCATTTATTTACACATTGAAATTAATTCATTAAAATCCGATCTTTTTTATTAGTAATTGGTATCCATTTCGTAGAATGTTAGGATTGGAACTCATGGGGGACTGGCTAGAGAGGCCACACGGTAGCCTCTCGTACCGGCTGACGCAGGTGATCACCGGGCACGGGTGCTTCGGGGATTACCTGCGTCGGATCCAGAAGGAGCCAACGTCCGAGTGCCATCACTGTGATGCGAGCGAGGACTCGGGGCTGCACACGCTGACCGAGTGCCCGGCGTGGGAGACGCCAAGGCGGGTCCTAGCAACAGCCCTAGGGGTGGGAGTTATCTCGCTCGCCACTTTGCTCACGGTGATGGTACGATGCGCGAGTGCTTGGGCAGCCGCCGCCTCCTTCTGCGAGCAAGTAATGCTCGAAAAGGAGGAGGCGGAGCGGGTTCGGAGAAGACTCCGGGCCCGCACTGCCCGCGATGAGCGGAGGCGACTCGGACGTCGGAGGTCGCAAAATGACCTCCGTCCCCCATGAGCGCGGGCCTGGGGGTGACGGGTGGAGCCGCCGGTCACCCTAGCAGAAGCAGGCCACGGCGATGGCGCAAATGCCACCCCATACCCAGGGGCTAGATGGGGACACCATGGTCTCCACATTAGGGGAAGAGGGTCATCTCAACAGAGATGTCCCCGGGTCTACCGGGGTGCGAGAGATATGTCTTGTATAATCTCACCTCCGGCAATCAAGGACCCATGGACGGCGTGCGTTTTGGTCGGTTCGAGTCCGATCCGTGGGGATTTTGCGCACGATAAAAAAAAAAAAAAAAAAAGGATTGGAACTCTCAGAAATGCAATAATTATTAGAAAGTTTTTCAAATTAATCGTCATAAATATTTATTCCAACGAAAAATAAAATTGTGTTTATTTATATTGCTTGCTTAAAAAGTTCCTCCTTAACGCTAAGTTAAGTCATCTGAGAGCGTGTGACGTTCGTGTGAGCTTTTTTCCCTTTAAGAAAAATGTACGCAGGTGACGCTGCGAAACACAGTGGACGTAAGACGCTATGGGTATAACAACTATTAAATAACCAAAGTTTCTAACTATTATATTAAGTTAATATCCGCTAAATTATCGTAAAACAGTATATTTATTTTATGTAAGTACATTTTAGATTTTAATCTGATTACTGTCCGATCCGCTAAAGCCACGATACGGTTTGCATATTCATTTGGCTAGCTAGGTATACCTATGCAATAAAATATACGCTTTTTTCTTTCTCAATTGGATAATCTCAGTATGAAAAAGTACACATAGACCTACTTTACTTTTAACTGCTGACCTCCCAAATCACACTAACCACTAAAATATTAGAAGCACAGCGTATCATTGCAGGTAGATCTCTTTTTGTTCTAGTCATTAGCAAAAGAGATGTGAACCGGTTCAATCCGGCACATCAAACCATGGCCATTGTGTTCGAGTCGGTCGGCGGTAAATTGTGTGTAATGTCCGGGCTATTTGCTCTCGGTGAGCGAAACCCCACATTACACATGAATTCCGTTCCGAGCTACGAGTCTCCCAATGATACACTGCTTTCAAAGACTACTCTTTATCGGAGATAGTAACTTTATTCCATTCGAATTTCTACGATTGAAACCTTGTTTAATAATAAGTATGCAATATTATTTAGGTAATTGTTATGCAACATTCCTTGCTGATACAGTTTGTAAACCCAGTTATTGTACTTATTGCCAATTTGGTAACCATAATTTTATATATATAAACCGGATTGATTTCTGACAATTTTTGAGCAAACTATGAAATGAACAGCAGAGAGCTGTGGTATTTCCAAGCGACTACAATATTATTATGATGTTCTTGAAGAATATTAGAATGTTCTAAAATGTTTCTATTAATCTATAGCGTGAGTGTGACGCCTCTGATGTTGCAAACGTCCACAGATTATGGTGATTACTTTCCATCAGGTGGGCCGTGTCGTGTGCCACCAAAGCAGTATAAAAAAGATACAGGTGTTACTATAAACACACAAACGCCTATATCCCTGGAAGGTTAGGCAGAGGTAAAATAACACCCACTTTTCACCAATCATAATTAACGTTATAGATACTATAGTGTACAACCTATCTTATCCATTTGTGTGCTGATCAAATGATACTCAGAACAAGCATACCCTAAAAATGTACGGAATGCCCTGAAATAATGTATTAATGCTGAATGTCTGAGTAGCAGCGTTGATCTTCTGAGTGATTCTGTATTCAGATGGTATTGAAAGCGCGGGTGCGTCGCCTGAATGGAGCGCTGTCGATTACGTTTGTTGCTTTATGTTAAAACTGATGGGAATTTATTTGAAACACCCCATTTTTAAGGAGAAAAGTGACGTTATCAAAAACCAATATCGTCGGCGAAGGATGAGAAAAATATTTTTCGTCATCATTTATCAAAAATACGCCCGTATTAGGGTGACGAGGCCCTTTGAAAGCAACGTCTGTCATTTTGTCACAAATCCCATTCGTAAAGAAAGGTAATTTCTGTAGCAGTTCCACATTTTGGGATGTATTGAAATCCTTTTTGTATAATGAACGTTCAGTTTTTTATATTTTACCTATCGCCACCGCCGCCTCCAGGCGCGACGAGTTCATGATACATGGTGTGTAGCGTAATAAGCGCTCGTTGTTCACTAATTGTTTCACTTTATTTAGTCTGTTAGCTTTTGATACAAATGGGTAATAATTATCTTTCAAATATACTACATAAACAGCAAAAAGCACAACCTTAATGCATGTTTTGACAGTCGAAAGGGAAATCAAGACGGTGCTTTCCGTTGAGTGCACACAGTATCCTGAATAGAAATGGCCCCATCTTATTATTCGCTTATCAATTGCAGTATCTAGCTCTAGGAGTCATTTGTGGCCATGTATTAGTTCGGCCAGTGTGGCCAGTCCATTGTCATTTTAGTTTGCATAATCTTCGAGCTTTATCAGTAACCTTTAATAAAAACAACGTTAACTGTGTTCCGCAATCCAGTTTTGTTCCAACCCCTGAATGCGCGAGCCCGACCCGCATTTGACCAGTTTTTAATCAACGCAACCCGCACTATGAAAGCAGCGTCGTTAACAGTGGTTCTCTGTAGGGTAAAGATACTGCCCCAGTTGGGAAACTCTAATTTTGAACGAGAAATATCGTCACCCAAACTCTTGCATTAACTTTTGTGACAGCAAAGTTTATAATTAATTAAGCCCCCAGCAAATTTTCGAGCCCTATCTCGTTGATAATGAAGAAAATTCCTGTGGTCCAGTGTACATACACCGTTTAGAATGGGATTCTGCCGCGTAAGATAAACACTCTTCAAGAATTTCGTTTGTGAACAGTACAAAACATTATCTTTTAGGAAAAATAATATCCATCTACATTTTCAAGTGATTGTTTTGTCCACTTGATATAAGACAAGCATTCTTCACAATAAGATACTTTAGCATAAATGAGAAAGTATTGAAAATAAATTGAAACAAAAAATCGTATACATGAGAAATTAATCGGTTTCATATAAGATATCTCATCATACTAGCTACATGTTTCCGAAAAATGTTACATCATATTGAACATCTGCTATAACTATTATATTTAAGGATATTTAACTATAGTTTTAAATGTTATCTATTACAGGTATGTCATCCCGTCTACAATGTGAAGAGCGGATGTGACCTCACCATTATAAAAAACGAGTCAGTTTTTCACATAACAGTACTACACAACTATTCCGCATCAAAAGGTCAGTTAGTGTTGTATTTTCCAATAGTTATATTTGTTATTCGAATACTGCAGATCACAAGCTTACTTAAACTAACAGACATAGATTAGTTCTGCTAACCCACGTATATGTCAACAAAATCAGTTTGAGAGTTACCTTCTAAGCTAATAAGGCTAATGCACAGTACACCAAGGAAAATGTATTTACATATTTATTTTTTATCTGAAGACAAGGTGTAAACATAAAATACATTAGAGTGTTCATTAAATGGCTGTGTGAAATCACTTTTACTCCGAATGCGATACATAAAACCAGCGCAAAAGGAAAAATGTAAGTTCATCATTTTCCTAAATCATCATCAGTCCCTTCCGCCCTTTAATGTGGAAGCGAAGAATTAAATTCGTTTTACGAGAGGGACTGTTTTACGGCCCAACGATTCCGCTGACGCGTCTTCGATACCTTCATCACGATAGGCTTTTATTTCGGTCCCCGCCTGGAGCTTATTATGAAAATCATCTTGTTTATAGACGTCCTCTAGTAAATACTTATGTTTACAATTTTTCTCTTCCAAGAAACTCAACTTCTTCCTTCTTACGAAAGTCTCTAAATTGAATCCGTTACTATTTATCTTGATCCTCTGAATAAATCTATTGAAATCTCGAGTCACGGTATACAATGAACAAATGATTACAGCGGGAAATAAATTAGCTTCCCTTAGTACAGTCGCTATCACATAATAAAATCTAATAGCGTCATGATGGAGCATGATGTCCACGCCTGTACCGCGCCTGCTACCTCACAACAGCTTCTCGCAAAACAATTGCCAACATAATCCTTGATTACTTTGTTAATCCTAAAACCCTTGAATTACTTATGTTATTGTTTTCGGTGTGACCCTATTATTTGATTTCGTTCGAAAACAGTATATATGTTAGAAAAAAATACAAGCGAGTAAGCAAGGGGATAGGAGCTCAGAAAATATCATAATAGCGAGTCTTATCATTAGATGACATTGTTTTTATGGAGAGGAAGTAACGTATGATATTGTTCGTAAGCGAGTAGACAAAGTCGTAAAACTCGGTGAGATAAACCAGTTCCAATATTGGTCAAAATCGGAGCCAAAATAAATACGGCGATATATCTTGCATGTAAACGAAAGACGGAACTCACCAGTAAACAGACGTGGATTAACGTTCAGGATAATAAAGGACAGTACTATAACTCGATGAGATGCAAAAGGGTGAGCCCTTCTGCGAGGATTTTCTTTTTGAACCCAATTCCGCTCTGAATTACACATAACGCTGGCGGCATTCGTGTTTATTCGCGGAGCTCTCGCGCGACTCGATTTGACCGTTACATTTTCCACGCAAATGCTCCGCAACGACCTTTAATGGCCTCACTTCGATCTCACGCTAAATTTCTATCGTTATTGCATTTGCCGAGATTCAGAGATAAAAGCGTTTGGAGCGGTAATGTCGACGGGAATACTTTTTCTGTATTTTATCACTTCAAAATTTTCAGATCATTTGAACTATATTCATGTCTGAATCTACTATTCTGAATGCGAAAACTTTAAATGGTTTATCTCATCCGCAATTTCTGATTAGCCCACCTTCGGTGTTCCGCAGAGACATCCAAACAGACGTTCCGAGTTAGAGCTGCCAGGTCATCCTCAAGATTAAGCTTGGTCGTAAATCTCGTAACCAAAAGTTTTGCACCCTCTCGGTGTGACTACAGTTCCGCCGTCTTATTTATATGTCGCGGGAGAACAAAGCCTTTTGTCTTCGAACTTATCAGGGTGCTGAGAGAAAGAAAAGATTCATTACGTTTGGTCGTATCGGATGTAAATAACCACATATTACCGCGGTAGCCTAGTGGTATGGGTAATGGACTGCTGAGACGAGGTCTAGGGTTCGATCCCAGGTTTTACCATTTAGGCACACACCAATGATTTTTCGATGCTTTTCGAAGTTATTTGTGTATTTATCGCAGGTTTATAAGTTATGTTATGTCATGTTATTTCGGCATAATTCGCATCAATACTTTGGATACGACAAGTTCGTTGTATCGTTAAACTAAACCTTGATTATGTTAAAGTTTAAAATCAAAGTTCGCTCCCAGTGGTGCTGTAACATTTGCAACGTGCTCGTCCCTTCCCCCCCTCCCCCTCCCCTCTTCCGCACGTTTCGCGTCGCGAGTCGTAGCTTTGAACGTAAGCAATATGTAATAAAACTGTCACATACAAGATGGAAGTTCAAAGGCACTGGTACGATTACAGCCAATAATAATTCTTTTTGAGGGAGTAACATACGAGTATTATATATCCATTTAAAAAGACGGTTGTCGTTGATCACAATAGCTTGCTTATAACTCTATGTAACTAACTTGTATATTAAATGGTATACACGCAAACCTATGTAAAGCTGAATGTTAATTTAATGAATTTATCAACTAAACAATTTTTTTGATAATAAATTTTCATAACAAAACATAACATAAACTCACGGCTTTATCCCCGAAGGGGTAAGCAGAGATGCCAGCATCCACATTTCGTCAGTTTATGTTTATGTCCCAATGTAATAGGTGGCGAGCCTATTGTCATTAACCGGGCACTTATAAACCTGCGATAAATACACACATAACTTCGAAAAGCATCGAAAAGTCATTAGTGTGTGCCATGGTCGAACCTGGGATCGAACTCGAGACCTCGTCTCAGCAGTCCATTATCCATTAATTTTCATAATTTTTAAATAATTATTGTATCTTGTATTGGTTTTCATTCAACCTCAAAATATAGACGTATATTTTACTAAGTACTCCATTTGAAATAATTACGGATTCCGCCCCGTCAGTTATTGGAAGTGGTTATGTCGGACTCAAACCACACACTGTCTCGGGTCTTAATTACCGGCGTGTAAGGATATCCGGTAAAACATTTCCCTTGTACACTAAAAGTATATATCACTAGTTGTTGCCAGCAGCTCCGCCTGTGTGGATGTCGATTATCGCGTTGTACGACTCTACTTGATTCGCTATACTACTTCTCCAATTCTCTTCTTTTAATTTTTTCCTTTTTTATTATTTCTTAATTGGGGAGATAAAGAAAAAAATAATAATTTTAAATTTCCCTTAAGTACTTCTTTTTTTTCTGTACATTTGTCGTCTGTCATTTTTGGTGCTGTCTCTGTTTAGTACATCCTAATTAAATTGTTGTCATGAAAACGGAAATTGTTATCGATATCAGCGCCAATGTATAGAAATCTACTGGGATTTATGATTATTGTTCCGCTCACTTGGATAGTAGCCTGATGATATAAGCCTATGTTACTCCTAGATATTGTAGCTTTAGATTAATGAAAGAATTGGAATTATTGTGTATCATTTTTAAATAAGTATAACGTAATTTTATTGTGTTTCAATCTATTTATTAGGACAATCAGTATAAAATTGGACTGAATAAGTACTTATATTTGCATGCCTTGAGGCGGAATTTGGCTGTTCTAAATATAATATATCATGTAATCACATAATGTACCCATTTTCGCAAATAAACAATTATGATTATGAATTATATATTCGGTAAAAAAAAAATGTCCTCTTTATAATATCAGTGTAAATGTATAGATAGCTTTACCTAACATTACGAGCTGTTTCCGTCAACGTGCAACTTAAAGGTGCTCAAAGAAGTTTCCAATTTTATTATCTCAAATTCTCAAAAGTGAGATTGGCTCCAACGCCAAACGAACTGTACAGCTTCGCTTTAAGCCGACGATCGTTAGAATATGCACTCAAGGGTATGGGGAGCGGCCCAAGTGACCATCTATCAAAGTGAGCCTCGTTAACCTAGAGCGCGCACTTTTAATCGTACTTATTTCTTTCTGTTACTGAAAATCACCAAATCGTAATGACAAATGCTTGGGCGGTGGCTGTACTGTGTTTGCTAAGCGGAGGCACCGGGGTGTGATCAGGGTGATTTATGGGGCGCGCGCCGGCGGACAGATTACGTCGTGTCACCGGCCGGCGTCGATATGCCGCATTACGTTCTCACGACTGTGGTATCGCACATACACTGTACATTGATTTTCTTCGGTTTCCTATTTCGGTTTCAAGGTTCAACAACTCATTTATCTAATGGAACGATCACTGAATGGCATAGAAATAAATGTACTGTTTTTGCAAGTATTTTGCAGTACTCTTTTGGTTAAAGACAAAATTGAATCCATCCATTACTATTAAGAGATTTTTTTTGAGAATATGACTGTCAGTGGTAATTCCACGAAACCACAAGTGATAGAAGTTGTGGCAATGTGTCGATTTGTTCCAATAAGTCACGATGTCGCAGAGGTCACTTCAATTGCTATATTCCAAGATATAAAGAGTGCCTAGTTGCCTAGCTTACGTCGTGTCCGTCAAAATACGCCGGCTGGACTTTCGGCTTACCGGTGGCGAATAGTCTAGTAGTGACGCAGCAAGTTATTATGATCGGACAATGATAACCAAAAAATATCGTCCAATATTTACCATTTATGAGAACAATGTGACCTGCCAAATACTTTTATATCAAGTAGGTGGCACATTAGCACATGATCCTTCTGATGGAATGTGGTTACCGTAAACGATGGGCATTTGCAACGCTAGGGGCGTCATACGCCCATCGCCCATAATGTATAGTATAGAAACCTGTTGCATTTGTGAGTAATTCAATAAAACATTTCGTTGACCTCTGTCTCTTGGCGGCAGCTATGGTGGCATGGGTACGATTCCCACTCAGTGCAAATATTGAATGCTTGGATCGTTTCGACAATATATAGAAGTACTAATAATATAGAGATACCCATCACGACAACGCATGAATCATTTATTTTTTACCTTATAGTGAATTATTGTCGGGAGGTTTTATATTTTTAAAAATTGAATCATTTTTAACAGGCACTTTAATAAAATCTATTTCTGTATTAAGAAAATTTCACTAACTTATATAGGTAGCCAGTGCTATTAACACGAAGAGCATGCACACTCAGAACATTTTATTATACCTGATAATCACTCCTATTTTTAGAAATAAGGCAAGGCAGTTGCTTTAAAAAACCAAGCCTCTCGTGCGGCCCGGGCAGATACCACATGATGTTTGAATTATGTCATTCCCGAACATACGAACTGAAGTGCTTCACAAACTCGAGAGACGTCAAAACTGGACTAAGCTGGTGATTTTAGCTTACAGCCTTTCACTAGGGGTGCTGTTGACAAGGTATTAGCTTGATTATAATACACTTAAGATATTTGTTTAGATTTCTCATGCTCTATATTATATAACAAGAATTTCGACAGAAAATTGACTTTAATAAATACAAAATGTTTATAAACTCATTACTCAAAATATTAAATTTTGTACGTTAACAATTTTAAGATAATATTTGTCAGATTCCGCTTCCTTTCAGCCTTTCAGTAGCTAAATTCAAGAAAATTTAAAGTAAGTAACATTGTGATTGCTTTGTTTTGAGAAAATATTATTGTAAGTACTGAAAGTGTTCTCGAAGTTTTCATTCTCTGAGCCTTTTTCCAACTCTGTCAGCTTTCTTGTCTAACTACCATGCAGGTTCTCTTCGATATTTATTATGGTAACCGAGACCAATGTCTCATTGTGCTCTCCGTGGCATGACGAAATCAATGCAAATAGTCATTCATACAAATTTGCAATGAGTGAGAACCCGCGCCCCTGACGTAGCAGTTATGTTCATCGACGAAGAAGAGACTCGTCCCTGATAATCGTATATCGTCGATAGGCCGTAGCCTCTTTCTTATGGTAAATGCCTGTGAGACTGTGGCCGCGTCCGTAAAACCTAGCATCATGGAAGGCTGTAAGAAACAGTGAAGATTTTTAAAGGGTGCCCGTAAAATACTATTTTTTTTAAATACCACTTACCTGATGGAAAGTGGTCACCGTGGCTCATCGACATTTGCAATAACAGGGGCACAACCCTCGTGCTGCCTTGTAGGAACCTTTTAATAATCTTGTTGAAGAACCCCATATTGTAATCGCTAGCAAGCCTGAGCCAAAAACAAAAGTAGAAGTACTGACTTTGAGTTCTAAACAACTGGAGCAAAGAATTTATATTGGCAACACATGTTACGTCTAACACTGTTCGTTCGTGGTGCCACTGATTTCGAAAATGTTCATGGAGGAAATCCTCCAAAAAGGTATAAGTACACGCACATATAGGTAGGTACCTAAACTACAAAATAAATGCAATGCTCAATTCGTAAGTATAGGGGCGCTAACAACACATTAGTACAGTTCACACACGACTAGTTCTGCGGATTACTTGTTAATTTGTGTTCGCCTTCAATTACACGGCCGCGGGTGGTTCCACCTTGTTACATTCACTGCGTGTGTTGTACCTATTGTAACTTCGGTAAACAGATTACTGTGTAAACTTACGTTTGCTTCGAAAGCTAGGTAGTTGAATAAGTCGCATACCTCGGACAATAAAGGCGTGTATACATATACGCGATTTTTTTATTATTTCGCCATTCGATGTAAAATACTTCGACTCATGTTCCATATTTTTTTCGTAATTTTCCTTACAAAATCCATGAAAATAATTAAAAAAAACACAAAAGCTACTTCTGTAAGAAATGTCATAATTAACTGGCAAAGAAAACGCAAATATAGTTGCTCGATGCATAATTTATCTAAACCATTAACATTATGTACGTAATTGCAATCCAGTCTTTATTGATCCAGTCAAATTAAAAGATGTGTACTGGTAAGTTACTTACTCCTTTATTGCACGGTATATATTCGAATACATTTTTCGTAACTTCACTTAAGCGTCATTGTTAAACTTATTCTGAAACGTATGTGTACTCAATCCTTAATAATGTGAATTATGATGAGTTTAATTTAGGTTTTTTCTGCCCCAAAAAAGATATGTGCGAAATTTGTAGCGTGTATAAAAATGCAGACGAAGAAAGAAAAAAACAGTTGACAAGTGATTATGATATGCATCTTAAAAACAAGGAAACTGTAAGAGAACTTAAAGAAATAGAAAAGTTAAATTCCGACCCTAAAATAAAAACCATGGCGTATTTTGATCTAGAAAAGGTGTTTTCTATACCGCAATCACCGGTGGGGATTATTTCACTATCAAATAAAGTACCCAGTGCTGAAATTTACTATATACTACATTCTTCAGAAACATTACATGATCAGATACATTACATGTGCCATGCGCAGATAGGAAATCGTGGAGTCAATGAAATAGCCAGTTGTTTATGGGTATTTTCAGAGGTTTTTAACTCTTTTAATTTGCTTTAAATGTTAAATTTACACAACGGGTGGTTCGGCAGGAACTAAAGTGATTAGTATAGTATATCGACGATAGTGCTCAACCAGTGCGCTCCTGGTTGTGCCCAGTACTTATACGACTTTTTACGCTTTCTTACTCCAAGAGACGAGTCCCGGCTTCGTGCAAGACAGCATTCGTCAGGGTCCCTAAGAAAGGCGACCGAACAGACCTGTCCCATTACAGGCCTATCGCTATAACCTCCCTCCTCTCGAAGGTAATGGAGCGTGTTATGAACACACAGCTCCTGAGATACCTTGAAGGTAACGATTTATTGTCATAGTCGCTCAACCGATGACCTTCTTGTGTATCTCACAAACCGCTGGGCGCAAGCCATCGAGAGTCAGGGTGAGGCACTGGCTGTCAGCCTTGACATAGCTAAGGCCTTCGATCGGGTCTGGCACAGAGGTCTGCTAGGGAAGCTGCCATCGTACGGACTCCCAGAGAGACTGTGCGAATGGATTGCCAGCTTTTTGTCCAACAGAAGCATCCAAACCGTCGTCGATGGCAGTTGCTCGGACGGCATGAACATAACGCTGGTGTCCCGCAAGGCTCCGTCCGGTCCCCGACCATGTTTCTGCCGGATATCAATGATATGCTGTCTGATGACGCCATCCATTGCTATGCAGATGACAGTACCGGGGACGCATATTACACGGGCCGTGCAAACATCCCTCGCTCTGAAGTGGAGGAAAGTCGCGAACAACTTGTGTCTGAAATCGAGACTACTCTCACCAGAGTATCCGATTGGGGACGACTAAACAAGGTCCAATTTAACCCCACTAAGACACAAGTATGTGCATTCACCGCTAAGAAATCTCCATTTATTGTGGCGCCCCAATTCCTGAACACACCGCTCACCATCTCCTCGAGTATCGGGATCCTTGGTGTCAATATCTCCAGCGATGTCCAGTTCCGCAGTCAGAGTGCCGCAGTGGAGGACAAGGTTAGGCTGGCATCAAAGAAACTAGGAGTGCTTAACAGGGCGAAGCAGTACTTCACTGCGGAGCAAAAACTCGTTCTTTATAAGGCACAGATTCGGCCCCAAATGGAGTACTGCTGTCACCTCTTTGCCGGGGCGCCTGCATGCCAGCTTGGCCTCTTTGACTCGGTACAACGGCGGGCGCTGAGGATCGTCAACAATCCCATACTCTCAGGCGGTGAGGAACCTCTGAACATCAGGAGGGACTTCGCCTCACTGTGTTCTACCGCCTGTTATAATAGCCTGTGTTCAGAAGAATTGTTTACTTTGTATCATCGCACCGCTCGCCATAGAGAGGGAGTTCATCCTCACACACTACGGTATGAAAGGAGTTTCATCCTGCGCACGCTCATGCTGTGGAATGAACTCCCTGCCATGGTATTCCCAAGCGACTACAATATGGGGTTCTTCAAAAAGTTGCTACAGGGTAGGCAGCGCGTGTGTGACGCCTCTGGTGTTGCAAACGTCCATAGGCTACGGTGACCGCTTTTCATCAGGTGGGCCGTGTGCTTGTCTGCCACCTAAGTGGTATAAAAAAAAGACTTTTATATTAGTATTAATTATTTATATTATTATTATATTATTATTTTATATTATATTGATTGACGTGCTATGAGTTGATAATTATGTAAAAGTTCCTTACCAAAGTTTTGAAGATCGTTGCGTGCCATTCTGATTTTATTATTGTTTACATATAGCAATGGTTGTGGAAATATAATAATGAGAATTAATATTTTTCGTTTTGTAACTTTCATAGATATAAAAAATTGCTATAGGTAGTTAGCAAAATAAGTACAAAATGAAAAAATATTAAAAAATATATATAATCTTGTTTTATTCCTGCGATTAACCACCAAACTCTTTTTTATATATTGTACAGTAATTGTAAAATCATAACAAATTAAATACCCACGATTCTCAAATTAAAATGTGAAGTTATTTTTTGTTATTATGAAAATATAGGAAAATATGTATTACTCTGAAAAATATTTCGTCGTGCAATAAATATGCGTGTCACATACAATATAAAATTTTAATAAATTATCACTGCAATATATACTTATATAAACTTACTCATTATTTATTTTCAAAAATAAACGTGCTATAAGTACTTAAAACTAAAAGCTCCGAGGTATATCACGAGAAAAAACAAGCAATAAAAGCGTTTGTTTACATAAGATTCATGTTTTGTTAATACCTGAACAGCAAAAAAGGAGTATGTTTATTTACCAACAGTTACTTAAGGAAAACTCTAATACAATAAATAGGTAATTGTTAATTTTCCCTGTACTATGAAAACAGTAAATCTATCTATAATTTCAGTAAATACATATTAAAGAGCTCATTCAGAGGCTTCTTATGGTATATGATACTAAGTACTATCATTATTAGTTCAGTTAATATTCCAGAAACAAACTGTTTTTTGGCTCTCCTGTAAAGTTGGTGTTTTCCAGATACGCCTTGGTTGTCCGAGGTATGCGAAGTCTATTTATATATAAAATCTGAGTTGATTGAACCTCTTTTAAAAACCTCCATCGATTCTATAGAAGCAGTTCGATAAGTATTTATAGTCTTGTTATTATAACAGAATCTACGTTATAAATAGGCATTTCTACCTAATATCTCCTAATAGAAATGCCTTAAAGCTAGTTTTGTCTTTATCTATAGTTTTATAAGATTGCAAAATAATATCAAAATATATTTTGTTTTATTTGCTCGCCAATAATGAATCATTTTATTATAATACATAACATAACATAACATAAACTCACACCTATATCCCCAAATGGGTAGGCAGAGGTGTTAGCCCCCTCATTTCGCTTAGGTCGTTTAGGTCCCAATGTAATAGTTGGCGAACCTATTGCCATTAACCGGGCACTTATGAACCCGCTATAAATACACACATAACTTCGAAAAGCATCGAAAACTCGCAGAACAAATTGTGATAGATAACGTTATTTGTAATAAAAGGCATTAATTTGATTATCTTGTGAGTACTATAAACTAAGGTTATCTTTCGAGGTTTACTAAATGAGATAATTATTTTTAGACGTGCACTCATTTTACACTGTAATATAATATAATTAGCGGAATCAAAAAATAAAAAATGTGCATTGCGTATGAGTTATGTTCTGGAAGTCGTAACTCAAAGTAAGCGAGTACAGGCGAGAACAAAGCTCGTTCATGATTATTGCTTGAGAATAAAAATACAACAATAGAATTTAAATTGTTCTTGGTGTTTGTCATGGAGAATTGAAGTAAGCGGAGTTGTTGCAAAGGCAATTGAGTCATAAGAATTCAATCGAGACGAACGGGCGCGGTAATGTTAGAAAGGGACGAAGTTTAGGCTCTGACGTCACTCATCAGTTCTCGTGTCACGGCATTGGGTACGGATGTCATTTTTCTTAAAAAAATTGCAGAATAAAATAGTTTTCATCGTGTTCCGTCATGAAGTGTGTGGTGTCAGGGTGTAAAAATTGTACAGGAAAACTGTCTAAACATACTGATGGTGTAGCATTTCATCTGTAAGTCCCCTGGATGTATATTTTAATTTTTATAAAAAAAATACCCTAATAGAACCATCTAGTGGAGAATAGATGTAAGTAATCTTGTCTTTCATGTATCGTAGTTGTAATAATACTCAATGCATACTGTGAAATTTTCACTACAGTCATTTTGTCTTAGTTCAATAATGATTTCAAAAATGTCGTTTTATTTATAAATAGTTAATTTAACTGAAATTTTAAATTTTAAATAAAGTTAACTAGGCCATCTACCGGGCTATGACTAAACCATGTAGAGAAACTAAATGGTTTGCCCTTATACCAACAGATGTTCCAATTTTCAAAAACAATACCCCTATTTAAAATAAGTGTTGTTTATTATTATAGCTTCTATATTTACTTCTAAATGCAATATTTATTCTTCAAAAATGGGCTGAGCGAGTAATTTATAATTTGGGCCCAAGAATCTTCCTCCGAGATAAGTTTAAGGAAATAAACATTCATAACATAGATAGTTCTAGAATGCTTTGTAGCGCTTAGTGGCCAGTAGTCAAACTACAATGAAAATTGCATGTCACGTTTGTTTCCAGTTTCGCTATGTTCTGGTAGATGGATTTCTTGGAAGTAGGAGGGGTTTAAACAGAGGGGTACAAACACGCGGGTGGAGGGGTGTGATTACATGTCCCCGCGCGTCTCCCTTCACACCCGCAACTGGCCACGCATTTTTGTATAGAGAAATCTAACTGTTACATCTCCGTCATCTATATAGTTCGGTCCTCCGTGGTGTTTGTATTAACGTGTCGTGTAAAATAATATCCTTGAGGTTCGGTGATTTATTATTTCTGAAACAAACGGACGACAAGATCATTTCTATACAGGGAGTAGTTTTTTTGGTATAGTTGACTAGTCATCATAATCCTTCTGCCGATATTCTGGTTGTATCCAACTTCACATGAACTTCCATTTGACCTCTCAACCTCACAAGTAATGTCAGTACCAGCCGTAGAGGTTAGACTTACAATTTTAGAATTGTTGGCGTCTAGAATGTTGTCTTTACTTGAAAGTTACTCCTTACTTATTCAGCTTGTGACCACGGCTAGTGTAACCTGACCGAAACGTCAAGCACGTTAAAAGGTAAATTATTACACCTTAACTTTTCTATCCATCAGGGGACCACACTTAAAAAACATCAAGATTAACATACTCGTAGCAACCATTTTGAAAGACTCCATAAATTAAAATTAGGTGATTTTCAGTGATAAAATACAGGTAATATACCATATTTTATAGCCGTTCCAGCTAATATAGCATGGTTGGTTTCAAGCCGAATGTCTACTATATTCATTCTGCAAGACCTGGCAGCCAGATAATTTCTCGCAGCGTTCGAGCACGGCTACAATTTATGGACACGCCACCCAGTTTAATACATGTTGTAGATTTTATTCAATACGACCTTTTATTTATTTTTTACATGAACGGGGCTTCCATCGAAATAAGTGAACACGCTGTATAATTATTTTTGAGTTGAAGGTACAATTAATGTTTGGCAGCTTTATCAGAGAGGAACCTATTATGTCTTTTTACTCTTTTTATGTGTAACTGGTGCTACATACCATTTTTGTTTTTCTATTTTATGTGTATGCATAATGGCGTGGCAGTACGTAAACGCGAGGTTCGATCCCTGTGCAAATATTTGTATTACATAATATGGCTATATTAGGTCATTGGCTCTGTCTGGTCGTGCCTCGGAGAGCACGTTAACCACACGGTTGCCATACAAACATATATAGCAGTGGTTACGGGTAGTTGAGCTCTTAAAAATCTGAGTAGCCTAACTAGAAAACTTCGATATCGCTAGTTTGGTTGTCGCTTCGCAAAAAAATGTCAAAGTTCAGCCGCTTCTTAGTAAGATTAGAAAGCCGACCCCAACAGAATTGGGAATAGGCTCAAAGAATGACGATTAGTTTTTTTACCTAGGATACGTCAATTAGACTTCACCTCGCACGATGGTAGGCTAAAGGCAAAGACTCAGGATAGGGGGTCACCATTTATAACTCGTACAGTGTTACAATGGTGGCGCTGTTACTAGGTTCTTAAAGATCAGTGGTACAGTTTGCATTTATTATACCACTTAGATGGCAGCCAAGCACAAGGCTCACTTGATAGAAAGTGTTCACAGTGACTTATAGACAACTAGGGGCGTTAAACTCGATCTGCATACCCTGTAGTAAACTTCTAATGATATTTAAATGAGTAAATAATAAAATCAAATTAATGAAAACATGAGGGATTAAAAAAATATGCTCACCCTAGTAACTAATTAATGTTTCGATTCCAACGAATTCGGAGTAAAGTCAAGCATATTAACTTTCTTGATTAATGTAATCAAGACTTACTTATTCAAGAATCTGGTTTGTGAGTTAACAATACCAGGCACAGTGTAACAAAAATAACGTAAAATTGTCCATTAATATTCGGTAAAGTCAATTTAAACAAAAAGTTCTTAATACCTACATAAAGAATAGGAAACTTGAACGGCATCACTTTCAAATCCTCTAGCGCTAACTTTGAGCTGGTAATAGATTAATATGTAAATGAAGGAGGAAGGAAGGAAGGTATTCCGAGCTTGAAAAATTGTAATGACTCGACAAGTCGCATCTCAGATTGCGTAATATCTTAAATAATATTTTTTTGGTATCACACCGATGGCTGTAATGATGAATCGGTGTTATACCGAGTACACACAGCAAACTTGACACATACAAATAAACGAAGTGAATAAACTGTGAACAGGTTTTGTGTTGTCTGTGGGAAGACTGAGAAACCCTTTTTTGTCTTCTGCATTCACAGCACAGAGACTCTCTTAAACTTCTCCCTTCTAATTCCCCCCTCTTTTCTATAAGGTCGGCAGCATGAATGTGATGCCTCTGGTGTTGCAAACGTCCATAGGTGATGGTAACCACTTTCGACCAGGTGGGCCACGTGCTTGTCTTATTGGTATAAAAAATAAAAAAGAAACCAAGAACCACAAACTCTCAAAACAATAAACTCTCAAACCAATACTGCCTGTAAAGCCCTCGTAGCACTTAAAATTAGTTCTTACGTAAACAATGCAAACAGTCGCTCGACCACTTATTCATATTTATTCCTATGATTTCACTGTTCTCCATTTTCAAGAAGTTATGGAGTTCAAAATTAATTATCGAGCACGAAGGTGGTATTGGTTCCGGGCAGAAATCTCCAACGTCTCGCAAACTAATGAACAGTTTCAGAACTATTCGTAAGGGTTACAAGTTCTAACTTTAAATATTTAATGAACAGTTTTAATGAGTGTAGCGTTCCGTATCATGTTTACTAATGGTTCCGCACCAAGTTTTTACGACTCCATTATAATCACAATGGTTATGAATAATGTGATGTTCTCTAGAGTTCTCTCGTATTTCACTACGAGACGTTTAAGAATTTGTATTTAATTTAAATTAATTGATATTTTGTATGAAATAACGTTGAATGAAGAAGTTCCATTACGTTACTGTAGGCACGACAGCTACTTTGCTTTTGTGTGAAAATATCATTTATTTGACTAGCTTACAGTCGACGTAGTTTGATTAAATTCTAACAAACTAAGTAATTAATTTTAAAAAGCTGTTAATTACTTAGTTTCCAGTATATAAAACGGTAATCTAACTCTTGAATTCAGTCTGATGTTTTTGAAGTGCTCATTACGTTGATGTTTTACATTACATTTTATAAACGTATTTTCGATTAAAGCAGTATACGATACATTTTCAAATATCTATTGTTAAGTCATAACGTCGGAGTAATTGGTTTGTGATTAACTTGTTCATACGTTTCCAAACCGAGAATAAAATAATGAATAGGAAGTAAGAAGGGAAATACAAATGTAATATAAAATGGAGTACCTGTACTGTTTTGACATCAAGCAAACTGAGGGAGAATTCGCGCTTAGAAAAGCATTACCCTGCTTAACGACCAAACTAATAATACATAGGGTCGGGTGTCTCACAATGAACCAGGCAGCTACATTTAACCACCTACTTATTTCGGAAATATGACGTTGCCGATCCGGGCTAATAGGGGTAAAAGAGAGGTATTTACCTTCCCCTTCTGCCCACTAGTTTGACTGGCGATAGTGTGCGAAGAGTTTGTGTGACAAACATTTTTACGAAAATTGCTCAAAAAGTAATTTTTTTCTGCAAGTTTGTTTCTTTTTTCACATTTTTGCTGTTAATGAAATTGGTTTTTTTATATAAACCTTATTTTACATAATAACCCAACACATAAATGCATCATAATTCGTTACACTGCGAGATTGTTTTCCCGGCAAAATTTTGAGGTCAGTTATTAAAACGTGGTCTGTCCTACAATGAGCCACTTTTGGGTGGTACACATTGAACCATGGTTCACTGTTACACCAGTTCACTCCAGATGTTAAATTGAACTAAGATTGCAATTATTTTATTCAAATTTAGATAGGAAAAAATTAATGCTTCACCGGGATTCGAACCCGCGATCTTTCTCTTACAATCTTGCCCCTTCCCCCTGTAAGGGAAAGATCACGGGTTCGAATCCCGTCGAAGCATTAATTTTTTCCTATCTAAATTTGATTTGAACCGTCAGTATACTAATTGATTTAAAAATTTTCTGCATACCTAATTATTTTGATTCGTTATTGGATTAAATACAAATTAGTCTAAATATAATAATATAATATAGCTAATAAGGTGGTTCAATGTGGAAAATATCCTGGTTAAATGAGTACATCCCGATGGACACATTGAACCAAATCTCGTTTTCCATAAATTGTGTCTTTACTCTGAAACCAAATGGAATTTAAAGAATAAGTGATTGTATAATTGTAGCTAAATAAATTTACTAACAATACACAAAAAATTAAAAGCATTCATCGAAAAATGAGCACGCTAGAAGATTTTGAAATTTACTCGGTTCAATGTGAGACACCCTACCCTACATAATATACACGTCGCGTTGGGGGTTAAAAATAATAAATGGCAACAAATATTCACACATCGGCGCCATTGTAGTAACTACAGTAATGTTTGCTCCTACAACCTTGATGACGTCGCTGGTACTAAGTAAGATAAACGAGCATTACGTGTTGAACTAACTATATTTGTGTAAGAACTATGTCCGCGCCACATTAGGCGAACGGATTGCAGTGAATTGTAATTTACTAACTACGTCTGCACTTTTATCACATATCATAGGTAGTGAATGTGCCATGGTCAACGAATGCATTATTTATTTAAGTATTACATTATTATTAATGTGGAAAACTTCTTGAAACGTACATTAATGTCCAGTCATTATTAATATCAATATAAAAAACGTGTTATACATGATTGATATTGATAACACACTTGTACTTCTCCACTGTAGGTATTTATTTTTGTACCTAACCGGTTTCGCCTTGTAGCATTCTCAAAGTGGAGAAGTACAAGTGTGCTATCAATATCAATCATGTATAACAATAATTTCCACCAAATGCCATCAATCAACAGTAAAAAATGTGAATGAAAAATGATAAATGATAAATGTCAAATTAATAACGCGATAACGTCAGAAGTAAAATAAATAATGCCGAATTCAATGGAAAAAAAATGTGTGTAAGTAATAATATTTGCAGCAAAATAAACTATATTGCGTTGTGTATAGGGTGTTTAAAGACAAATAATACCGTCGCCAACAAAAGATATATTTGAGTAGCTACGAACTGTTCGTAACTTGGCAAATTATGTTTTTGATCACTCACTTGTAAAATTAATTTCGCTTCGCATATCAACGCTTGAATTGTTCATTTCGTGTTATTTCACGCTTCAATTCAGTTAACTGCGTATAATTCATAACTGATGGGAACATAATTACAATGTTTAAAATTTGACCATGACTGCTCACTTCTCCGCGATTACGTCATAGTTTGCTACAAATTGTTTGCCAGCTGGAAATACAACTTAATAGTATAATATTCAACATAGTCATGCTTCTTCGTTAATGTTTCGTATTACCGGAGAGGCATTATCTGATTTATACCATAATATTATATCGTTAAGGCCCGTTAATTAGTTTTCAACGCAATTAAATTACGGTCTCCTGGGAGTACCGGCTAATTATAGCTATCGAAATCCTTCAGGATCAATTTGTTAGTAAATTTTGACATAATTATATACATAGTTATTAGTTGCAATTGTCGCGAATCGCATGAAATATGTAAATGAGTGTCGAAGTAAGTATTGTATAATTCGTTTGTATTAGTTTATACATATATACTATTTCGCATCAATGTAGAAATATGTTAGGATTGACGACCAAACTTAAATGAGAAAACTGAAGTAACGATTGGCTGGGTACATCTGCTGAAGATACGATCGAATCCTGGCTGGCATACAGCTTCTGTGTCTTATCTTGTTTTATTTTTAATATTTTCGTACATACTCATCATAAATACCCAGCTTATTGTATTTATATACATAGTGTTCATCCATGTATTGTGATTGACTGTAGGTACACAAAACGATTTGATCAAAGGGCGAGTGCCTAGCTTCAAACGTTATTTATTCCTGTCCTAACCCTTACTCAGGGATATTCCCTAATTGGATAGCAGGGTCAGGCCTCAGGTCACAAGCTTATTCTAATTGGCATCAAACCCTCCACAAACAAAAAAGTAATCAGCCGGCATTAAGTCGCGATATAAACTCAAAAAGGCCTCCATACATTTCGTAGATTATAATTAATATAATCTACAGTAAAAAGGCTTTGTTTACACAAAGAGACCGTTGAGTGACATGAAACGTTTAATGAAAACGTTTAATATTCGACTTGTTATGATATTGCTGTGATGTAAGGTGGTTTGTAGCGAACGTTATACTGCCATTAGTGAATTACTAACTGCACAATACTCTCCTTTTTTTCCCCCACCGGCCCAGTGGTACGCGTCTCATCCTCCACTTGCCCATCCGACATTGGAGAGAAGAGGGAAAGAGGCGGCGAGGGAGGGAGGTATTGGAGCTTGAACTGAGGCTCAGTGTAGGCTCCCTTAGTCAAGCGAGAGGCATATCGCCTGTCCGCTTGGAGGGGTGGGTGGATGCAGGTCTCCCGCAGCAGGCGGTCCTGTAAGTCCGCGATTCGCGTTACCACATACAGTTCATAAAAAAATAACGCAAGAGAACCCCAATTAGAATATTAAATTTACATCACGGAAATTCCCTTCTTATAAATTTACGTATGGGTCTCAGAAATAGTTGTCCTTATCAGCTGCCAATAGTGATCCAGTTACTGTTACTGGATGACATACAGCTCATATGCAGCTTATACGCTCACTTAGATATACGATAAATTAGCTATGCAGCTTATACGATAAATAATCTTTGGGCTAAATTTCCTCACAATCTGTTCAGTTGTAAGGCGTGATTGAATAACAAACATTCGCATATCCCACTAAGTTCCCATTTAGTAGGAAGGTGTACGCAGTTGAGTAAACCAAGTAACGTTACGCAGTTTAAAAATAAAACCTTCACAAAGTGTTTCGCGGAAACAATTCGAGAATAGGTAACCTTCACAAAGTAAATAGTTATAGGTACAGAGGCACATAAACCGTTAGCTGGTTTCTCAGAAGTACCTATAATATTGACCTATCACTCGTCGAGTATAAAAGAGCTAACTGAAATGTACCTAACGTAAAATTCATTATTGTATTAAACATAACACAACATAACATAAACTCATGCCTTTATCCCCGAAGGGGTAGGCAGAGGTGCTAGCACCCACAATTCGCCCGTTTATGTTTAGGTCCCAATGTAATAGGTGGCGAGCCTATTGCCATTAACACGTTCAACGCGGAAGCCCATTTATGTATCTAGTTATTATGACGCAACGAGATCTAAGAGTTCTCGTTGTGATCCATCAGGAATGACGCAACGAGATCCAACAGATCTCGTACGACTTAGTCACTTCAAACCCCAATATTTTTATGAAATTTGAATATTTTTTAAATTTTTTTGTATGTGCACGTAGAGGATGAACAGACCTTTCAGTAGGTTTTCGCCGCCTCGAGTTATCTCAAAGCAATACTGTAAAATTTACAAAATAAAAAAACGAGAACTTTTGGATCTCGTTCCGCACTAGATAGCAAGTAAATGCGAGTACTCTTAGATCTCGTTTAGATAAAAAATAGTGATGGGAAACAATAAGACAAACAACATTATCGACGATGAATCATTTATTATAGTAAGGTATAGGAGACTTTACTTAGAGACTAGTTTCGACTTAGTTTTGGTCTATTAGTGCGATTACTGTTTTTTGGTGTATTAAGTAGATTAGATATCTTTTGCTCATCAAAAGACTCATCGAGGGTAATCATATTTATTGCTGAGGGAACCATAATTAGAGTTACCCCCAGTCAATGGTATTAATAGCAAAGTATCATTATTGCCCATTGAAGCATCTATAAAACCAGTCTCATTTTTTGGTGCTGGAATATTATCTCCTCTAATATTTTTATCTTTTTAGTTCGTAAATCCATGCTATCATAGTACGTATGTATAAGGTGATACAAACTACGAAGACCCTTGTTTGCTGGTACTTGGCAAGTTAGATGTATTTATGTTATAATTACCTACATTTTGATCCGTGCTGCACAATGTATAACGTTGGACGGGTGGTGATGAAAACACATTTGTAAGTTCTTGGTAAGAATATCCAGTACTCGGGCTAGTAAAAATATTTTCCCTGCGCACTCCAGGTACACATTTGAACACTTTCCGGAATAAAGATGAAGATTTTGGAGATCGATTATTTTCATTTTCCCCGTTAGGTTCTTCGGAAGAGCTAAAGGAAAGTTCCAAAATTTTTCGACATCGTTTGCGATCCGTTATATTATCCATCCTGATTATAGAGTAATTGACATGCACACATCGAAAGTTGACACAACACTAATTATTTTCTTGATAAGATTCGCACGAGATTGCTACGAGATCCTTTAGTTCTCGTTCCGCATTAGACGCAAAATTTTACTATTTGGTCGCAACGAGACTTATCAGATCTCGTTCGTTTTTATTCATAAAAATATTACATCCAATGTATATAATGCCAAAAAAAATAATTATATCACTCTATCAGTAAAGAAACATATAGAAATATCATTTGCCAAAACGGGACGGACATAGAAATTCACTTGCGCGATACTGAAACGACACAAACGAGACCTAAAAGATCTCGTTCCGCGATGAACGTGTTAACCAGGCACTTATAAACCTGCGATAAATACACACATAACTTCGAAAAGCATCGAAAAGTCATTGGTGTGTGCCATGGTAAACCTGGGATCAAACCCGAGACCTGGTCTCTGCAGTTCATTACCCATACCACTAGGGTACCGGTATGTAATAACGTGTGTGCGTATATGTGACGAACAAAGATTACGTTAAATTCTGTTTGTGTAGTTCGTATCGAGATTGTATATTAACTCTGTCTCTCATAATATATGAACAAATAGTCAACAATATTGGAACTGGTATGGTATAATCTCAAGTTTACGGGGATTAGTATTATTGATGTTTTGATTGAGCTCAAGTGATTTCACCAAATGGGAGCATCTCTGGTATCATGGGAAATCAGTTATTCTTCAGTAAACCAGGGATTCATGGTGTTAAGGAAAACGTATAAATCTCCATGACTACCCCAGAGGTATCACGGGGAATTAAGATATTGTAGCAATATTATATCTATCTCTCATCCTTGTATGTATTTTGCTATCGATGCCCTCACATTTATAAAATTCTTTCAATGCGTTGTATTTTATTTTATTATAACATAACCTGTATTTGTACATGTTTCCACAAATATAGTATTTTTATCTTAAAAATAACTCCGCTCTTCCTATTTCATTGAATCCAAAATACAAAATTCAGAGCAGAAACGTATCCTTCGAACAAAACTAGTAAATTTTGTGATCGAAGCCGTCTCGCAATTTAGTAGAAAGGCGTCTCAGAATATTTTATATCGCCCCACTTTCGGCTGATCGACAAGAGAGCTGCGGCTCAATTCTTTTACCTGAAAGTGCTCTCTGTCTATGTGCCTCCTTGTAGCCACTTACTTACAGAGCCCAACTATCGTGTATACTTTGAAGTGACTTCGTATGAAATTTCGTCAAATGTTCACCTTTTAGACCAATTATTACTACAGAAATATGAGACGACTAGCTGTTGCTCGAGGCTTTGCCCGTGTGAATGTCCGTTATCGCATAGTGCAATATAGCCTTTGTTACTCAGAATGGATGTAGCTTTGCAATGGTGATTGTGTGAATGATGTTTCCTCTTTATAATATTAGTGTTAGTGAGGGTTATCATCTGAAGCGAGAAGATATATATAAGATATTATATAAAGAAGATATATATACGATAGCCACAAGTTCCTAACAGAATTTAACCCACACAGATGGTTAGTAGCTAGTTACTATTGAAACGAATTTCATAAAAAATAACTAAAATTTTGTAACTAAGCTAACATTGATTCGAATTATTTCACTCATATTCTACTATAGGGATTACGGCTCTCGCCACACCGTAGTCTGCCTGTAATCCATTGCGTTACTGATATTATTTTGCGGTTATAAATACGTAGGTATATCATCGACACAGATTATAACAGTCATAATAATAGGGCGATACAAACAGTTAAACCAATCAATGAATCATGAAGATGAAATTTAAAATCTACGTTATATTTGACCCAGTTATTGCCATACATACTATTATCGAGAATAGTCTAGCAGATGGCTCCGTTAAAAGAGTTAAATATGCTCTGACAAACCTATTTTAGCAACACTATTGTGATTTATTTTTGCGGTATTTTATTACTTATTTACTTTATCATGTCACCATGAAACACCATGGCTGCTGCAAAACAACTGAATAACTCTTTAAATAGATGGTGATATGCTCCTACAATAGGTACTAGCAACTTGTAACTACATTAGAATTCGACGATTTTAGCACAGACAACAAACGTATGATAACAAGTTCTGATAGATTTATTCTGTTTTTGAGCTGAGCTACTTGAAAATGATGCTTTAGAAATATTACTGAACTGTTTTTATAAAGTTTCAATCAGGCTACGTGGGTAGATCATAGTTCACCTCGTTAACCCAATTATTTGGATTGCAGACATAACAAAACTTCTTTGAAAATTATAGAAGTTATCCAACAGCTTATCTTGTGCCTCACTGGAATGATTACCTCTCTCGTTAAAGTTACACTCACGTGAACAGCTGAAAGTTGAGGAGAGCTTATAAAAATAACAACGTATCGTCGCTAACTTGAAAATGTATAGATACAGTTTTGCTTAATTACATAAATATTAATACTAACGAACATTAGATTGAGCGCACACTGTCAGGGCCGCAAGCTTATATTTTGCTAACGCCTATGAAAACAACGAACTAATAACCTCGTGTCAGTCTTTCTACATTGCCAATTAACTTAGAATGCTTTTGTTTAGACATTGTATCAACAAGTATCATACCTGTGCTTCAATATTTAATAGAATCTTGTTAACCTTATTTCAATAGATTATGAATTTTATAAATTGTTTAAATATCATGAAACTGTTTATTTTACTATGTTATACGCAAGTCGCCTTCGTCTCCTATCTATACTAATATTATAAAGAGGAAAGATTTGTACCTATTTTTGTATGTTTGTATGTTTGTAATGAATAGGCTCAAAAAGTACTGGGCCGATCTAAACAATTCTTTCACCTCTAAAAGGCTACAATATCTAGGAGTAACATAAGCTATATATCATCACGCTACCATACAAGGGAGCGGAGTAATAATCATAAATCTCAATTGATCCGGTAAATTTCTATACATTGGCGCTAATATCATAGTATAGAGAGGCAAGTAATGAATCGAGTAGAGTCGTACAACGCGATAATAGACATCCACGCGGGCGGAGCCGCGGGCAACAGCTAGTTATATATATAACCACAAATTGAGTCCGGGGCGACCGAATTGCCCCACATGAATTCATAAACATGCATCAGAGGTACCGCAAATAGCTTCCTGACTGACCCCAGCTGGCCCTGGCACCCCGGGCTCATGCCGCCGATCGCAGTCACTGCATCCGTTCACCCATCGCGGCACATCGGGAGTGGGCGCGAGGGGCCCCGACACTCGCGTTAAAATTGGATTTAAAAATGCCAAGTCATGCGGCGATATTATAATATTGAATTTAGGTGGAAGTGTAGGAGTGCGGGGAAGGTTTAATGTCAGAAAAAAGAGCAAGTTCTCAAATTTATAATACTAAAAACGTACCGAATTGTTTCTAATACAACGTAATTAAGTAACATTATCTACAATTTATTTATGGAAACAGATTTGTGCCAAATTATTCATCTTGTTTTTGAATATTTGCCAATTCAATTTGGTTCCTTATTATGAAGAATCAAGGATTTATTATTTTTATTTGTTAAGGAAAGATAATGATGACTGTCGTAATCTTTATATTTACTTTACTGGCTTCCTGTTGGTGTTGCCACTATGTACAGTCTCACGACTATACATCGTATGTATAGTGCCATACATTATTTCATTAAACTTGTAGGAAGAAGTTGAAATGGAGAAAGAAACTCAATCATTTATTGATCAATCAATCATATATTGCATCGGAATACATATTTTTATCCTCAACGCGAAATCCCATTATTGTATGTCTATAACCAGTAACCGATTTATTCAACATAATATTGCCTTAGTGTGTGTACAGAGATCATGTATATTGTACTAGTAACATAAATCAGTCGTGGAAAATTCAGAAGTTTAGTCATAAGAAACATAGCCTGATCTTTTACATCATAATTCAAATTATGTCACTATATTTTATCTTGCACTCGCACCTTGCTATAACTTGCACCATTCCTCGCAGACAAATAAATTCGGGCAGCTGAGTAATTGGCATCGTCGTCATGCCTGTATTTTGTACGATGTCACTCATGCAGTACTTACGCCTTGAATTACTCGGAAGTGCGCTGATCTGTGCCGATACAAACAATAGCCCTCTTGAATTAGAGCTGAGTTTAACTTGGTTTGATAAATAATTTTATGGAAGTACCTACCTTGGGTATAAGTTTTGGCACGAGTTGTAAACTCAAAATTTGCACAAATGCAAAAGTTTAAAAGTTCGTACTTATAACTTCTTTAGGTCAAATCGACGGCATTTTTGAGTTGCCATTGTGGTGTAGAAATTTGTTTCACGGCAGCGGCGCTTCTCACGGAGGGGGCCCGAACATAGGTGTCGTCCTTAGGGAAGGCTTACTACGTCCTGTCCTTTCCTCCTAATAGATAGTACAACTTAGTTAAGTTAAGTTAGGAACTTAAATATTATTGATAACACACTTGAAATTCTCCACTGTATTTATTATTGAACGTAACTAACTGCAAGTTTGTCTGTTAGAAACCTTTGTGTATGATGCAAGGCGAAACCGGCCTTGCAGCATTCTCAAAGGTTTATATTGACAGTTAATAAGAACTTCTTTTCGGTATACCCATTTTGTAACAAAGTGCCCGATTGGCGGTAATAGGCTCGCCCCCTATTACGCGGTACAGAAATTCACAGTTGGCGAAAAGTGGGTCTTTATTACACACCATATTACGTTTTTACAGGGGACCATGATTCCCCTACTCTAGATTAAACCCGCAACTCTAAAGAAATTGGCTACATACCATCATATTATAGGTTCACATGAATATCATTATTTTAACATATTCCCCTCCTCCTAATTAAACTCAAATTACTACCCAAGCTATTACCACCAAAATTAACAACCACATCAAATTCTCCAATAAATGGATAATATTGTCTAATTGACGTATAATCAATAAATCACTCGAGCACATTCAGAAATCCAACCAAGCCTCGTTTATATGAAACCCTCTCGTGCTTTTCTGAAGAAATTAGACTCCGAGGAGATATTTCAAACACACCTCAAACCCGTTTACCGCAGGCCGATACCCCTGTCAAAACCTCACACCTATTGAGCGAGCACATAAAGCGGTCGCTTCAATTAACCGATGGTATCAGGCGATGCCGCTAGTGAATAGAGGTATGCATTGTTTAACCAGAGACTGGGGACGAATAAGGTTTAGTTCATATTAAACCACGAATTTGTAGTTATTATTATTGGTTGCTATTAATGAAGCAACAAAATATATTTTGCATGGTGCTACAAAATAAATATATAAAATATGCAGCAAATATACGTCTTTTCAAAAAGAGCTCACAGGAGATGTTCAAACGGAAATGTTATTATTCTGCATCGAAATGAATTTCTAAAGAATAAACCCTTACATGCGTGATTTTTCAGTTTGTTTTTCTTGGCGATTCATTGGTCGTTGGACATTAATTTCGACTAGACATTATGTTTTTGACATTATGACGTTATTTACAAACCGTTGACTATTCACGATGAATCTCAGATAAATTATTATTGTTATTTAGTAATTTTTGAATTGTGAATTTTATTATTTTGATCATGTTTTTTACTTAACCTAAATATTAGCATGCCATAACTGCTGATATGTCAATGTACCACTCTCATGTTTTATGACCATCGGACTTTTACATGTATTATGTAAACAAATAATTTGAATTTGACTGAGATTCATCATGTATTTACCTTATTACAAAGCTAAAGTTTACAGTATATAACTATAACATTCATAATATTTCGTCTAAACTAATTAAACAACCCGTCCCTGACCGCTCCCGGTGGAAAAGTGCCTATCACACTTGCATTATATCCACGCTTGATTGCGATGGTCAGCCTTTGACAGTTTTCTTTTTGTTCATACATACATATGGATGCCTTAGTTCTAAAAGTCACTAAATCCATTTTTATCGATATTGAGTTTACCAGTTCAGAAAAAATCTTTTTTTTTTGTCTATGAGTTGGTCTCATCCTTTTTTAAATTGAATGTCGCTAAGATGTTTTTTCCCAATTCCTAAAATCATTAAGTCCTGTGAACTGAATTCAAAAAGTCTCTAAATCCAAATTTAAGCAAAAAATACCCAAATCCAATAAAATATTACGATAAGTCACTAAGTCCACGTAGGATATTAAAACTATATCCTATCACACAGGTGGTCGTTTATTTTCACTAATTTGAATGTTGGAACTAGATTACTTCGTGGAAACTGTTTCAAACTTAAAAATTGAAGAGGAAACCAAAATAAAGCGTAAAATTATTGGAGAATGTCAGAGGGTAAGCCAGAACGGTAAGTTCTTTTCAATTTGTACTCGAATCGATTAGAATAAATGAAACATTAGTAGAATAATAACAAATCTTTTTATTTCAGTCTTATATACGATTGTGGTATATAGGTACGACGGTGATTCCTCTGGTAGTGAATGGACTCCAGAAAATAAAAAAACTATTACGAATTATAAACGTATTACGACCTCTGCCACCGTTCATACTGGAAACAGGTAAGTGTATCGGTATAATCCCTTATTATTCTCACTCGCACCTCCTGGGTAGCGGTACTACCGCCAGGACAGAGGATACCCGTAATAATATTAGAACTACCCGCTTATGAAATACTAGCTTTTGCCCGAAGCTCTGTCCACGCGGATGTCGGTTATCGCGACTAAAGTAAAAATGTAATAGTCTATATAAATATGTACTTTCCCAAAGTCTTGTTCATCAAGAATCAAGATCGGTACGGTGGTTAACGCGTGAATGCGTAGTAGACAGATAGACAGATAGACAGATAGACAGATGGATATCTATATGTATTTTAAATCTCGACATATTTTTCAATAATTTATTTTGTTAGTTCACAGAGTGCCACGATTTTGATAAATCAAACTAATGTGATTGAAAATGGTATAAATAAAATAAATTTCAAGTTGTCGTTCTTGAAAAATATCTAAGGGACGAGGAAAAACCTGAAGATCGCATCCTAAAAATAAAGTATTGCAGGATATTGTAAATAATGATCAAGATCAAGAAGAAATTTATGAATAAAGACTGAAGAAAAAAGACTAATATGATTGAAAGTGATTTTAAATTAAAAATAAGATAAGAAGGAAGATTATATTGTGTTTTAACATGCTAACAATAAAAGAAGTTTATAGTTTCGTTATTAATTGTTTTTAATTTCTTTATTAAGGTCATTAGTTACGATAATATGACACTAATTCCGAAGAATTTTCATAAGAAGTCACTAACTCCACTATTTTTGCGATAAGTCCTATATATTAAGTATTTAGTATTGATCATTATGATAATAATATATATAAATAAAGAACCTCATATTGAAGCTTACTGAATAAACGATTTTCTCAATTTTTTTCCAAATTTATTTATGTGGTCTTTTTCTTAAAACATTTTTTTTACTCTTTAAATGACGTTCCCTCAAAACTAAGAAAATGGATTTAGTGACTTTTAGAACTAAGGCATCCATATACTCTTAGTTGAATAGCAAATGGTTTAGCTATCCAGACTATTTATGTAAAAAGTTTCCATTTATCAATGTGCTATTAAAAGAAAAAAATCTTTGAAAACTATGGGGACGTTTTCAACAAGAATTGATTAGCTATTCACTGAGTGTAATATACCTAAGGTTACGAAAATAATTATTAGTGAGAAGTAAAGTATATAATAATAGTCAATAAGTCAAATAAGTATACTATGATGGAGAATTGCCTTCAGTTGTCCAAGTTATTCTCTGTCAAGTCTGTCCATATTTGAGAGGTTATTACATCGTACAGATGTTCGTAGCTCCACTCCAAGTCAAACTTCAAATCACCAATATTCAAATCGATGAAGCCACAGCGTTTGCTGCAACACAATAAATAATGATTTCATATCCCAATATTCAATAAAAAACCGCACAGTTGTAGCATCGTGAATAAAGTAAAAAACGCATTTCAAACTGAGCACTGTTTTGAATTTAAATACATTTGTCCTATACCATAACTGCAACTTAATAAACACCGGTCATACTTTCGCTTAGTGAGAACAGACCCTTTATATTCAAGAAGGGTTGCATAAGAAGGGGTGTTGGTGGGGGGAGGTAATACAATTGTAAACGGAGTCCGATTAATTTGTCGATATTAATATCTGTATTGTTTTCGTGAGTTTAGTGGTTCGTAAATAAAGGGCTGGTTTACGAGCACATCAACTTTTATTGCTAATGGGCACAGAACATGGTTTGGGTGTGTGAATAGCCTTTATATGGTTTTATTCGTTTGAATATTAATGAGAGGACATAAAGCCTATCTGACAGATTCATTCCACAACAATAACATATGTATAGTAGCCAACCATTCAATGATGTTATGACTTTATTAAAGAACAATTTATTATTTTAACTGATTTATTCGATCCGAAAGTCTAAACCAATTTAGGGCCTTTAGTCAAAGTGACATTATATTGGCGAAAATACCAGTAGAATTGCTTAGTAAAGTATGGTATAGACATAAGTCTGTAATCATGACTACAAAATTTTAATGAAATTTGAATATTTGTTACCTGAAATATTACATTTCACATATTTTTAGTATTAAAATCACCGCAGCCTTAAGTAATCCATTGATAGCAAATTGAAAACGGTTCGCTTCGACGCGATTCCAACAATACAATATCACTTTCTCTACAGGCCCAATACCATTACTTAGTTCGGATTTTAACAATCAAAATAATTGTGTTCAAGTTTATCAATCAAGTTTTAAAAACTAGCTTTTTGAACCTGATTGGTTTTAAACGTGATTATTCAGTTTAATAGTAATTGGATCGTGGAAATAGACTACCACTACAAATTATTACATAGTTACACTAACCTGTAATAGCTCATAGTGGATGCAAAGAAGCGGAAGATCGGAAACAATGGTGCACATTGAGTGAGACCTATTTTCAGCAATGGTTTTTTTTATAGTGCGAAAAATCCCGACGGATACCCCAGTCAGGGCCAGTTGGGGAAGTTATGTCGAACTCGAACCGACTAAAACGCACGCCGTCTGTGGGTTTTGAACTATCTGAATAGGGAACTAAAACTCATTAAGTTACTGGCTGGAGAATCAAAAAGAAAGGCAGTGATCAATGGTCTAGATTTAGAAAAAAATCCTCAGGATTTGGCTGACCTGCCACTTAATAGGTTCAAAATAGAGGTAAAAAGATGTTTAATGAAAAAAAGTTATTATAAAGTAGACGAATATCTTGATGATAAAAATGCATGGTCATAATAATCTCTTGCTTTTGCACCCATAACTTATTAATATTATAAACTAACAGAAGTATTAAAAAGAAAATAAAGGATAACGAACATCTCCTGAGTTTCTTGCTGGTCTCTTCTCAGGAGATTTAACTACCGAACCAGCGAAAGAATCATTTTCAAATGATTTATTTACTAAGTATTTTATTTATTATAAATTATAATATTTTTTGACAAATGTAGGTACATAATTATTGTAAAACTTTGACATTCATAAGTGCTCTTTATGTACCTAAACTGAATAAACGAAATTGATTCTTTGATTCTTTGAGAAATATACCGCTATGGTCGTTGAGAAGTCTTATCGCTAAACTGACTTTGTCTTTCCACAGGCATGTTGCAGCCCAGTCCACCCCGATGAAGATCAATAGCACCAGCATCTCATCTCTACAATGGACCAAATAAGAAAAGAGGTAACTTGATTAATATTTTGGGTTAAAGTTGTAGAGAGTTCAATTCCCGACAAATATAAGATAAGTTTTAGGTTGGTCATGATGATAAGCATCATTCGCGGAAATGGTGCGGTGCTAGCATTATTTGAATTATGTAGTCCGTACGAAAATTCTAATTCCTGATGACTGCAATCATGTCTTCGGTACTCATAGAAACTTTTTACTATAAGTACGAGAGAAGTTTAGTATAAACATTTTGATTGCTTAGGTTCACCGTTAAGAAAGTCTTTCTTTATTATCTTAGGAATGAAAACCATGAAATTTATGTACAAGTTACTCAGTTACTCAATACAGTTACTCTGAAAATATTACTCTGTTCAATGACTGGCGTACCTATCCATTAAAATTAAAAGCACTATGTATGTATTCGCAGAATTCATATTTCAAACTTTTATTACTATCGCTCTATGCATATAAAAAGTGGGGTAATTGGGAACATCTTATCACAATGAAAGAAACTCTCACATTATCTTTGTATACGGTATATTATATGTGCGGTCACATTAACCCTCATGACGTCAGGGTTCTAATTACACGAAATAAGCAACTGAAATCAAAATGGCTATTACTCCCGGTATTATCTTTGATCAATTAAATATAGATAAAAAAAAAAAAAAAAAAAAAAAAATTATTGCTTAGCTACAAAAAACGTGTAAACTAATATTACATATAAAATATTAACAAGGTTTGACGTCTGTAAACTCAAAAAGATGTTTATAACATTGACTGCTACATACTACAAAAATTGTATATGAATGTATTTTGGCTTACCGTAATAGAATTCGCGAGCGAACTCTCACACTTCAGCAGGCTAACTAAGGAAACCTAAGCGCTTCTTCTTGAATGTACGCGGATGGTATAGAGCTGGAAGTATTTGATTAACAACAGTTCCTAATTACCCCACTCTCGCATTACTGACTTACCTCGAACTCGTGTTGAAAGCTGCGCTGCGCTCACCATAATACAATGAAATTGAACAAAGGCGAAACTACACGTACTATATTGTGCATACAACTAGTTTACGATATGTTCCGCCACACGACGTTCGCTCTGCACCAGCCACGTAGCATCTTCACGTCGTGTCTTGTTATAACTTGGCTAATCTCATCGATATACATGTATTACTAAGTTATACAATTATGTAATATGTAGCTCGAAGGTAGCATGTTATACAAGTCAGTGTGTTCTCGATAATGATGTTAGATTTCAGTTTGTTGCGTTCTAAGACATGTTTCGAATCTGTTATAACATGTAAAGACGTTGTACTAAGGTTCTTTTTTTATCTTCATATCACAAACGTCAGTGGAGTTGATTATGTCGGACTCGAACCAAATATGCCGTCCAGAAGTCTTTGGTTGCCGGAGGTGAGATTATACCCCGGTAGACCCGGGGACATTATCTTTTTAAAATGACCCCCTTCCTCTTATGTGGGTATCATGGTGTTCCTATCCAGGCCCCGGATATGGGGAGAAGCACTTTGCTCCGTCGCCGCGGCCTGCTTCTGCTACTGTGACAAGCGGCTCCACCCATCACCTCCAGGCCTGCGCTCATGCAGGACAATGATGGTCATTTTGCGACCTAGTACTAATGTTCTGGAAATATGTGTCTAAAAAGGTATACATATGTGGGTATGGACAGGATTTCGGATTTCGCCAAACTTCGGTCAGTAATAGTCGCAATCAAAGTAACGTGAATATATATAGAGTTGAGCTAGTTTTTTGCCCACGTTCATGTCAAGGACTTTACATAACAAATCTTCAAGTTCACTTCACTCTGTCTGTTGCTAGACTTAGGTAAAGTCCAAAGAATAAAGGCCAACCTTCCAAATGATAGTGCTTCTCAAATGGCGTTCAATTTATCAGTGCCATACATTATACAGGCCCCTATTATACCCCTCATAAGTCAACTAATCGCCTGGAATGGATCGTAAATTGATTTGCTAAAACGTTATCCGCAACAAACCAAAAAAAAGAAATCTCATTCTTTAAATTTATGGCCAATCGCCATTGTTAGACGCGCGCTAAGAAAAACTAATTAATTTTTCCTGCCATTGCGAAAAATTGTTCACAGCTCGTTTTCATTATTGACATAACATAACATAAACTCACGCCTGTATCCCCGATGAGGTTGGCAGAGGTGCTAGCACCCATATTTCGCCAGTTTATATTTCGGTCCCAATGTAATAGGTGGCGAACCTATTGCGATTAACCGGGCACTTTTCATTATTAATAAGTGAAATTATAGTTATTTTCTTCACAAGTGTATTGAAAAAGTCGTATGACACACGTGTATAATTATAATTACCATACTCGATATTGCACACTTATACCATAACAATTTATTTTATACTAGCTGACCCGCGCAAATTCGTCTGCGTCACCCCGTTTTTGCAACATTTTTCATTTCTGCTCCATACCTGTTGGTCGTAGCATGATGTTATATATATATTTCTTTTCTTTCTTTCTTTTTTAAAGCTTCCTCTTTAACCATTCTTTCTATTTAAAAAACCGCATCAAAATCCGTTGCGTAGTTTTAAAGATTTAAGCATACATACCTAGGGACAGAAAACGCGACTTTGTTTTATAGGTACTATGTAGTGATTTAATACTTACACAATGTTTATAGTATATACATTGAACTCATCTCAAGAGTGTATCATGAGACAATTAGATTTTGTTTGTGTTGTCTGTCTGTAAGGGCTGATAAACAGAAAATAGAATATCCGCTTCATTTAACCGACACAAGTGGCGAAAATGCGCCCTTCCGCTTCGGAGCCACCGCAAACCAAATTACGTCGTTAGACAGAGATCCATAGAAATATCTGTGACGCGACAGTATACTCGTAACGCAAACAATGAAGCCTTTATTTATATTAAAATTATTTTATTATGTTAATATTGCATGGAACATATATTTTTTCAGGTCACAGAACATCATCGTAATAAAACATTCACGCTGCATTTAACTACATAATATGACATATCGACTCTTCTAAATTTGAATATTTTTATGTAGTCTTACAGAGAGTAAATTTCACTTTGAGAACGGTGTAAGTAATAAAAAAACCATATACAGATTTACGTCTCCTTACCAATACATACTTTTTTTTTCTTGCGAAAAATCCCCACAGATACCTCCCTTCTTCGCCGGAGGCGGTTGGAGAGGTTAGGTATATTGGACTTGAACCGACCGAAACGCACGCCATCTTTGAGTCTTTAGTTGCATAAACATACATACTGATTACATTATATTGTTGTAATCACAGAACAGAAAAAACTAGTCGAACTATCATATGACAGATTTTGTAACATAACCGATGTCACCAAACTCACGTTGTATGTAACCACTTATAACACGCTGAATCACTAGTAAACAATTATTTTGATTGTGCGTATAATATCTACGAAATGCAAAACAAAATCAAACCTAATCCGTTCAAAATAGAGATTACTTTACTTTAGATAAAAAAAAGTAGTTTCATTTCTTAAATTGAAAAATGTCTAATAAGGTTTATTGTCGAATTTGAGCACTTATGAGTAAACTCATACGAATGGTACGCATACCCTGCCTATTTTTTTAACTCACTGCATTTGTTTAACAAGTAGGGTACAATTCTTTTGTACAAGGTTTAAGTATAATTTATGTTATGTACATTACAGTAGGTAAAATAGAAGCTGCGTTTCTATATAAGCTTGAGCAAAGGAAAAAAGTGTGCAGATGTAATAAGGCTACGGACGGTTTATGTAACTAAGATTTTAAACTGAAATAAAGAGACGTGGTGTTCAGAACAGGGGAGTAATACTGCGAGACCGGTAGGGTACAGGTAAATCCTCGCTTAATTAGGGACTGTCCGAATAAGGATGCACATCTTTCCTTATTAACTTATTTTATTACACAAAATTACCTACTGTTATATACTTACTACCTACTGGTATTTGTGACCTCAGGACTCCCAATAATGCGGACCGCACGTCGCTACAACCTGTCGAGAGCATCTAATAAGTACTTTGCGGAGTCATCCCAGAGATGCGAGCAGTATTCCACGCAGGAGCGAATTTGTGTCTTATAAAGAAGACACCGCTGCTCCGGCGTGAAAAAACGTCTCACTCTGTTCAGGACTCCGAGTTTACGCGAAGCTGTTTTGATGATGCTCTCGATATAGTTCTTGTTTTTCAGTTTGCAGCGCATGTCCATACCGATTATATTGAGGACGTGCAGTGACGTCAATTTCTCTATATTAAAGATCACAAGTCACTGCTACTGGTATTTTAAATTCGATAACGCGGTACTGCAGCACTAGCATGAACTCCTATCGAATTCGTAATGTAAAGGTTGCGAGAGAACGAAGCACTGTGATTGGCAGTTTGCCTCTTGTGAACCTGTGTACGTGTATAGCCCGCAAATCGCAATGCTCCGTTCTGTCGATACCTTTACATTACGAATTCGATATGTATCGATCATCGATTACGATCGAATTCGATGTAGGTATCTACATAATGTATACATAAATGGTTGATATTTCATGTAATTGTAAGAATATTTCATAAATCGATATCATTTTACTATTGATCGACAATGTCAAATTTTATTATCTACCAAAACAGGTAATGTTTTTTAATAGCGGAATAGTATATAAGTTATTTTGATGGGCTACTTCAGCTAGTTTTTTATTCAAAGTTGATGACTCAAAGACGGAATTGTAAGAATCTTCGTTTTGTGAGACACTGATTGGATTCGTTAGACGAAAAAACTAGGTATACTCTTTGGAGATTTTTATTTAGACTTGGAACCTTTCGATACTAACCGAATCATAGCGGTAAATTCAACTTTAAATATTTAAAGGAAAACAATTGTTAAGACAAGGTTGTCTGAGAATTAAGTAACATCATTATCTAGAGTTAATATCATAGGAAACCAAAAATTAATGAATTAGTTAATGCTCAGAGATTGCGAATTAATGTGAGTCATAAAACAGCGAATAAGGATAATATGTCTACGCAGCACCACTGGCTCATGGCGGCGTGTCTTTATTAGCTATAAAACCATCTACCAACGAGATATATCTGACGAATTAGGAACGACAATTATAGGCCGTTGCAGAATTTCAGTAATTAACTTATCAACTCATTAGTATTTATTACACTATCCTATATACATGTCAAAACTCGACCAAACATAAAAATACATCAAACAAAATGCATCTGTGATTATGTCGAATAACTCACCCCGTATCGTTCCCGGCTCGAAGGTGCCCAAGATTCTGGCCCGTTACTCATTAATTGAACAGTATACCAATTAATTTTAATTGATCTTGGTTTCTTCATCGGCAATACTAACAGAGATCAATAAACCACATCAGGCTACCTACCATTCATAATTAATTACGAGATAATCATGTCGTATATCGTCATGATAATCTCGTATTTGTTCATTGGTTCATTACACGCCTGATAGTAGCTAAGGCAATATTACAGGGTAGGTTAATCCTAACATTGCTTGCATTACTACTTGCATTGCTTTTTATCAGTATTATCAAACCGATAAAAAATATTACTGAACCAAGTTTAGACTCAATACACATTCAAATAACTAGCACTGATT
Organism: Pelosia muscerda; assembly: GCA_963691645.1. Classification (NCBI taxonomy): domain Eukaryota; kingdom Metazoa; phylum Arthropoda; class Insecta; order Lepidoptera; family Erebidae; genus Pelosia; species Pelosia muscerda. Next base: position 304,471 of record OY829100.1, read on the forward strand.
TAATAGGATGATAAAAATATCTTCGACTATAGAATTATACTTATTATAAAGTAAATCTGTTATCGTTTGATAACAGATTTACTTTATGCATAGTTTAGTCTCAACTTAGCAGTTTCTTCTGGTTGGGTCTACAAGCGGGGCTTTTCGATCTGTTTATGTTTATTGACGTCATTCGAGGTTGCGCTGCCTCATTTGTTAGTTTCCTTATAAATGAGTATTATAAATCTGCGGAACTTGTGCAGAAAATATTTATTCAATTGGCTTTGGAGATTTTCTTAGTGTTGCAATATTTTATGCTATTAGTAGGTTAAATATTGCGCAACTAGATCAAATAACAAATTATCAAAATGTCTAAAGATTTTTGAAACATAATGAAGTTGAGATATAATAATTATCCTCCATTTCCAATGTTCTATGAAACGTCCCATCTCTGTTATGTTTTATTTTGTTGGGTAATAATATATGCTACTTTTATTTAAGGGGCGTGTGTCAAGGAAAATATTTGAGTTTATACTATAGGCAGACGTGTCAGATAGAGCGTAATTGTCGCGTTTGACACCCACGAGATGAGATAAGGAAGATAAAGGAATCTTTTATTTCTATGATTGATATGTATAACATACGTGTACTTCTCCACAGTATTTAATTTTGTACCTTACCGGTTTTGCCTTGCGGCATTCTCAAAGGTTTACATTGACAGTTACCACCTTTCATCATGTATAACAATAAGTTCCACCACGTGGCATCAATCAACAGTATGAATAATCTTTTGTTTCGGCTTTGTCGTCCAAATCTAATTTTTTAGTAATTAATTGAACAAAAGCCGAATGATAACGAGTTTCATTTACTCTTCTTTAGTTTGATTTTATCTGACCATATCTGAAGACCCAACTCTAAGAGCCTCGAATATTTGGTGGGGCTTTAATACGAGGGTGGATTGAAAAGTAGTCGGCCTAACACTGATCCATTTAGTTCTAAAAATCAAATCTACCAACATTATTTAGTTCAGTTCAGACCTGTTAATTGTGTGAAGTTTGAAACGTGTGCGATAATTAGTTTTAATTTTATAAATTTATTAACAAAGCAATCTGACATCATTTTCGCAAATGGAGCAAATCGAGCAGCGTGCCGTCATTAAGTACCTCCATAAGAAGGGGCTGTCATCAAAAGCCACCCATGATGATATGGTCAGTACATTAGGGGATTGCGCTCTTTCATATTCAGAGATTATAGGCATCTCTTATGAACGTATTCAAAACATAATAGTCAACGTGTTGGGTTTCCACAAGGTGTCTGCGAGGTGGGTTCCGCGACTGCTTTCAGTTGAGCAAAAAAGGATGCGATTGATTATTGCACGCGACTGTTTGGAGTTATTTGAAGCTGATGAATATAATTTTTTGAATCGTTTTGTTACTATGGACGAAACATGGGTTCATTACTGTACACCGGAAACAAAACAACAATCAAAACAGTGGAAAAGACCTGGTTCACCACCCCCCAAAAAGGCTAAGTCGATTTTGTCGGCAAGTAAGGTGATGGCTTCAGTATTCTGGGACTCGAAGGGTGTGATTATGGTTGATCATCTTGAAAGGGGTCAGACTACAAACTCTGATTATTACTGCACCTTACTACGTCGTTTACGAGAGGAAATAAAAGAAAAACGTCCAGGAATGATCAGAAGAAAAGTCCTGTTTCATCACGATAACGCTCGTGTTCACACGTCTGTCCAATCAATGGCAGAAATTCACAACTGTGGCTTTGAACTGTTACCGCATCCACCTTATTCACCCGATCTGGCACCGTCAGACTTTTTTCTGTTCCCTAACCTAAAAAAGTACTTGGGAGGTCAAAGATTTTTGACAAATGACGAGGTGAAAGCAGCAGTAGACGCATATTTTGACTCTAAGGAAGAATCATTTTTTTTCAACGGGCTAAATGCTTGGAAGGGAAGATGGCAAAAGTGCATTGAACTTGATGGTGATTACGTTGAAAAATAAAAATATATTTCATTTATTATGTATTTATTTTCTTGGTTAGGCCGATTACTTTTCAATCCACCCTCGTAACACCTAAAAGTCGGTAGCTCGATATATTTCTAATATCGTAGGTAGCATAGATATTAGGTATATTTAAGCAGTAAACACCAATAACCATTTTATTTCAGACGATTGAGTGCTAGTTTGTCAACGTTATAGTAGGAAAATTATATTTTCTTTACCACAATCGAAAGAAAAATATAAAAGAAACAACGAATAATATATAAGGTTATTACAATATATAAGTTCACGACCTCGAGTCATAAAGTTCACGGATTAGAATAAGTTGCCACAACAAATTGTACTAAAAATAAATCCTTTTTTCTTTACACTACTTCAACTAGTTATATATTGTAATTATGAATACCTATCTTATCCAAAATATTCTATATAGAATAATACAATTATTTATCACTGTCGTAAAGTTCAGTCTGATATACTCCAAGACTTTAATTGATAGTGCTGGTGCGGCTAAGCACGTAATCAATTTCCTTACGATTTACACTACATAGCAAGGAATCGGGTCAAAGTTTTTTTTTTTCAAAACTTATTTAGCTGTAATATTTTTGGTCAGGAATTCATTTTAGGCATACTCATTTTTTTACATAGTGCCCGGCCGTGGCGGCAAAAGGCTCGCCCACTATTACGTGGGACCGAAATTAATAGTTAGCGAGATGGGAATGTTTGATACACCTCTGCCTAACCCTTCGGGGATTGCGAGCGTGAGCATATGTAGTATGTATGTATGTCGTCAAGTTTGTTCAATTTCAATAACCTATCATTCCACCGAAAGCAAAAATCTAATTTCGCATCCAATTTCACTGTTGATACATCACTACTTCTAACCTGTGACTGAATATATCCGAAAATATTTGCCGAATTTTCTTAATCAAACTCTAATCTTTTGGAAAAAAGGTATCTAGCGGGGCAGAAAAGGAGGAAATCTGGGGCCGATCTCATATCGAATTGAAAAGTATTGAGACGGGTCCGAGGGCCAACAATCGCTACCTGCTACCTCATAACGGCGCAGTTTTCTATGCGAACTTACTTGGACCTTTTCCCTTCTTTTCATCGATACGTCGGGAATATTTTGACAAACTAATATTAGAGGAGATTACCTCGTGGAATAGTTATGCAAACATGGCTCCCAATGTTCGGTATCCCGCGTTATGGCGCGTGTATGTGGGCAAGTGTGTGTATTTGGTTATAGGGGATTGGTTTTGGCGAAGTATGGAAAAGGTAAATGGAAATATTCATTCATGGAAGGTTCATATGAAAACGTGTAGGTATATTTTTATGTTCGTAACTACCTATGTTTGGATAAAATATTGGATAGCATCATGTTGATTGAAGTAAAACGGATAATAATTATGCTCTTACACACTTTATATAAGCAGTTTATTTTATAGTCTGTTATTATATATTGATGCGATACGAAGATTGAAACTAGGAGACCGCAAAATTGCGTAGCCACACAATCAGGCATGGTGAGGTCATATTGACATAACCCGCCTCATAAAAAACTAAAGTTATATTTTGAGATTGACGAACTTTGACTGAACTGACACCTTTTGATAGATCACTTCCGAAGTTGGCATATTGAAGGACTTTTTAACTTTGTACTTCTCCCTGTAAGATACTGGTCGTGAGTTCAAGCCCTGTCTAAATATTCACTTTTAAAAATTTCAAATCGATTAGAAAAAGATAGCGAATTAAAGTTTCAAAATTCCATTAAATTAATTGGGCAGAGTAATCAAAACACATTGTTAAGAAATGATTGAAAAGTTGCTGTTTTTGATAGTTCGTCGGACATCTACCGACAAGGTAGATGGCTCCAACATGGTCCCCAAGACCTAAAGGAATTTCGAATATCTTAGATGGGTCTAGTAACTCTGGTTATCTGTTCTCCCGACTGATCGCGTATTCAAGTTGTGTTTAGACATTAACATTTTAGAATTTTAAATTAACTTTGGAAGAATTATAAGCGAGTTAAGATTTTAACAGTCTGTATCTGTATCACGGTGGACAGAACTATATAGATGACGGAGATGTTATTTATATGAAAAATAAACACCAAAGAAAATAGCTAGTATAACTTAAGCCTTAGAAAAAGTAACCATGAAAAGAACAGCTTTCAGAGTCGGACTTCAGTGAACAAATCGTCTCCACGCGAGCTAGTTGCGCGGAATAACGAGTGTCCTACTAATAGATGTGTTGTGACTCGACTCGACTCGACTCGATATTACACGATACAGGATTCGAGGGATATATTGACTTTCGTTTGAGTAGCTTTAGATGGTTTGACAGCTCGACTGATTAGTTGAGTTGTGACCATTGTGACTTGTGTGTGAATGAGAATTGCAAGCACGCCTAAAATCACACTCAAACATTCACTACACTTACTCACACACACATATACGACATAATTACGAAAAAAGAATTTTATTACTTTATCAAATCCAGATGCGAATTAAGAAAAACTTTGTCAACGTTATATTTTCCTTAACTGCAACTAGGAATCCTAATAATAAAATTTCGTAATCGGTTACGGTAAAATATTTATTTTTCCATATTCGCAACCTTTGTTAATGTCTTAAATTGGAGCAGTGACGTCAATACGCCAAACCTCCGAACCCTTCTCACGATACGACAGACGTTAACTCTCTTCTATTACAAGCTATTTTTCTCCCAGCTCAGTTGTTAACCGAATAATAGTAATGTGTGGGCCGCGTCACATTAAAGATAATATGTATGACACAAAGGAAGCTAGTTAGCTCATTCAGTATTAAATCTTGCCCAAGTGTGTACGTGACCTTATTAATGTTAGGGAAGTGTAGTGATTGAGACGTACCGGGTTTCGTTCTTACAAATAATGTACCTTTCTTTTATAGTTTTAAACGTCGGTATCTTAGTGGCTTGATTCCTGGTCATTACATAAAGGGAATATTACTAATATTCCTTCTTTTTAATAAAGGTATTGTTTTATTTGACCGACTGCTTATTTGCGAATAATGTACGTAATATTTACAGTTCCCACGCAGCTGCAGCTTCAGTCAACAATAGTATTAGCAATACGGGAATAGGAGTGTCACGTGGGACCGAATACAATGATTGTTGAAATGCGGATGTTATTCATTATTTGCATTTCTGAAATATTTTATGTATCGATATTTAACTATGTACTACTACTATGTTTCTAAAGTTTATGGTTTGTGGTTTAGCTATAAAATTATTATTGCGTATGGATGTTTCGAAAAGTAGTCATATTACATAATTTAAGTGCATTACATACTACTTGTTCTAGATCCCAGACATGTCTAAATGATTGATGTTTTTCTTCGCTTATAAATCTATAAAACTTTTTCCTTTTACAATAGTTCCAAAAGTTTGAATAAACGATCGACAGTTTACGAAAAATATTGCAATAACAGCATTACATTACAAAAATACGACCTCCATAGCACTGGCCGTTTTCCAAATAGCATTTCTTAGTAATTCCCTAAGCGGTTTACTGGTGGCCTAAGCGCACCGGCCATATTCCCGGAACATCCACTTAATCAAAGTGTATTTATATATAACAATTTATTGCAGTAGGCCGATGAAAAAACTACAAACGTTATTATGCTCGATATACGGGGGCTGCTGACACAAAGGCTGCTCGGGTCAGAAATAAATTATATTTGTATTATTTGTTGAACAGCAAGACTTCATCAAGTTGATCGAATGTGTGTCCATTACGGGAATAGTTGTTATTTATCAGTTGGTTGCTGGTCCCGCCACTACAAATTTATTTTACAAGAAATATTTTACAAACCTCACTGGTATCTGTGCCCGATAGAGTGTTGGTGAGAGCAATGTTCCTGTTTTCGTAGTTTCAAAGACTTCATATCGAATGTCACCCCAGAGATAAAGACGGCGGAGTTTTAAGCTTGCAATGATATAAACTGGAAACAGCGCCAACAAACTAAGACCTAGGCGCTTCCCTAGAAGTTTTTAGAAAGATTTTCTTTTGAATATAAAGCGAAATTGTATAGGTATTTTATTCAGTGCTGAATGCTGTTTGATGCTAAATAAAAATATATATTTCTGTCTCTCTAATTGAATTGTAACTTTAACTTTAATACACGTACCCCCAGATCACTATTCAATCACATTATCTGAATCAACTACTTGTATTTCATGACTGACATAGGCATTCACTGGTCCTGTTTGTTAAAATCTCATCATCTTCACCTTTACCCAGTTTAATTGGCGTCGGTTTTTCAGTATGTGATGCGGGTGAACTTCGATATTTTCCGTAATTCGAGTGCTATCTGATCTCCACCAGTTTGTTGAAAACCATACCGTGATATTTATTTTTAAATTGAGTTAATTCTTGGCATCATTATCTTATTAAATGATCAATATTTAGTTCAACTGGAAGTAACTGATGAAAACAAGAACTATAAGAAGCTTTGTGAAGTTACTGGGAGAGGCAAAACTTGAATTAGGTTTTCTTTAAAAGTTTTATCCAGTTGAGCCTATCAGATTAGAATTTACATAATCCGAACCTTATTGCGATACATTTCTCAGAACGTTTAAATTCTTGTTTTCATTCGCAAGTGATTTAGTTTCTTCTTGAAGCAATTAGCGAGGCGTGTTCGAATGGGGCGAAAGGGACTAAGGGGCGAGGGTTCTCCCCGCGGACAACGCTGTTTAATTTGTGGATTAAGAAGGAACATATAGATACACTCAGTCCGATTAACAATATTATTGTAAGTACTACAATATTTATGTAAGTACTTCATTCCGTTTTTAAAAAAATATAAGAAGATGAACATTGATAAATGGTAAATAAGCATTATAACATATAGTTTACGAGATAGGTGTAGTCGACACTATGAGCGGGGAAGTCCCGTTAAAGTTTTACTGGTTTATTCTTTCACTTAGTCAATAGGCTTATAAAATAATAGCACTGGCTGCTTGTCAGCGGTATCCTACAGGGGATTTAAGCAGAGGTCCAAGTGGGCGAAACCGTCATTTCAGAATCATAACAACTATTTTTAGGTGATCTCATCTAAAAATAGCTACAACTGTTTGGAAGTCCAGTTGCTTGTTGAGGCGAAGTTTTTGCGTATATAAATAAAATGCGAAACAGTTTTTGGACTATCATTACAGGTATTATAAACAGCTATTCTGAGTTTATTTAGGCCTGTTAATTGGTGGAGTCCCCAACGCAAATACCGATTACAATACTCAAAATATCTGGCGCCGCCACCAGACAGCGCTCTAAAGAGCCAATCTCATACCAAACCGCTAAAGCCCTTTCATTTCATTAAGACAACCGATGCTATGAATTTTCATGACGACTTATTTTTTCCATTAGTGCGTCTTGAAAGCCCCAGTTTTATCCGAGCATTAATGCGATTCAGTTAATTCCACCCTAATGGCCACTCTTCGGCTATAATAACAGTTACAGTGGGAAACGGCCTTAATTCGGGTGGCGTTATATCCCACCTCGAGTAACCTTTTTTGGCTGCGGTACGGCACCGACACGATGGCGACACTTACACACATGTTATTTTATTTATACCACTTAGTTGGCAGACAAGCACACGGCCCACCTGATGGGAAGCGATCACCGTGGCCTATAGACGTTTGCGACACCAGGGACGTCACACACGTGCTGCCTATCCTTAATAATATACTGTCTGAAAATACCCAGTAAATTAACCTGATCATACATAAGCAAGCGTACCTTTTTAACCCCAGAATATTTTACGTCGGGGGTTAAAAATTAGTGTGGCACTATCAGAATCTTCATCACATAGCCCTCGTCCCAATTATTTATGGTTCGGGCAACATATCATTCTCCTCCACTCATTTCTGTTAATGTCATTTCCTCAGTCACTCCCCTTTTTGGACCTATCTCTAAGTAGAGAAGTTCAAACAAAGTTGGAAGACCAAACCCCCTCTTACTCACTCTATTTCTTTTCTTTTCTTAATCACAAAATAACGTCAATATCACCGACTTTTCCTGATACTATCTCGGTACTAATATCGTTAATTCATCGGTATTGATCTTCACAATCCCCTATTAGCATACAAATCTTTTGCTGATCGCGTAATTCATCCAATCGAATGAGATTATATCGCACATGCTAATTAGTTCATTTGTTTGCGACCATCGTGTAAAGCGTTGGTTGGTTGCCGTCGCTAATCGACTTTACTATCTCTTTTATAGAAGGTAAATGTACCATTAGTTAGTCTAATCAGACGTACTTGAAATAAAATTATACTAATAAAATCAAAACTGTATAATAAATCTATTCTTTCATGTACTTAGATGTATAATATAGACACAGTATTGCAGTGATGGAAAACGCAAATTTTGTGAGGTAATGTCAATATTGTTCATTTAAACTAAAGCGAGCGGACGCAGTACTCAACTCATACTTGCAGGCGATGCCGATGGCACACTCTTTGTTTTATAGTAGCGCGGTAATGTGTGTGGATTCTTGACTTGACAAGAATCAACTTAAGATCCCTAGTTTCCTAAATTCTCTTCCACCCTCCAAAGACCGGGACTCCACAGGCTTGAGAGTTACGGAATAGAGGTACAATAATAATAATAAAAACAACCATAGAATAAACATAACATAAACTCACGCCTGTATCACCGAAGGGGTAGGCAGAGGTGCTAGCACCCACATAAAATAATAATAATAGAATACAATAATTACAATATATATAGTTGTTACAGCAGTGATGTGCTGTGCCCTACAGCTAGTCAGGCGGTGAGAACTTCGATTGAACGATGTTCGTTTAGTGAAAGTTCCTTATGGCAACAGCCTTCATGATCAGGTAGCACAGATCCTCCGGTAGGTCGGGAGCGAGGCCCATGGCTTTCATGATGCGGAGGATCTAAATAGTTCTGTTAGATGTGTATTATATGTCAAACGTGTGCTAAAACTATAGTCTTCAAGTTTATTTCCATTGAAATCAATATCTTAGCAAAAGCAAATTTACTATTTCAAGTTATCAATTATAAGACACCGTTCAATAACAAGTTACGCATGAAGAATATCGGTTTCATTGCGTAGGCAACGGTATTGTAGGTGAGATGGGTGTACCGATGTCATTATGAGTGAAATCGTTCGTGAGTATTACTATCGTGGCGATAAATTGCTTTCAGATGACTTTTTTATACCACTTGGGTGGCAGACAAGCACACGGCCAACCTGATGGGAAGTGGTTACCGTAATCTGTGGACGTTTGCAATACCAGGGGCGTCACATTCGCGCTTTTTTATGTATTTCTGCATTATGGCAATCTATTCGAAAAGGACATGCTCCTTGTTGTGCTGGAACTACTTTTCAATCTCGCTTTTACTCTTTATAAATCAATTTAATAAGTCTATTTTCAGTTTTCAATCAGGCTATTTTCAATTAAAAACGTTATATTTACTACAAATAAGAATCGATTTCAAAATGAGAAAATAACACAATTATTCGGCGTTAATATTTAATTACTTCTCAATATGAAAGCGTGATTAAACTTATCTCTACCAGTATATAAATTCAACTGTGAACATCAATATGAACAGTAAACATCAGATAACTACAATGTTTCACAGAAATAATTACACCATACTCATAAAAAATTTTTAAAGCGTTTACTATGCTAACCTTCTCTCATAACATTAATTGGAAAAGCCTTGTGAAATGTGTGCACAAGAATTTTAAATAACCGGGGCGGCTTCAGATAGCTCCGTTGCTAGAGTGTTTATATTGAAATGAAATGCCGTAAGTTCAATTGCTCTTCTGTTCAAGAGTTGGTAATACAATCCTGTTGGTTTATAATTTTTCTACGTCAATTGTATTTATTTACAATGTTTTCAAATAAACATTATCAACTTTTCATATCTACAATATCACTCACTGTGTATGAAGATACACTAAACATTCGTTTACTGTGAGAGTCACTGAGTTGCTGAGAGAAGCCTTGTGAGTGATCATAGTGATTGCGTGCTACTGCATTATGTATTGAGCGGCTCACATCACGAATGTTAAATAATTCGCGAACAACCCCCTACAGGCCACACACACCCGCACTTACCCTACTATAAGTCAGAGTATCCCTTGACCAAATTTGGCGCTTTGTTCCCAAAGTAATTATAAATTGAGGTAGGGGTAAAAGAACATAATTATAAGTGGTACGACGTCACGCACTTTGCTCAACGATGCGGGCGTTTCCACAGCCTTCAACGAGATGCTCGTTTTAATTAACAGGTATGCTAACGATAATTAATGACGATCAATTTATTTCTTTGGCGGCTACAACCATTGGGCACTGGAATTGTCATAAATCGTGACAGTGAAATGAAACTGGTAACGACTGCTTCGTGTTTCGCTTCGTTGGCAAAATACCGCCTTGTACCAATTAAGGGTGGCTTCGAACTCCGTCTTGGTTGTCGATGCCGGCCTACTTCCAATTAACTGCAAATTGTATCGAAACAAAACACTTAGATTGCGTGTACACGTTCGATCAATCGATGGCTCTCGAAACTTCGCAGCCCTCCTAGACCGACCACAATAAACTTGTTCAATATTTAACGATTGTATCGCACCCAACGAGTCGGTGAAATGACAAATCGAATAAAGACTTTCTCATTCATTGTTTTATTTTCGTTCACTTTTATTGCGACTTTTGTTCGCGTTGATAACTATTAAAAATAACTTGGAGAGACAAGCGCTGTTTCGTTCTGAAAATTAAAAATAAGTGCGGCGAGTATTTCAGGCGCATTTCAGTGAAATGTCTGGAGGCTTAGGTTCGACAGGCGGGGGCGACGCTGACGGTAATGACGTGTCGACATCAATTACGCGCTGACGTCACTTGTCAATGTCACTCGCTATAAACCAGGGCGTGACAGCGAGGTGGCGATGCGCTGCCGTGTATTTCTACCGCTCGCTAATCACTACAGGATCTTGTATAGGTACAGTTGTTGCGAATTTCGAGTGCACGCGGTTAGCTGTGTTATCATGTCATTATACCTGTGAATATGTATGTCTATTCACACGTATACTACACGATATCAACACAACAACCGCGCGCAATCGTAATCTACAACAACTATACTTCTGTAGATTTTAATCCAGCGTCGTCGTCGCAAACCTGCTATTGTAATTAATTTCGGAGGGGGCTAAGCGACCGCGGAGATAAACTGGTGCAGATTAATACTAAATTAAACTTATGGTACTGTTTTTCTTAGCTTGAATATTACGTTTATTATGGTTGACATAAAAAGTACCTAGGTACTTTATTTTATGGATACCTGTGTACATACGGTAGCACTAGCATGAACTCCTATCGAATTCGTAATGTAAAGGTTTCGAGAGAACGGAGCATTAACGGAGCATTGTGATTGGCAGTCTGCCTCTTGTGCACCTGTGCGTGGGTAGCCCGCCAATCGCCATGCTCCGTTCTGTTGATACCTTTACATTACGAATTTGATAGTATTTCATGCTAAGGCTCCTGACCTTGACACGAAACGCCAATTATGGAAGACTCGTCCAAAACCCTCCTACTCCTACACATATAATACATCTGACCTGCTATGCTGTACGCTCAGAGTACGCAAGTTCAGAGATTCTTTGAAGCAAATTTCTATTCAGAACTTGTAAGTGCCACATAGATAATTATGTTTTATTTTGCTGAAAATATAATGACTATTAATATTTTTCTCATTAATTTACCTACCAAACTTATTATTCATTCAAGTGTGCAATTATATTTTGCCTTGATATAAACGAATGAATGTTCAAATATTTGAGTTACATAAAATTACATATAACATGTCAAAATACTTAGATAACTCACAGACTGTATTACAAAAATGGTTTTGTTCAAGGACAAATTTCAAAAGCCCTACTTGACTCGGCAGCTAATTCCTGAAGCCCACAATAGCCCCGCTGATTAGAACCGATACGAGCGAAGATTACTCCGGTTAATTACCTACCTCCCGCAAAATATCGCCATCGGTTCCACAATCTGTTCCACTTATTACGTTTCTAATCTCGATATCGGGATTTATTTTTATGATAATTTTAAAAACTTTTCGATATTTGGGGTTTGGTGACGAGACCTTTGGCGAGACACATTTTTTTTAAATAGTCAATAATTTATCTGTATATATATCTCAAAATTTAAATAGCAACCCTTTCTGGAATGTTTGGGTGCAATTTTTTTTCTAAACTAAATAATTAAATGTACTTTTGGTGTTTGTACCACAGCAACCTTATCATCAACTCAAAGAATCAAAGAATCAAAGAATCAATTTCATTTATTCAGTTTAGGCACATAAAGAGCACTTATGAATGTCAAAGTTTTACAATAATTATGTACCTACATTTGTCAAAAATATTATAATTCATAATAAATTAGGATACTTAGTAAATAAATCATTAGAAAATGATTCTTTCGCTGGTTCGGTAGTTAAATCTCCTGAGAAGAGACCAGCAAGAAACTCAGGTAGATTATCGTTATTCTTTTTAATTAGTAGTTGTTTATTTATAATAACTGGGTGCAAGAGCAAGAGATTATTATGACCACGCATTTTTATCATCAAGATATTCGTCTACTTTATAATAGCTTTTTTTAATTAAAAATCTTTTCAATTCTATTTTGAACTTATCAAGTGGCAGGTCAGCCAAATCCTGAGGAATTTTATTATATATTTTTATACATTTGCCCACAAACGAATTACTGACTTTATGAAGCCTTAGTTTCGGTATCGCCAGTTTATTTTTATTTCGCGTATTCAAGTTGTGAAAGTCTGATTTTTTTTGGAAGAGGTCTAGGTTCTTCCTTAGGTACATATAAGGCGTTGTCGTAAATATATTGTGAGTCAACTGTTAAAATATTAATTTCTTTAAACAGTTCTTTCAGCGAGTCACGGGGTCCGAGGCAATAGATTGCTCGTATAGCTCGTTTCTGTAATATAAATATAGTTGCAATATCGGCAGCTGAGCCCCACAGACCATATGACATAACGCTATGAAAGTAACTGAAATAAACTAATCGTGCCGTTTTCTCGTCAGTTAGTGACCTTATCTTTCTAACCGCATAGGCAGCTGAGCTAAGTCTTCCTGCTAACTCCCTGTCCTTGTCCCATAGTCATTCTCCTCTACACTTTCATGTCAGCTGTCATTTCCTCAGTCACTCCCTTCTTTGCCATATGTTCTTTCATACAATTTCATCCATTTTTTTTTGGTCCGACCTCTGCTCCTAAAGCCCTCTACATTCATACTTTGGATCTATCTCATGGAAGTAATTAATTATTATAGCCAATTTATATTTATAGAATGTTTCCCATTACAAGGCCAATGTGTCGACGCTCCTGCCGTGCCCCTCGAGACCTCAGTTCGTAATTTAAGACAATTTTGTATCTTCTTAATTAAGGCGACGTACCATGTCAAGAGCAAACGACGCTTTGATCCGACATATTAAATGGCCGCAAAAATTCGGCAGCAGAATTCTAAATATTCGACGCTGTAGTACTTAAAAGCTGGGAACGGTACACAGGCCGCTACTTCACGGATATTGTTATTAGTAAATAAAAACGTAATATTAAACCACAGTTAGTACTGTGGTTTAATATTACGTTTTTATTTCTTTTTATGTCTTTCAGACCTAACTTGGTACTTTAGTAAGTACCAAGTTAGGTCTGAAAGACACACACGTATTAAAGTAATGTTACGAATTAGAGAGAAAGAGAAATGTTAGAATTTAGAAGTGGCACTTTTAGAGCTAGATATGAGGCGTAAATTCTTGACGTATGATGATGATGATGATAAGATGACCGCAACCAGAGATATATATGGGAAAAGCAGACATGTTGCGCCGACCCCTAATAAATATGGAATAAGGACTAGAGGATAACGATGATGATTATTCTCTTGACGATTGACGAATAAACGTTCTCGTAAACATATTATTGACCCTTGACTTTGTGATGCCCATTATTGGTGGCAGTCACTCACCAGGAACCGATATACATGGAGCCCCGGTCATTCGCTTGATAGCGCTCCTGAAGATGCCTCGTGTAGAGGCGAAACTCGTGTCAAGGTTTGTTCTTCGCACTTGTGGAATATTGCACATTCAACAACATCTCTCCTTGGGTAAGAACTGTAAGAAGTATTTTTACTTGCTTTGAGGAAGGCTTGGCATTCATTTCTTTGAAAAGCGTGGGTGAGCGGTGGGGTGACCCCTCTTTCCTCCGATATTTATTTTCCTAACCTCAATTCTGTGGTCCCTACTTTGATGGCCTTACATTTTTACACTCTATTACAAGCGCCATGATCACGGAGGAGCTGATACTGGTGGTTAACGGTGAAAAGGTCTTAAGAGTACATAATATGTCAATCTACCTTCCTTTGTTACTTCCCGTTCCCTAAGTCACTTGATTTCAATCGCTTCCCTAACCAAACTTGGTCTATACTGGTGTTCTGTCGAGAGAATCTGAGGCTTATGTACCTCTACTAGTGGTCGGTGCCGGACTTCAATAAATGTTAAGCCATTTCTGATGTCTGTGGTTCTTTGACTTTCCTAATGAAAGACATCATTAGAACCGTATACCTATTTATTGGTTGTCCTATTAATTCAAAGGATCAATTCTACTAAGTCCCTTAATCCTGTATTAAGGATCGCTTTATCAGAATACAATATATTGTGTAGGAAATATATATTGTACTGCATAGTATTTAGCAATTCACAAAGAAGGTACATTCAACAAGAAATTCTCAAACCATACACTTAATTATTATAATTAAAAACTCGACGCTGAAAATGTTTCATGTTACTTTTTGGAAGTAACATGAAACATTTTAACTATCCGCGATTAATTTCGATTATCGCTATCTTTTCTTTTCAATTTTAATATATCGTTTTAATTATTTATAAAAAATAATACTCACAAACGAATTTCCAACTTTATTTAGCTTGAGTTTTGGCACTGCGAGTTTATTTTTAAGAGATCTAGGTTCTTCCTTACATAATAAGACATTGTCGTAAACATATTGTGAAGCAACCGTTAAACAGTTCATTCAGTGAATCACGGGGTCCGAGGCAATAATCGTGTCGTTTTCTGTGAAAGGAAAGGATATATGGAGTATAAGTATAACTCAACCCCTCTCATACTGAGAGGAGATCCTTACCCAGCTGTGGAATAGGCAATTACAATTCAAATTGTTGTATGATGAAGGAAGATACTTCAAAAATGTTGCTTAAAGGACATGGGTCAGAACGTACCCAGTTTGTAGCAAGTTGAAATTGGTACCTTTCGAAAGGTCTTTGAAAACTTAGATATTTTTTGTATTGGAGCAACTTTGTAACTTATGTAGGAAAAAAGATATTTGATGTTGAAAATACCGAAAATCCTTAGTAAAATCGACCCACGCACATTCAATTTTTTTTTTGATTTTATCGGTTAGGTGGCTAGTTTAGTTCGAACTATTTTGTGCTAGCGTTGGTGTGTCGTCAGTAGTTAGTACCTGTTAAGAACTGATTTTGAGCGCTCGCGCATATCTTAGTTTATTTTATTCTTACTTTTATTTACCACCTCGGCTTTCACAATGGACTTGTTTATTACTTAACGATTGGATTATTATTATTACTCATCTGCTTCAAAAAAATGGAAGGTGAACGCGGTATTGATGGAGATTTGATTGATTTGATTTGATTTGCCGAGCATTTGCGAGGTGGAGATGGTATATATAATATTGAGGTATCTTCGAGCCGTAGCCCTAGAATGTCGCAGCATGGGCTAGTAAACGAAAACTGCTCGTTAATTAGAGGCCGCATATTATCGAGGCACGTGTCAAATAAAATATATTACACAACATATATTTTAATCAAGGTTAATGTCCAGGGCAGAGAAGCCATCGAAGCGTATCCATAAGCATAAGCTCCTGCATGACGGGTATGAGAACTCTAGGTGCTTGTGCCCATACTATTAGCATAATATGGTACTTAGGTGTTGGCAGGCACCTAGATAACTTCATAGGTCCGGCAAGTGCCTGGGATGATATAATCATTGAAAGTAACAATACAATTTATTAAACTGTGCTATTTAAGATTGATAGTTCTTATTTAATATTTTTTCTGTACCAAAAACCAACGATAGGAAGCTATGTCGCTCTCTTAAGACAGAAAAAATTACTGGTTACCTATTTATTTAGTCCAAAAAGCAGAAAAAGTGCGATTATTGGCAATTAAAAATGTTACAAAGAAGTTATCATAACTTCGGTCTTTCATTCATTCATTCATTCGTTCACTTATTTTCGAGTTACTCAATTAGGCCTCTTCTAAATTACACCTAGTCTATAATGCTACAAAGTGGGTACGGGTTCCATACAAAATTACCCATTGTTCTTTAGCTTAAATAACCAACCATCTAAATAAATTACTGTTTCAAGCAACGATACAACCATTGTACTTAACCGATGAATCACTTTTATGTGAGCATCTAAAAAGCCAACAAAACTTTTCTCTTTATAAAGCCAGTTTGATATATTAGCTATTGTATAAAATGAAAAATTACCAGCCTCCATCCAAGGGATATTCAAAGTGACATAAAGTTTACGTGTTCGCGAAATTAAATTACTATCTTATATTGAAGGAACGCGCGCTGTGGATAAATTATGTTATTAGCGCGAACTTCCCCAGCCGACGCGCAAATTGCTTGCTCAGACACGCGACCGCGTCCCCTGGTGGGTCAGGACAACACACTTCATCAGGCGAGTGATGGTTACCTAAATAACACCCTTCAAACATATAAGTATATGCAAATTTGAATATATTTCAGACCAAATTAAATTCTTTTAGTTTTCGTTTCGTATTCGTAATTTCATGAATATGGAGTTCCATTCGTGTGCATACGCGAGGCAAATTAAAGTATTCGGTATACGGAACGGTTTCAAAAACTACTTGAGTGACTTGTTCTGTTAATAAGTTCACCTCCTAATAAATGGAACCTCATATTTTTTGTCGGAAAGTGGGTGTAAGGGGGGTACCTGTGTCTACCTCTTTAGGATACGTAGACGTGAGTCGTGAGTGTGGTTGGCACATCTTTCTATCCTGTGTTACGTTTTTTGTACAATTTTGTGTGAATATTATAAGGATTTGAAATTATAATACTTCATGATGTAGGATAGAATTTGATATCTTCTTAAGAAATACTTTTTTCAAATTTAATATTGTTCACTTAGGTGGAATACAGTTCAACTCTTTAAAATTTTTCAATTTACAGAGCAATTTTATTTCCTGAACCGTATGGGATTAGAAAATTTAAAGTGTTGAAATTTTGAACCATATGGAAAAACAGAAACTCATATATTCCATATACTATTCTGTTCAACGCATATCATTAACACATCTACGTAGACAACAAATGAACTCACTCAAAGTTACTTGCGAAAGTAATAGAGCTTACGCACATTAGGTCTGTTGTTACGCTATTAAATTATAACCATCTTGGAGACTTAACCCAAGTCACCTGAACGCCAGCACACGCGTAAATTGACATTAAAGTTCCTCCGCATGTCTCCCCACGCCCCTCACCTCCCCTCTGTCGTCCAAACCCGCCTCAGGTTGCCAAACGTTTGCCGATTCATAATGCATGAAGAGCTAAACTTCTCCTTAACTTTTGAGTTACGACTCCAGTGTCAATATAACACATTCATAGCGCTGGTAGACAATCCGAATGAAATTTGGAGAAAGTGTTGAAGTTTTTCGGAAAATAACTGAAAGTTGGGGAAGTGGTTACCATTCCACATCCTGCTTGGTATTCTCAGCTCTATTAACATATCTCCAACGGCAATTGAGTGGTTTCGCAGTTACCTGTTTGGTCGCCGGCAACGTGTTTGTGTTAAAGAAACACATTCTACCTGGTGCAACACAACTGCTGGCGTACCGCAAGGTGGCGTTTTATCTCCGTTACTTTTCGCCATCTTTATAAATAGAATCTCACAAAATTTGGATTCTTCCTACCACCTTTATGCCGACGATCTGCAAGTCTATACACAGGCTACCCTAGACAACTTAGCAGGAGCCATCGCTGTCCTCAATAGGGACCTGAATCGGATAAGCGAATGGAGTAGAAACCATGGACTCGCATTAAACCCATCCAAGACTCAAGCAATAGTTATTGGTAGCCCAAGATTGATTCCAAAAATAATTTGGTCTCAACTCCCTCAGCTCGAAATGGATGGAGTCGCCGTGCTGATTAGTGATTGCGTAAAAAATTTAGGAATTTACATGGACAAAACTTTCTCTTGGAGTCGCCAGTTGCAAGAAACCAGTCGAAAACTTTACGCTTCAGCGGGTGCCTTGCGTAGGCTGCGAAACTTTCTACCTATTGCCACCAAGACTGAGCTTGCACAATCGCTTCTTCTCCCTGTTCTCGATTACGCCGATGTCAGCTATCCTGATCTCACGGAGGAGCAACTTGATAAACTTGAGCGACTTCAAAATTTCTGCATCAGATTCATATTTGGCCTACGCAAATACGATCACGTTTCAGATTTTCGACGACGACTCAAGTGGCTCCCAATTCGGCTTCGCAGGAATGCGCATATTCTAACATTATTATATAATGTATTGTTTAACCCTGCCACCCCCGTTTACCTTAAAGAACGTTTCCAGTTCCTCCATGACACACATTCAAAGTCCCTGCGGTCGTCCGGTAATCTGAGACTAAAGATGCCGATGCATTCTACGGACTATGCTGACAAGTCCTTTACTGTACTAGCCGTGCGGTTATGGAATGCATTGCCACTAGAGGTAAGGCAAGCGAAATCGTTGGAGGTGTTCAAGAGGATGGTGATGAATTATTACTTTTCATCTTGTGCATAGAGATATGTTTTCTTTCATATAGATATTTGGTATATACTGCGTATTTAATGTTTATGTATCTAATTAATTGTTATGTCTGTTATACTCTAGCCATTATGATGTTCCTGGTTCACGTTTATCTTCTCATTTATATAACTATAATAGTGTAAGTATTATATGTAAGTGTATCTATTTATTATATTTGATGTATATGCAATCTACACCACAGAATCACACTACTGATTTTCTGTACTTTCCTGTCCATCCTAAGGTTGCCTGGAAGAGATCGCCTTTGGCGATAAGGCCGCCCATTGTACATGCAACTTTACGTTTATTACTGTACCGCTAACATTGTTCTAAGGTGTACAATAAAGAATTATCTATCTATCTATCTATCTATCTAAATATGTGAAGAATTTCTGAAGTTTCGCTGAATTAGACGAACATTTTTAAACCCGTATACTAGAACGACACTCTGTTCAAAATTTCAATTTATTATAATTCGATAGCCTGTGTGGCGTGGTGGTAGCGAACTAGACTGTTACATAGGAAGCACGGGATCGAATCCCGCTCAGTGAAAATATTTTTATGAATATGTTCATTTGCAATAGCCTGGCTGTTTCTATGTATAATGTGAATATCTTCCCAAAAAAAAATAAGTATGTTTATCCGCATTCTAGAACCCATAACACTAGCGAGTTGAAGCTATGCTTACCATGGAACTAGAAGGCGTTATATAGATTATCCTAGAATATTATTTATTATATGACGACAGCTAGATTGACAGATTTAACAGAATGTCTTCACAATCTGTCCTCAGTTGAGCCGAAATGCAGAAATGCCTATTACCATTCTAAAAGACAGTCATAAGATTTAGATAGTGACTGACTGGAGAATAGAAATCACAATTGTAATTAGGGTAACAAGTATATATACATATTATATTCGATTTAGAGTACCACCTTGAACAAGCACGAATTTAAGATATGACATAATATTGTCGTATCTCAAAGGGATTTACGATCATACCACTCTACTACAAAAAGTATAACAACATTACTATATACCTACTCGAGACGTGAATAGACCCACCCATATTAGGAACCGCGCCAATATCCAGAACAGTGAACTGCACAGTGGAGAGTGACGACTGTGCGCGGCCATATTGTTATTTGTGAACAAACATTTCAAGTTACTAGCAGACAGATGAAAGACATATCAATAAAGCTAGGCTTTACGACACCGCATTAAGGCGGCTGCCACTTACGTCCGGATTCTCGGCTCTTTGTCTGACCTTCAACCGTCCGCAGCGACTCGTGAATTACATTTATTGAGGTGCCTAGGTTAGGAACTTACTCGGTAGACAGACAATTTGTGACTTACTGTCTGCTACATTCTGACATTTTGTAAAGAGCATGAATTTGGAATATTTATCTAATGATTTTATTCAGAGTTATTCATGTACTTTGAAAGAACATAATACCACTTTATTTTTTGTCCCTGTTATCATAACTGTAGAAAATAATTTGATATGTGAGGGTTGGTGTTAGTTGATAATAAAATAGTGTCAAGTGAAGAGTTTAATTTCTCAATAATGCTAATTGAAATTCTTCATTTACAAAATGCAATAATAATACATTCAAAACAAACACACAGAATACATCTGTGAATAAGTTGAGTTGAAAACCCACTCCGTATCACTCCCGGCACAAAGGTGCCCATTATGCTTGCAGCATTGCCTCGCTGAATGGCAATGGCCATCATTTACCCAAGGAACGAACCGGAGCGGGACTCACTGCCTAGGTCGTGGATACGGCTATTTAATTTCTTAATTAAATAGTAATTAGATTTTACTTTAGAACATCAGTACCAGAAGCTATCAAATATATACCTACTATTTATAGTTTCACTAATACGCAACATACTGTTAGCTGTACGTGTTTACAGCCACACAAAAATTGTTCCGTTGTGTACCACCCGCGGGTATCGAACGGGTTTACGACGCACAATTATTAGCAGGATCATAACCATTTTATGTTAAGATATAAATTTCGTCCTACCTTTTGTATGTGTAGTAATTGCGAATTGTTAACAGAAACAACCCTTGTTACGTCTTGACTAACGGCTTCCACGTATAATAATGCTGCCGACATCATTTTACTTGCGAGAAGTTTGTTGTTCCATCTTATAGTCGTGAGACATAATATCTTATCTTACACAGAAGCTATTTAGATCTCATACGAGTATATTATTATATTTATACTAATATGGTAATGAACTCTCTGCTGTGGTTTTTCCAAGCGACTACACTAAAGGGGAAATTTTTGAGTATTTGATTGACATGTTACTTGCTATAAAAAAATCGAAAATATATTTAAAACAAGGAAAAATATATAATATCTAATGATAATGATAATTTAATTTTCTTGTTGGTCTCTTCACAGTAAATCTAACTACCGAACCAGCAAAGAATCATTTAAAATAACTTGTTTACTTTATCTGAAAATTTTCAATAAATATAATTGTATTGTGCCCTTTATGTGCCTAAACGGATTAAACGAAATTGGATTTTTGAATGAATTCGCTTAGTTGTTTTCTTTATTGAGTCTTTTTCTTCATAATTTCTAAAATGATCATGCCAATAGATCTTTCTATACCAATTTCATGTCAGCCACAAAAAATAGAGCCGTGAACACACCGACAGATCATGAAGTACTGCAAGCACCACACTTATGAAACTAAAAAACTTAGCCTTAGTTGCTCCAAGTACCTGTTAAAGTTGAGATTTCCGTCAAATTAAACAGTAACAGTAACATAATTCTAATAGTTTGGCACCAGTGTATTTAGTAGCTCTGTTATAGTTATCTTTATGATAGAATTTGACGTTTGAGCGTGGTCAGTTACAGTTAGCGTCAAGTTATGACGTGATTTTAAGAATTGTCAAATTGTGCAACCTGTTTTAAGGTGGGAACAAATTATCGGACGCGTCCGTAAGCCGCGGCTGACGGACGCGGCTTAATAATGTGTACGATGTCTAATATCCAGCCGGCCAGATTCTATTCGGACGTCCGTGCGCTCAAGGACGGCTCAAGGTCACGTCCGCGACTTATGACCGATAGTTTGCACAGTTTCATTTATTTGTACTACCCAGATAGCTTGTATTAGCCGCGGCTTACGGACGCGGCTTAATAATGTGCACGACAGAGACAACACACAGACGCTCCCCGTTCACACCGTCCACCGCGGAAGCAAAAATATCCAGCCGGCCAGATTCTTTTCGGACGTCCGTGCGCTCAAGGACGGCTCAAAGTCACGTCCGCTACTTATGTCCGATAGTTTGCACAGTTTCGTTTATTTGTACTACCCAGATAGCTTGTATCAGCCGCGGCTTACGGACGCGTCCGATAATTTGTTCCCACCTTTATATTTGACCGGTACTTTGACTGCACTGTTAATGTTAAAGTACGGTCGTGCAACCCAGGTTTAGTAAACTACTTATATAACTTACGTTTTATCATTTTTACCATCCATTGTATTTGCTATCCACTGTATCCATGCAGAACGTGTATTATTGTGAGTATGGACATGTCTGCGCCTGTTTTCTTTTAGCTAGTGCAACTTTAGTGACCTAAATACGAGTGACTGAGTTTCGAAATCCTTGCAGATTAGTGCTCTCCGTCGGCCATACGACCTTTGTTTGCCGCTGGGACACAAACTTTCTACATTACTCTCGTATTTTCGTTTGGAAATTGCCTAAATCGACTTTTCAGAACCTTGTGGTTACGAAAACAGTAAAGTAAGTCTCTGTATAAATTATACGCTTACATCAGTTTTAATTAAAAGTGATTACTATCAGGTAGTCGTGTGCTTCATAGCTACCTTTTTAATTAAAGATAGAAATACTTTTTAATTAAATGGTGTATGAGATTTTTTTTCTTGGTGACGCTCAGCCGCGTGAACTATGACTATTGAATTTTTAAATATTGGTATTTAGTAGATATACGATGTATACCTACCCTAGCAATAATGTATACACGCATCGTCAACCCCGACCACACAATTTGTTCCGGAAGCGTGCATAAAATCTACATTAGCCAACGGTAAGTTTCGGACCGACCTCAACAATGTGGTCGCACTGCAAAATTGTGGTCACCTGTATCCCCGATACGTGGTACGTACAACATTATTTATCCCATCAATTATTCCATCGTTTAATTTTACAGATATTACTTCACGCGACATCTGATTGAACCGACCAATTATTTCCTGACAGGTTAATAACTTAGGTGATACCAATTTGTATTGACGTTGCATATTGTTATCAGATTGGAATATGAAACTACTCACGTATTTACATCTATATTGAACAACGTTACCTACATTTGTGAAGTGTTATGCTCGCTTGTTGCTGAGTAGGTTGTGTTGTGGTTGTAGGAGATACATTTTGGTGTAAGAATATCTATTCTAACTATCTAAACGATGCTAATGAAAATTGTGCTAGTTTAATTGGGTAATCCCTGAGAACTGTAATGGAGAGACTGAAAGTCATTATAATGTTAAAAGGTTGACAGACAAGCACGTAGTCCGCCTGTTGAAAACCATGGCCGATGGATGTTTGCAACATTAGGGGTGTAACATTAGTGCTGCTGACCATATAGATGGAAAGGGAAAAGGGGAATAGGAGAAGGTAAAGAGAGCATCTATGATGTCGGTGCAGAAGACAAAGAATGATCTCGGTCTTCCCACTGACAACACAATACCTCTCTAGTAAACTCTGGCTTCTTAATGTCATAAGCTACTTAAGAGAACAACCATTCAACTTTGCGAAAACATACTCGTAATCCGTATAATAATAGGTTTGCATTTATAAAATTAAGTAGGTATGGATATGAATTATATCTATACGTATTAATCAAATATGAATAGCATAAAAGTTTGTGTTCTATCACAAAAGTTCAGTTAGATTGGTTCAACTTACGCAGCACATCTAGTATGAGACTATCAATTGCAAAGTGCCAGCCCATACCCAGGGGCTAGATAGGAACACCATGGTCCCCACATTAGGGGAAGAGGGTCATCTCAACAGAGATGTCCCCGGGTCTACCGGGTTGCGAGAGATATGTCTTGTATAATCTCACCTCCGGCAATGAGAGGCAAGACGGCGGCGGGCGTTTTGGTTGGTTCGAGTCCGACATAATCACCTCCACCGGTTTTGGCGGAGGTGGTACCCATGGGGATTTAGCGCACTATAAAAAAGAACAGACTATCAATCTTCATAAATCACTATAATCCTCTGCATCAGAAGACAAAGTGACCATTTATTATGTCACAAATACATCGTCACCCGACTTATCAACAAATATATACTATTTACATATATCAGTGTGTATAGTGGCGCATCTAAAATGATCACATATCACTTTCGTCCAAATAGTAATTTCCCCAGAGACCAGCTATCTACCTACCTATAAGAAAATGCGCCGAAACATCCAACAATTTGATAAAAGGGTTGGAGGTGGCCGTCGCACACTCGTATTTTATATAAATGAAGGCACAGAGTTGAATGTGTTGACATCCTTGCTCAATTAAGAAATTCGCAGTTTGAACCTACCGTTGGAATTGTATAATGACTACTGTTGCCATTGTCCCGGGTTGGGTTAAATTCTGTTTAGTTACATTATCTGGGGAAAAGGATACCAACCAGCTCACTTTGCTCTTTATTTTTAGTAAGTGTATGTCAACTTCAATTTTTAAAATCCTACTGCCCTCTGTTCCTATTATCATAAAGTTTGTGAAGATGTTTAGGTATATGTCTGAATACTCTGAATCTTTGTTATTCGATCGAACAGATCTGGCTAAAATTTGGTACAGGGATAGATTATGGCCTAGAAATATACATGGCTAGTTTTCGGGAAATTAATCAAAACGCCGCCGTGGGGCGGCTGGTAACAGCTAGTATATAATATCATTACACAAATATAAATACTAATCATTTTTGCAAACGACTAAAATATGAAGTTCTTTAAGAAGGGCATTAGAAGGTTCGGTAGCACGAGCCTCGTCTCTGGTGTTGCAAACGTCCATAGGCCAAGGTGACCTCTTTCCACCAAGTGGGCGGTGTGCATATCTGCCATCTAAGTATATAAAAAAGAGTGTCAAGTGTATAAAAAAGTGTGCATTAACATCTGAATTGTTGAGCTATGAGTTGATAATTTTAAATTGGCGTCCACATGAGCGTGAAACAAAAGCCACATTTCCTGTCGCATCCCTTAACCGGTGTTGTTCATAAAGTCCATTAAAGCTGGTAAATGAGTGGTGAAATGATGCCGTGTCGTGCTCAAAAAATAACAGCACATTATTCAGGGAACATATTCAGCTTGACTTAATTCTGTGTTCTCGCGCGTTCATTTATGGAAATTGTGGCATTATACCGAGTAACTTGATCTAATTCATACGTGTGACCTTATAAGTGTGTATTCTTGAGAAAATATTTTTCGTATTTAAGATTCATCAAAGAAGTGATTACCGGCTATGTATCATATATACTTTTATTATCTTAAATAACCGCGGTAGCCTAGTGGTTTGTGGTACCTAGTCATGGTTATGTTACGTTATGTTATATGTTGTTGACTCGAGCCATGCATCCAAGGCAGTCTGGACTGTATAAGTATATCTGTCATAGAAAATATGCGCATGGGGAAAGATGCGGTGGCTCAAATTCTATTTTACCGGGAATATGTATATTTTCATTTCATAGCGCAAAGAGAATTATCAAGCATACCATAATACATGATAATTAATCCGATCTCACATCTAACTCTGTTGTTACTAATAACAACGCTTATAATAAATGTGTCATAAAATGGCAATTTCATAGCTTCATCAAAGTTAGTAATTAACCTGTGCAGCGCAGCGCCCTACAGTTAGCACGGTTAGCGCCTACCTAAGGGTGGTCACACACCGAAGTAGCAAATGCAGCTGTAAATTCACGTACAGTCTTTTCATATTCGGCCTTTATGGCGGAGGAGCGCAGGGGGCGCGATTCCCGCTCAGTGTTAATAATTGTATTCGTGAATATGGTGTAAAAATAGGTATCTAAATATGTTCATGTTTTGACGGACAAAAAGCATCTGATGATGCCGTCAAGCTGAGCGCCACCATTTTGTAACACTGAACGTGTTTTCAATGGTGACCCTCTTTCATGAGACTTTGCCTTCAGCTTAACATCAGGCGAGGGGAAGTCAAATTGACGTGCCATAAAAAAAAGGTATCTTCCGTCCCAATTGAGCAGTCTGACTGGGGAGCTACTTCCACCCTACGAAATCCGCGGCTAATAATAACCTCGTGTTGTGTTTCGGCCGATGAGTAGAGCAATCAGAACTCAATGGAGAGATTTGGTGCACTCAATGGGAAGATCAATTTGTCTTCTGCGCTGGCAGCACAGGAGCTCTCTTAACCCTCAAGAACAACCTCTTCATGAAGGGCAATAGCAGGTTTCGGTAGGGCTAGCAGTACGGAGGCTATTGGTGTTACAAACGTTCATAAATCACTATCAATCAGGCGTACTTAAAAAAAGTACCCATATTCTAGAACTCATAACACAAGTTAATTAAGCTGGGCTGTGCGTCTAGAAATACTTTGGGTCTAAACAACGCAGTGTAAAAAACGTTCTACAATATTCAGTGTAATGATATTTCTCTTGGCAATATTCTGTATGCGTTTGGTGTGTCGCCTCCTTTACGGGCGCGGGCAGTGGCACGCGCCGCGACGCCGCGCGCCGTCCGCTCCGCTCATTAGTCACCACGCCGCCGCCGCGCCGCTCAAAGGGAAGTTCGCGTGACATTCATTGAATATTTCTCACACGACTGCGCTGGCTTGATTAATTAAAGAGTTATGAATATCAGTTAGTTGAGTTTGTGAGCAAAATGTTTCAACAGTTGATTTCTCTCATTACTAAGTTCACAGAATTTCTAATATTCGTAGCAGTAGAGTTCAAATTTAATCAAATTCTGTTTTATTTAGTGGTCATCATCTTATTAGTGACCCTGTTGGCATCCGAGGCCTCCACCCCGGGTCTGGGGTTCATTTTTCCATTATCCAAATTTATAGCTGGACGGAGTAGGTGAGAGTAGTTATGTCGGACACGAACCGACTAAAACGCACGCCGTCTTTGGGTCTTTGATTGCCGGAGTTATACAAGACATATCTTTCGCACTCGGCAGACCCGGGGCCATATCTTTTGAGATGAACCCCTTCCCCTGATGTGGAAACAACGGTATACCTATCAAACCGAGATGACGAGGCGAGTTGTAGCTCTGCAAAATTTATTTATCGCAGGTTTATAAGAGCCCAGTTAATGGCAATAGGCTTCGCCACCTATAACATTGGGACCTAAATATAAACTGGCGAAATGTCGATGCTAGCACCTCTGCCTACCCCTTAGGGGATATAGCCGTGATATTATTAAAAAAAATTATACCCATATAATTGCAAATAACTCTCATTGAATCTTGTGCTCAGAGCACGCAAACATGGGGTATGTTTAGTAGGCGGTAGTTTATGTAGGCGGCAATTGATAGACACGTGGTGTAGTTAAAAGTTTATGAAAAATGTACACTTTTGAAACTCTTACAAAACACAAGTTTGTGGAACACGTAATGGCGCTCCATTGCCCGCATCTCGCGGCTTGTTTAGACAAGTTGCGAAGGTAAATAGTACGGCCGTTGGCAGCCGGGCCGAGATAACGCTGCGTCGAGTCTTAGTTTATGGCTGAAGAACCTTGGCACTGGGACTTGTATATCACGACCCATTTTAAAGTTTTGTTTACCGTACAGGTAATGAAATGTCATTCAACATTCAACCCTCTTTCCCGAGACTGTGTCTTCAGCTTACAATCAGGTGAAAAAAAAAACTCACGTTTATGGTTTACAAAACATTCGGTTACTATTTATGACTACTATAGGACTTCTATATGACATATTCTCGAACTTATTTATTTATTTTATTTACTTTCTCTCTATAAACTCACGCCTATATCCCCGAAGGGGTAGGCAGAGGTGCTAGCACCCACATTTCGCCAGTTTATGTTTAGGTCCCTTAATAATCCCTGAGTCATTAAAAAGTGGCTTACTTACCAATAATAATATTAAGTATAGGTAAAAGTCATAAATAAATTGATTAAAATATCAAAAGAAGCATAACTCGTTGTGACTGGCATTTTTCTGTTAATCAGTAAACAAAGCTTTGATAAAACAATGTTCATACAGAAATCAAACAATACCTCGTACTGTGGAGTATGTTTTCATAACAATACATAATACTTTTAAATAATGCCTAATATTCAATATGAAGTTTATGAAGAATAAAGCTTGTTCGGGAACGGCCAAATTATTATAATCTGGGTGTACAAAGCGAAGGTAATGCTATTGAATTAATGATGTCTCCGAGAGCTCAAGTGTCTTCTTGCCTCACAAAAATATTGGCGGATCGTTTATTGCCAAGACTTCGTTATGTAGACTGGCCTCATCCAATCAAATGTTCTCATTTTACGAACGGAATATTTTATAACATGATTTGAGATGGTCCCGTTGTTTTCACTCAAGTGTGAATATTGATTTCAATGTGAAGATCGAACTTGACATCTTAAAGGATCGTTACTAAATTATATGCTCAAATTCTCTGTTTCGCTGATAGAGTCTGTTTGCATATGACATTAACTTATGGTAGGATTTAGACATTGGAAAAAAATCTCTTTCAGGGGGAGCGCTCTGAACAATTGACCTACCATGCTTCGTCTAAAACCTTCGAAATTCCCTTTAAGTCTTAGGAGGAGACATCTAAATGTAAAAATATTCTTACTTACCGATAGTCTTATCGGTAACAATGAATAATTTTACAAACATTTTTAAACATTGTTTTTTGATTACTTTACCCAATCACGACGTAATTCAAATGCTTTAGACAAAACCTGATAGCTCAATTGGTCAGAGCACTCCCCCTAAAATGACCGGTCACGGTTTCAAGTCACGTCTGAGCATTAACTTGATCTAATCTCAAAACGATTTGAATGGGCAGTATATTTAATTCTTCAAAGATCCATTAAATAACTTGAGGTAAGAAGTGATTAAATACTGAGTATAGTAGAACGTTACATGAATCCGTTACAGAAATACAAAAATTTCTTGGGCACTTTCAGTAAAGCCATAAACATCTTCAGTCGTCATTTTCTAAATTGGATTTTTTAGGGTCGTCCTAGATTCAAATCAAGGAAATATCTATCCCAAATGTGACGCGGGTGTTCAAGCCCGAGCCTACTCGTATATCTAATTGAGTTTTTATTTCTGACAAAATCCAATTATATTATTTTCTATCCTGAAGTAAAATCCAACATCTCGTTAGCAGTCTCAATTTTGGTACGTAGGTGAGTTAGTTGTGTACTTTTTGTGTTGACTTATAATTACTTATTTGATTTTTTTTCTTCTTATATAATCATACTCATTATTTTCTGAGTTCTACAACAAAATTGGTGATATCAAAATTCTGTTGTTAGGCTAGTCAACGGTGCCATAGATGTTCATATGGCAACCGGACCAATGACTTTAAGTGCTCTTCGAGGCACGACCAGACCAGTGTAATATTCATGCATACAAATTTTTGCACTGAGCGGGGGTCGAATCCGCGCCTCCGGGTAGCACGCCAACAGCCACGCCATAGATGCCGTCTTATATAATCATACTATGCTTCTATATTTCACTACTCACATTTATTGC
The DNA here is from genome assembly GCA_963691645.1 of Pelosia muscerda. Taxonomy (NCBI): domain Eukaryota; kingdom Metazoa; phylum Arthropoda; class Insecta; order Lepidoptera; family Erebidae; genus Pelosia; species Pelosia muscerda. The sequence continues at coordinate 334,145 of OY829100.1, forward strand.
GTTGTGTTTCTGTCTTACCATGACAACCTAGCAGGCTTTATAGGTCCGTAGTTATATAACATGGCAAATGGCTGTCAGTTCCATTGGATCGTCAAACTAGCGAACGTCGTCTGTTGCTTACGCGTTTCATTTCAAAGCAATTTGTTGGATGTCGTCCGTCGATCCGCCATCAAACTGTCCGCGGCCCTCAATCACTACCAATATCTTATTGCTTTCCATCCAATTTCGCATCTAATGCCTTTCGGCTAGTTCCTGACCTGGTTTCCATTAAATTATTTTTACTGTATGAATTTATGGGTTCGATCGCTTGGAAAAAATGCTATGATACGTTTAATAAAAATGACAGTGCGTGATTCTTCTTCTAGTCTTGAATAAGTGAAAATATATAAATTTACACACTTAATTATCCACTTTTACAACTTCCTGTCACGTAAGATACTTAGAAATTTGTTAAATTTGCAATTTTCAGTTAAACATGTTATTGTAAAACTTGCGAAAGCTCTGCTTGCGAACAATGGCGATTAAATACAACTGACGCTCTCAACGTATTTTCCTATTTAGCTCACGAAAGCTTAATATTATAATATATAAGTGGATGTCGTTGCCAGTATAAATACCAGACATTAACTACTTATTCGTATAATTAGTTTGAGCACTACTAAATATCCACGATAGTTTTTTAAAAGGGCTAATTTCATGCTTAATTCTTGTGCTGGACTGTGACTGTCGATTAAAATAGAAGTAATGTATTTGTGTACTATAAATAAACATATTGCTACCTACCTGTCCTAAATTTACATGCTAAAAGAAGTAATCTATGTGTACAAAGACGTGACGAAAACCAGGGAAGTTCTGAAAACAAAACAATCTCAAGTGATCTGATAAAACATTTACAAACAAAGCATTGAATACTTTATAACGAAACAGGTTCTCACCTTTTTACTTTGAAATTCCATCAAGAAAAAGTAAAGTCTCGTTCAAAGAAGAGTCAGTGAGTTGAAACATTCGTATGCAGATGACGGCGCGCGGGGCTCGCCGACGTATCGCACGGGTCCCGAGCGGGCCGTCTGACGATTTGGATACTCAGGTAGCTGAGACCCGATACTGTGCCTATGTACGGCGATATCTGCTCCCAACAAATGTACATGCAAATGTCTCCAAATACGTCGTATATTTCGCTGGATGTGAGGCATTGAAATGAAATTTAAAGGGATATAGGAAAGGTGAAACTACTCTTCGTTTTTCCAGAGAAGTAATGACTATTGCATTTAAAGATATTTTATGAAGCATTATATAATAATCACATGAATAAGGCTAAAGAAATACGCATATCAATGCTTGCAGATAAATTCGGATAGTGATAAAAAGACTTTTGACATAACTTACGCGGCGTTTCATTGGTTTAGCTGCCCGAAATGCATGGATCTCAAAAAAATCTTGACAATTGTTCTAAAGTTGTTGAAATCGAAATAAATTATTTTAGATGGTAAACTGATTTCAATGAAAATATACTCGTAGTTTTAATGTAAAGGTGAAAATTTTAAGGAGTCACATTTGTTTCAATAACTGATTCATTGACGTTTATAACTACGCATCCTACTTTAAATTTTATATTATATTTTTACGTTCAAGTATTTTTGTTTCTTTAACACTCTAATGATAAAGTGTGATAATATGTTAATAGTTTCTGTTTTAAAAACGTATCTAGACTTAATGACAAAAACGATAAGAACGCAAAGTTAGAATGATTCGGTAGAATGTCAAATACATTTCTATAGAATTGTGAAGCGCTATGCTTAATATTCAGAGCAAGTTCAATACACTTGAACAGCTTTCAACTTCCAAGACTTCAGTCTACTGTATAGATTCAGACACGTCCAATACAAGTATTTAAATTTTGAGCCTATAGGTATACTGTAAGGAAAATGATGGGCTACTATTTTCTGATGTGGTTTACGAATAAGTCGTTAAGTTTGTAGTGACAGCCTTCCAGGCGAGCCCGCTTTAGTTTCGCCTACAGCTAACGCAAGATTTTTTTTTTATCTTTGGGCCGTTGGCTATAAAAATGTCACCATTATTTCCTTACCCTTAACAAAATGTCAAGAGTAAACCCATTTGCCGAAACTGTAAATATTTCAACGAGTTGATGTAGCACACCGTCGCCACTGAAGTCGACGTTTATCAAAGAAACGAACCAAATTAATTGGTAAAGTTGATGCGCCTTGCTGCCACCTCCGCGCCACGCCACGCGTGCCTCGCCTTATTGTTGTTTGTGTTCGATGATTGTTTCCTCACTTCCGTATTGTCTGATCGGCTTTTGATGTAAGCGCTCCTCCTCCCCCTTAGAATTTCCATTCGTGTTGTTACAAAGAAAAGTTAATCAACAGAGAAGTGGATCCTGAGTTTTGATCATTGCGCTCCATTTTCCTGTTTCGAGAATTTCTTTTGGATTAGTGTGCAAAAGTTAAATTAATTGGCAGGTATTTTCGGATTAATTATTATGGAATTTCCCTAAAATATTTAATAAATCTTCAGCGATACTAATTATCATCAGCTATTTAATTATTTTGTAGGGACATTAAAGATATTCTAGATCTTAATCCATTTTATCAATTACATTAGTAAAAAGTTTCAGTGTCGTAAAAGCGAGTTAAGAAATTTATGAGAATATCAAGAAACATCTTCTTCAGCTAAGCGTCAGCCCCCTAGGCGACGAATAAACTCTTATTGCGCAGTTTGAGCACAGTAAAAAGCGAATTAAGGATTTTATTAGGCTGAACACGGTATCTGGTGAAGGACGAAATGTCCACTTTGAGTCCAGACGCCTATAAGTAGTGCATTAAAAGCCTTTTAGACACCGTAAAAACATTTTAGTTTTTTCAATAACAATAAAGATTTGAGGATATTGACGTCCTATTTCTTTTTATGCAGTAAATACAATGTCAAATAAATAGAGTTCATTTAAACCATTGAAAAAATTAGCAATAAACCAAAATAAATTAACTCGCCGGACTCAGCCCAGCCAGCAGAGTGTGCAGCCCTGTGTGCTGGCTTGCATCTCAGTATTGGCACTCAAACGTTGACTTGTCACTGAAACGTCCTTTCCCAGAAATCACTGGCGTTAGAAGATACAAGAGGGCCCCGTGTCGCTTCTCTAGTCAGCCCTCCATGATGGATCTTACCACCGCAGACCCACTTAGTAAATATGTCCCCTTATCTGTTTTGTATGATATATAAAGTTATAAATCTATGTTTGTGCTTGCCTGCAGCCAATCGTCGCGTGATGGCGCATGGAGTGCGCGCGGACGGCGTGGTGCTGGTGCGCGGCGCTGGCGCTCGTGTCGCTGGCGTGCGCCGGCCCGCGCTACAGCTCGCGCATCGTGCACACGCACGCAGGTACGTCTCCACTTATGAGGAAACACAATGACTCCTGCAGGACAATCTAGGGGGTTTTGTGGTCTATGGTACTATACGGAAGCCCAATTTGAGCGGGCGTCGTGCCCGGCACGTGAGGTGCTGAGGTGTGGCCTTTTGGCTGACCTTGAAAATATTGGGACGAAGACTGCGGAGTGGGACTCGGTGAGTCATAAAAGGACGGAGGTGGAGTGGCAGTGCGTTTTAGTAGACTCGAGATACTCCACCGTCCCACTTCTTCTCCGTGAGATGCTAAAGGAGCTTGGCACAGTGAAGGCATTTGTCACAATTAAAATCCTCATGAACTAGTCACAATCTACCACTCCTTGTTCATAGAAATAAAACTAGATATTTCTATTCTATTCTTAATTATTTATTTGGATCGCTTCGTTAATTTTTCCAATTTCCAATTAGAACCATGGTATATTTAACATTGACTGTGGCAGTTTTTATTATATGTCAAGGAAGTATCAATAGTATTGCGCAATTTATTGGCTGTTATTTTGTTTCTTATTTGCACTTATCCCGACCGTCACTGTCTTCTTCTTTTGTCAAAATGACGTCATTTATGAGTTGCCATCGTGGTGTAGTACATTATTTCACAGTAGCGCCGCTACTCACGGAGAGTGCCCGAGCTTAGATTTCCCTCTTCGGGAAGGCTTACTACGTCGTCCCTCCGTCGTGTTATTAATGGTTATAACATTGATCACAAAAGGTGAAAAGATCAAACTGATTACATAAAATAACGTTATTATATATGGGCATGCACACGTCAATATGCTTTCACTCTCACATTCCCTTTTCCTAAATTACGACTACATAAACTTTGGAAACGCTACAATAATTAAATGAATATTAGAAACATTATAACGCAATACAACATAACCGACGGTTTACCTACATCCAAAGTAATCCCTGACGCTTCTACCTACGCCTCATGTGAGCCAGAAAGTCTCTGTATAATTCCACCGGATCATGGGACAATCTAATCAGGGCCTACGGACCGGGAACACGGTGTCCAAATGATATCCTGCTAGGAGCAATGCCGAAATGTGAGATTAAATTAATTATTGTTCGAGGGATTTACCGGCAAATGGAATAAATCGTACCAAGGTACGGTACCCAAGAGGCTTGTTCGTGATAGTTTTCACCCGAATAAAAGTAGATTAACGGCGGAATTTGAAAAAATACCAACGAAAATTTGTGTTTGCAATAGGGAGAACGACTAGATGTTATTTATAATTTAGTTAATAAGAAATCTAAAAATATTAGGTATAAATTTGGATTCAATTCGATTGTTATTTTGATTGGGAATTAAATTAAACAAGTCATAGTTTCAGATTGGTTACGATCAAGGACGAAAATGATCTCGATCGCAACTGGTGACGAAACACAGTTATAATGGCGGCCCAAGCGACTAGGATACATAACTTTCCAAGAATAGGTCCAACTGTAACTAGTACCATAATGATTCTCCAAGACTTTTTGGCAATTTTGTCAAGGAATTGTGACTATCCATCACTTCCCATAGGTGCTATCCGCGGCATAATAGTGGAGCCAGCCTCCCGTCGCCTGGAGCCGGTGGAGGTGTTCCTGGGCGTGCCGTACGCGGGCGCGCCTGCTCGGCTGGCGCCGCCACCGCCACCGCCCAGCTGGTCCGGCACCAGGCTCGCCGACGCCTTCGCGCCCGTCTGCCCGCAGCGGTACCCCGACATATCCAACAAGTAAGCTGTTCGTAGCGGACTGTAGACAACACCAGCGGGCGACATGTCGCCACAACACTACTATTATTTATTCTTATGAAATATGGACCGACGACGACCAAGATGCGATGTATTAGTATCTGAGAAAGGTGATGATTTTCTTCTTCGTTTAGTCCCGGGTCCTTTAAGCGGAACGTGAAAAAGCATCTGATGAGGCCGTCAAGCTGAGCGCCACCATTGTAGCACTGAACGTGTTTACAATGGCGACTCTCTTTCATGAGACTTTGCCTTCAGCTTAACATCGGGCGAGGTGAAGTCAAATTGACATGCCATTAATAAAAAATAAATGAAGCTGTAACTATATATCATCGCAAAGACATGTCACGAGCTGTTCCTGCTGTCTATAGTCAGCGACACACTCAATATCTTACGTATTTTAATAAAATATATGCTTTTATATATACTCATAGGAATGTGCTTTGTACATTTTTGTACGATGTTTGATTGCGAAATTTCTCCTGAAGAATGAAGGGAACTTGTAGGTGAATTGGGAGCTCCTCTTTTGTTGAGATAGCATATATTGCTATATCCAATGAAGGGTTATGTAACTTTTACAAGAAAATGGCTGACAAAATGTAACTTGTTGCAGAAGTGCAGCATTGCTGAAAATGCCGCTGGGAATGTACAACGAGCTGCGGGCGACGGTGCCACTCCTCGCCAACCAGAGCGAAGACTGCCTATATCTCAATATTTACGTGCCCGGTAGCGGTAAGTGCTGAGAAAAAGAAACATTATTTTACAAGTGTAAAAGAGTGAATTGAAAAATGTAGGATATCAAACTTCTTGCATTACATACAGCGGTAGTACTGAAGGCCTGACATTTCATTTTAAATTCAAAATAATGTGCTAACACATGTGCACACACATACAACACATTTATATTTTTTACTTTATTACCTTATATTCCGTTAAGTAATGTAGAAACCTTTTGATGAAGTAGGTATAAGATCAGGTAGATACCTATATACTTATAAGTTTCGTGACATCCTAAACTAGAATGCCTCAGATAGGTAATTCCAATTTTTTTGATGCTCCCAAATAATCTCGATCTTGAATCAAAGCATTTTTGAAATATAATGAAGTATAATGGGAAAATAATATAGGCATCCTGGCGAAGGCGTAGGTAACCACTGGAATTTTTATCGCTATTCAGAACGTGATCATATTTGCATAATCCAAATATAAATCTTACACAAAGATTTTAGAGCCTTTCAAGTTTATTACTTTGATAAAATGATGTATAAAAGATGGCGTTGTGTAGTCAGTCTAAATGAATAAAGTAAAATGTAACTGGGGATAGAAACGTCTACGACTGAATAAACATTTATATCTGTACCTGCGTATCCCTAAGTTTCTAGCTTAGTCACCGCTAGGAATATAATATATTTCCATTACAAGTAACTTAGCGATCATGTAAGGGCTGCCAACAACAATGCCAGTATTACGTAGGTTTGCCTACGGGGCGTATGATAAGTAGGTATGATTCAACCCAATTACATTATAAAAACGTTAGAATATTGGATTTTCGAAAGAGTAGGTACAATTTTCTTTGACCCATGGTAAGCATAGCTTCATTAGCTGCTGTGTTATACTATTTTTTGTACCATTACTTAACTTATCATCAACTCACACCCATATCCCTGAACGGTAGGGAGAGCTGCTAGCACCACATTCCGCCACCAACGTAAGGTGGCGAGCCTATTGCCATTAACTTATAAACATATTATACATAGAAACACCCATGTTATCTTCCAGTATAGTTAGTTAGTACTAGTCTAGTACTTTCCGGGGAAAACGAAAAAGTGAATAAAGGACGCAACTAGCATATCGTCCCCTAAGACGCATCATTTTTATACCGTCGTTATGATGATTACCGCAGAATGTGGCCGCACCAGCGAAGGTGACTTTTTTTTTATACTACTTAGGTGGTAGACAAGCACACGGCCCACCTGATGGAAAGGGCTCTCCAGCATTTTAAGTATTAGATGCAGACTCTACAGCATACTTATGTACTCTTTCATAACCTAACCTAACCTAACTTGGAGCTTCTGTTTGTGTGTATATTATAAATTGCAATGTTGTGCGCGTGCGCAGGCGCGCGCGGCGTGGAGGCGCCGTACGCGGTGGTGGTGTGGGCGGGCGCGGCGTCGCACGAGTGGGGCACCGCCAACAGCCTCGACGCGGCCGTCCTGGCGGCGCGCGCGCACCTGCTCGTCGTCACACTCAACTATAGGATAGGTTTATTAGGTGAGTGTCTACAATTACGTAGGTATGTAATGGAAAAACCCAGATGAACTTGAAATTATTATTGTGTCTTTTAATCAAAGTGGTAGGGAACCAGATGTAGAAGTCTATGCGAAAAGCTTATATTCAAAAATGTATTGTCTTACTGAATCTAAATTAAGTTCAAATCACAGTAAGGAATCATAGAGACTTTATTTCTTTTCATATGGCACTAGCAAACCCGGCGAACTCCGTTTCGCCATGTGAAAAATGATTTTCCCGCTTTTCTGTTGAAATTTTTCTTGAATTTTCTTTGCTATAAACCTCACGGAGCCCGAGACCTTTCCAACGAATGCAAAACCGAGGAAATTGGTTCATGCGTTCTGAAGTTATAGCGTCAGGAAGGAAAACCCGACTTATTTTTATATAGCAGATATCATCAGAATATTATGCACACCCGCAGGTTATTTAACTCCGGGCGTAAAGTCCGACCCGGTCCAGCTGTCTGGAGGGACAGCCCTTTTAGATGTATCGGCAGCACTGGGGTGGGTGCGGCGCAACGTGGGCGCGTTCGGGGGCGACCCCCAGAGGGTCACACTGGCAGGGCACGGGGCGGGGGCTGCGCTAGTCAACGCCCTGCTCATGATGCCAGACAGCAAAGGTATGTACCTTAAACTCACAGTTGCTGCAGATCTAATAGATAATTAAACTCAGAAATCTGATTTGGTACAAACAAAAAATCAATCAAACCTGAAGTATTATATTATATTATTTAAGTAATTATATTGGTCATGACCTAAATACCTTCATAATTATCTTTGGCCCACCAGGTCTCGTATCCCGAGTCTTACTGCTAAGTGGCTCAGCACTGAGTCCTACCACGCTAGCCCCTGACGCAGCGCTGTCGAGAGAACACACGGCACAAGCACTGAGGTGTACGCCAGAATCTTCTAATGATGAAAACTGGTAAGATATCATAGATGAGAGGGTACGAGATATAAACGCCTTTACTTTCTCAATAACTGTATCCTAACTATATTATATGTGTTTAGGTTTGTGGAGTGTATCCGCACGCGACCCCTTGCTGCACTTTTAGCAGTAGACGCTCCAAGAGCACGCTTCCTGGCGGGCTGGGCCCCTTCCGTGCCCGTGCCCAGGGAGGCAGCACCACAGGCCTCGGCCCCCACCCGGGCCCTCCACGCCAGCGAGACCTTCCTAGACTGCGCGCTCGCCGTCGTGGTGACTACGACAGAGAGCTACCAGTTCTTCAGTGAAGAGGATATCAGACACGGATTTGAGGAGGAACACAGGTAAATAATTTTAATGAACGGTAAAATTACTGACAATATAATCTAAAATCGTAATCGTTAAATGTAGGTTTGATGTGCAGAAAATTTTGAAAAGCGATTTAGTATGCTGAAAATCCCGTCGAAGCATTCACTTTTTCCTATGTTTGACTTTGCGTCAAACATAGGAAAAAGTGAACTTAGCAACCAATTTATTTTGTGTAAGTGGTACATAATCATTATTTTCTAAACACCATTGTTGTACCTACCGATTAAAATCTATCATTTTTCTTGTCCACATATTACTTACGAGTTTCCATTTCTCATGCATTTCCTCAACCCTCAGAAACCGCATCCTCCGCACTTACGTCCGAAACGTATATCGCTACCACCGCAATGAGATCTTCGCCGCCATTCGCAATGAGTACACGGACTGGGAGAAACCAATCCAGCATCCGATCAACATCCGCGATGCTACCCTAGAGTCTCTAAGTGATGCTGCAGTAACCGCACCAGCGTTAAGAGTGGCTCAGCTCCATGCAAGGAGAGGGGCAAGAACCTTCTTCGCACATTTCGCTCACCAAAGCAAAGATACTGACTATCCACAGGTAACTTTATTATTATCTTTAAGGTATAACAAGCTCACAACCCACTTTATCAGATATGGTTACCGTATTTGTGCTGCCAACGGTGATAGAATCTTATAATGGTCTTCTTGGAAGAGCCCCTAATTGTAGTCGCTTGGAATACTGCATTATTTTTACTTATTTCTAAATTGTTTTTATTTTCAGTGGCGACTCTATGCTCGTTTAAAGTGATGAGTTTGTTTTTGATGATTTACTTTAAAATATTATATTTTACTTTTTAATTAATTTTCGAGGAAGTAATACCGGTTAAGTAGAAATGCAAATAAAATGCTAATGGGTTATTAGATTCCACAATTTTACAATGTCGGAGGTACAAATTTATAAAATAATATCGCCGTTTCAGATTTTGAGGAAAGTATTACGATCTCATTTGTGGTAAATTAATTTCAAAATTTATGCAAAGAGCTGTTGAAACCAAATACTGTTGGAAAAATCATATTGCTTTTTCGAAGTGTTACTTTTAATTCTTGACAAGAGGCCGCTATTGGTCTTAAAACGTAAATATTCTCTTTTCCCAGAATGATTTGGTGATCTTTCTTAACATAAACAAGCGGTTTGGACTGTATAATAATGAATTAAGACGTCCAATTTATGTTTGAGACAAACATAAATTGGACGTCTTAATGAATTCTTCTCCACGCCATTTTTTTAATTGTAACTTCGTCAAGGAAGTAAGAACAATTAAAAACATGGCGTCTAATTTATGTGCAAACTCATTATTTTCTCGTATTTGTTGTCTTATATAATTGTTTCAGGTTAGATGAAACCGACGAAAAATTGCAGCTATCACGGAATTCATTCGTATCATTTGTCCACAGCGCTTAGGCAGCATATCCAGTGAAACCCTACCGTACTTCCTCGGCCTCCCTTTAGTCGGAGGTATGCAATACGCGCCACGGAACTATTCCCGGGGAGATGTGGCTGTCGCCGAGATGTCTGTCTCGTTGTTAGCTGCTTTCGCTAAAACTGGGGATCCCACGCCGAGGATAGATGAAAGGCATCACGAAGGAACCAGCTGGCCTCGATATGAGATGAACACGCAACAATATTTGAGCATAGGTAAAAATTACGATACACATAGTGATGCTTAGAAAAGGAATTCAGTACTTTAACAACCATCCACTTTTTTAGGTATAAACTTTCGATTTCACGAAAAGGCATTCAGTTTATAATGAATATTATCAAAACACCTCCCTAAGAACATATTATGAGATTCATCCAAGTTAATGAAAGTCAAACTTCACACGAACATAACAAGAGAGAAAATTTATACAAACCGATCTGAGAATAAAATCTCGCGTCAAAAAGTTAATCAGATAAAAGTCAATTGGAAGTTTGCGCGTATTGTGCCCAAACTCGTTATTTTTACGATCTCGCCTTACAATATGCGTGTTTTCTTAGATCCCTCCCCTCTCTAGGAGAGCTAACAAACTTTTTTTAAATTCTCAGGCGGGTCATTGGTCGGCTGGTATTATGAAGACAACGTTCCAAAGAAAATAAAACCGTGTAGATTCATTATAATAATACAGATTTTACACAAAGCGAAATTTTCCAAAAACATGTCATTTTGTTAGGAATTTGTGTTTTCATAAACTTTTTTCTATATAGGTACTAAGCTGCGTGTAAAATCTCACTACCGTGGTCACAAGATGGCGCTGTGGCTCCACCTCATTCCGCAGCTGCACAGACCCGGAGCGGCGCCCAGGCATCACCAGTTCCGGTCAGTCCATCCGGACATGTTCGCAGGTGAGCGCCGTTCAGTTAAAATAAATATAAAAATACTACGACGGTAAAACTGCAATAATTCCCATTAAATTCTGAGATTTTTTGGCAAGTAATCTAGGTTAGCATAAACCATTTTAACAAATCATGAATTGCCTCAATTCTTGGCACGGAATATAATTTTCCGTATACTGTAGCTTGTCGCCCGAAACTGAATTTGGCAAATCTGCGTAAGTTTTAACGTATAAATCAAAACGGAATACCAATTACTGTTCTGGGGCCTGACTGGAATCTTTTAGACGTCGCTCGTGAATAGAGAGCCAAATTTCGCCAATCACAGGCCAACTTGGGTGCAGCTTTAATGGAAGGTAAATTGGTAACGTCTACCGCTGGTTAAATTGAGCATGCCTTATTATACAGTGCCATTAGTGGCGTTTCCTGGCGTAGCGCGTAAACGGAACGCGCTCATTAAGCGTTTCCCTCGTCCATTATAAGCGTCTGAAACACTATCGCGCGGAACTGCGGGGCGTGCGCGGAATCGCGACCGAGACCGACGCTGGGTACTCAATAACACGCACGAGATTGTATTAATTGAAGCGGATTTGTCACTAAAACTTCTCTCTACACTGAATACTAAACGTAAAGCTCGTTCAAAAAGAATTATGCTGAAAATTGTTCAAGCAAAGAACTTGTTTCGGGCACACGTTACCTGTCGCTAGTCATTTTTCGCAGAAAATTTCAGTGACATTACTCAGCTTAATCGGTAGTTAGGTGAACCGTTATGGGAACGAGCCTACTTTGAGTTGAAATTTATAAAAATTGTTACCAAAATATTTGGTGGGTGAGTGATTAATGTGGCCAGAGGTGCCACGAATGAGAATAAATCGATCAGGCCATGTTGCTGGGTACACTGGGGTCGTTATTAATTGTCGTGTGCTCACGGCCAAATTCCTCCATAATGAAGGGAATGCAAAGAATGGCGCGGTCTCCGCGAAGGAACAATGTGCCCTTTGTCACGGGCAAACTCACAGAAAATACGAACTTATGAAATAAATCGTGTATCGTTACGGGATCTAAGACCAGTGCCTTTTTGCATGCGACCTAAATTGTTTTCGGAAAGATATTTACGGCTTCCTTCTGAAAATGATGTCAAAAATTTTTTTCGTTTATATTCTAATTTAGTGTATAGCCTTACGGGCCGGTCAAGTAATATTGTATTAGATATGACTCCATGATGAAATATATTTGGATCCCTTCACAATCATTATGTAGTTTCGCACGGAACCTATTGCTTAGACAACATAGGTACTTATGTATTGCCGATTCTGATGCAATTGTTAAAAAAAACATATTCAAACATACAGCCTGATTTTAGTATAATAGTGCAGGACATAATAACTTTAATAGGGTCTTGTGTTTTGCTACCATGAGCCACGTGTACTGTGTGACATATAGGTACTGCAGTTACACCCAGCTCCATTGGCCCACACTCCAAAGTTCTGAACTAACCCTTTGCAATGAATAGCGACGAGCCCATTAATACTATGTACCGCATTAAATAGTTCTACCGTTAGACGAACTTTGAAATGTTTATTTGTTGAACAAGGTTTAGGACAGGAAATATATCATATATTTTATTTTTCATGTAAATGTAAACTTACACAATTACTTCGATTTGTAGAACCTGTTAATGGGGTAAAGAAAATTAACCACGCTTCCTATGATACAAAATTCATCAAATATAATAATAATAAATAATAATAAAAATTATTCTTATTGTCTTTAAAACTGTAGCAGCTAGTTAATTTGATTATATAAAATTTCGTAAATTTTCACTAGAGTGATAGGGTACGTGATTTTAAGAAATGTCATTGTGAGTGTGCGTTTATTGTGTTTGTGCAGACCTGAACAGCTGCTTACAATAATATGCCTGCTGGGCTTTAGTCTGTTTCTTACATTTTCACTATTAATTCGTTTCTAAACTACTTATCAAATCTCTTAAAATCTTGCAAACTTACAGAGTTTTGTGTTATAAAAACTAAAACTTACCTAGCATTCACTTAGAGTTTAACTTAAATCCCTCGCTACTGGGGCGTGTTTTAATGGTAAAATCATGCTTTCCGTAGTACTAATGGCTCGACTGGAAAAGTACCACCCTCCCACTTAATAGTATTACCACAGGTATTACAGTTTGTGAGGGTGTTGGAGGGCTTACTGTCCTTTTTACTTTTCTAATATTCTCTTTGCATCACTTTTCACCATCAGTACAGATAGCGGTAACTGCATATCGTCGGTGGAACATATACCAGATACTGGAAAATATTGGCACAAAAATAAATAAATGTACAAGTTTGTGTCAAACTTTAGTAGAAATGGTAAAAGTAAATATGACATGTTTAGGCTAAAGGTCAGCTGTCAATAGCTGAGCCGTTGCTGGCTATGGGTGACATTCCGTAGGTTAGTTCTTTGTTCTACTTCCTTGCTACCAGCAGGGTTGACACTTACCTCTTTTATAAAAAATACCAGTTTACCCTTTTCCAATAGTGTTTACGTCCATTTTCAATGAACTCAAATATCTAATATTTGGCAGTAAATCAATACTCTTTTGAATAAACGTTAACAAGGGCCTTTGCACGTTTGCAATACCCGGATATCATTCGCTCGGAAACACTACTTAACGCCGAAATTGAATGATCGAGTGATTTCTCAGTTAAAGCTCCCCTTTTGTATTCGGAAAGCATAGCACTATTGAATGAATGGCAAACATCCGTCCGCTTCCCAACTATTAAACTATTTGACGATTTAGAAATTTCTAATCATTGAATAACAACAACCTTTGATAAACAGCAAGGATTCTCACAAACGATACAAGCAACTCAGCATTAGATACAAGGGTTGTCTACAACCCAGACACGTTTCCCTTCCGTTCAGCCCTACGAGACAATAGGCCGCGAGGCGAGAGAGCCGACAATCGTCCTTTGTAGGAGCAGGCACAACTTGGGAGCGAGTCTTTGTACTGAGAACTATTCATTACCACCCTTTGATAAACTTCAAGATCGGTTTCTTGTATGGTCTGAGTATTGGTGGGCCTACTTGAAGCTTGATATCTCAGCGTATTGACAGTTCTCTGTGTGGCTCCTTCGATCAAGTTAACGTATTAATACTATTGTACGTATATTTATTAAATCGACTTTTGTATTATGTTGCCATTAATGATTTACCGAAGCTTTTCGAATCGGTTTACATTATTCGACTAATTGCGCAACACGCACGTTAATTGGGTTTCGGTGTGGATAAACTGGCAATTAGGTTAAACACGCAGGTATGAGGACGAACAAATTGTAAACATTTAGGTAGATATTGATCAATAGGATGCAACAGAGTTTATCTAAGCAGATGAGCACTAATCTGTAACGTTATGGATTTGTAGACTTTACATACAGATGAAATTTTATATTAATTTTAAATCGCTTCAAAGCAAAACTAATTTCGATAAGAATGTCTAAATTTAAACTAAATCAAACACTGAATGTTCGTTTGTTAACATTCCATGTGAGTTTAACGTAATTTCTTTGAACCATGCCACTAAATTTACTAAATACATTAAAATTTCTTAGCGTCTGAATTATGTCGCTATGCCCGATAACAAAGCCAATTTTCTGGATTGTTATGAGGCAAGTTTCTAAAAAGTAGGTACCTACATTATTCAGAGCAGAAATTATATTTTAGGTTAGCATAATACACGCAGGTTTCTATGTTTATTTAGTCCATATCAAAGATCTTCGTGACCACGTAGGTAGGTACATAAAATCACGCCTTCCCTTTTCTCGAAGCTATGATAAATTGTAGCTTGTAATGATTCCTTTTTTTAATCGTAGGTGAAATTTTTCCTGAACTGTATACGACAACTGCAACGTTCGACGACGAAGACGACAGTTCCGAAACTGAAGAAGATTCTTCTGAAATTGAGGAGTGTGAACCTTCTCCATCTCCACGACCAGCCCTTTCAGCTTTACCAGCACCGCAGCCCTCACCCAAAGAAGATTCTTTGACAACGATCGATTCACAGTATTATAGGTAACGACATTACAACTGTCAATACATACATAATATTATGATTTTTTAATATCTAACTATTTTGACAATAACTTGTTCTGTGCAAGCAACATTACAAATGATAGCTAGTATACAATGTATTTTGGAAATGAATGAATTAGACTAAACGTAACAGAGCCCGGGGCAAGCTCAGTAATGGCAAAATATAGAACGATACGAAATTCGCGGCCCAATTAAGAGACAACATTATGTGTTCCTGCAAAGCTTTTATACGAAAAGTGAAAAGGGCGACATTGAGGGAGCCCTGAAAGCTGCACAAAATAAGAAGCAACATTTTCTGTAATAGGATATAAAGTGACGCGAAAAGAATTCGGCTCTTGAAGGAAAACTCTGTATTTCTGGATTGAGGACCGAGTCGGCGAATGAAGCGAAGGACCCTTGTGCACACTTGAATATACCTCTAACCAAGAAATTAACACGAGTAGCACACATAACATTTTTTCTTTAACTTAAACACATTATACGGCCTTCTCGTGGCTTGACAGTGCCTCACACACTGCCGTGTGCTTAGATTTGGTCATATATATTTAATCATCTCTTCTGTACATTTCAAAATTTGCTAGTCTACAAAGATGTAAAAACCTTTTAAGAAAATATCCGCAAAGATATTTTAGTAGCAAAAAGTTTTCATCGATTCTGAAGTTTTTTTGTAATAGCGGTTTCATCAATATGACATGAATATTTTTTTGTTTCACATAAAATGGTAAGGGTCAAAATACCAAACCTTCCCACGCAAGTTGTTAAATTCCCAAAACATGCAAATTCTTGGGTCGCCGGCGGCGTCCAAAACCATCTAGCAGTCACCTGAACCACACCCTACACCGATGACTAAACAAGATTGATGGCAGCATTTTGTAGCGGGGCTGTAATCTTGCTAATGTGTTTACTTACCTGTTTACCTTCCTGAATTCTGTCCTCTTTGTCTCGCAAATAATGTCTTAATGCTCGACCCATTTCTCAGAGGCTCTTTTTTTCTCTGGATACTGCTGATAATGGTAATGGATGACGGCGAAGTTCGGACTGAATTAACCGGACGACGCCTCACTCCACAAATAATGATAGCGATATTTCAACCAGACGCTTGATACGTACTCATATTTTTTAGTAAAGTTATCATTTTGAAGCTGATGTAACCAAATTTATGTAACACCCTTGAGATTTCTTTAGAATAATTTGGAATGATGAAATACACGAAAATTTGAGTAGGTACGAGTATACTTTTTCCGGAATAAGATTATGATAGCTATTATCTTCTTTTCTAAAGTCTATTTTTCTTGTCCGATATTATAATTTAAAATATCTTTCACTTATATAGTTGAAATAAAGAGATTATAGGATAAAATTTAAAATGATTCACTTCCTTCCTTTTAGATTGGTGATTTGTTAGGAATATATTCAGTAGCTGCAGCTGCTTGTTTATAACTTAGAATATAACTTTCAAACCGAAACAGACACGTCTGGTATGACATGGGTAGATAGTTATCACTATAATGACGAGCTAACAACTTGGCAATGTACAGCGAGGGTTTAGGTCAAACAATCAATCATCCTACTAATATAATAAATGTGAAAGTTTCTGTAGATGTTTGATAGGTAGATATATATGTCTCTACACTAAAGATAAAGACATTAGTGATAACTACTCTAGTTTCTATTTCTTGGTGTATATAATAATACTAATAAGTACACTAATGATAGTTATAATAATAGGTACACGTAAACAATTGTATGCACAAATTGGTTTTTGATTTTGTTTTGCTCCAGATGTTTGCCTCATGTGTTCCTCGTGTGTTCGTCCGTCATCTCTATGAATCAATTGACGTATTTATTGTGTTATAGCTACACGGTGGCTTTGGGAGTGACGGTGGGAGCTGGCTGCTTCCTCTTGGCGCTGAACGTGCTGGTGTTCGCGGGCATCTACCTGCAGCGGGGACGGCGGCGGGCGGCACATCGGCGACCGCGAAGAGAAGGTCAGTATTTGAACACTTATGTACTTATGTACTATTACACGTTACTTTGATGCTGTTACCAGATCACGAAAGTACTGAACAACCGCTGAGTTAGTTTTTTATAGGGCAGACAGTATAATGGTCTACCTTCTACCATCCGCGTCGTCTCTAACATTATGCACGTACTCGCTCTTCACTCAAAACCACTCGACAGTTAAACCCTTCTTCCCGGTTGAAGTGCTTAGACTTTTTAATTTCAATCGTTCTTCCTCCACTCTGGGTATATAGTGGCATTATGTAGAGAGAGTTGAGAGTTGTTTAACTCAATTCCAGTAATTAGCTAAAATATTGGATATGTACTAACAAAACTTATAAAATATGGTAAATATTACGATGAGTGTTTTACTAGTCAAGTAAATGACCATGAAAATCTTAAAACAAAGATACTTCACATTTTTTTATCTTACAATTCAGACATTATTTGTACAAAAAATTATTAAAATTTTGATTTGAAGGAATAATAATCAAGTATTTAGTAATTTACTTTCATTACGAGCGGCCAAAGCTGAAACTTAATATTTAATAAACTTATGAATATTTATGTAGCAATTTGTAGAACGAGTTTTGTAAGAAAGGTTTGTATTTATAATAACTTTTACAACGTCTGAAATATTTGAAAGGTGTCAGAACTTTGAATGAATTTCAAATAACGTTAAGTAAAGAATGTCACTTTATTTGCCATGAAAGAAACGTCCATAAAGTGGTGTCAAGTGCTTATCTTTCCAGACCAATGACACGTGTCAATCGCGAAAAATGGTTGCGTTCTTATTGTGGGGCTTTTTATAAAAAATATGAATATTTACACTACCAATTTAAAAAGATGTTCACTCACAATGCCAAGGTTCTTTAAAAGTCTTGCAATAGGTTAAGTAGAACCAGAGTTATGACTAGTAATATACAATTTAAGTTGCACAGATGGCGCTTAGGTCGTGATAACCGACAGCCACGCGAGCGGAGCCGTGGGCATAGGCTAGTAACTTATAAAATAAAGTCACAAACAACACATATATTTATGTGTGCAGTGGAACGGTGTCCTAGGTGTCGTCGTGGGAGTCGTCAACGTGGAGCTACGATACATGTTTACCTTTAAGGATTGTTGTTTACATTTACGTATATACTAGTATCAGTAAGACAAAGAAAGGAAATCTAGTGCAATGCTCCCTTGTGCTTCTATAGCTACACAAAATTCAATAAAAATGAGCATAACATAACATAACATAAACTCACGCCTATATCGGCGAAAGGGTAGTCAGAGGTGCTAGTATCCACACTTCGCACGTTCATGTTTAGGTCCCAATGTAATAGGTGGACTTATAAACCTGCGATAAATACACACATAACTTCGAAAAGCATTGAAAAGTAAACACAACGAATTGGCGTGTGCCATGGTAAAACCTGGGATCGAACCCAAGATCTAGTTTCAGCAGTCCATTACCCATACCACTAGGCTACCGCGGCAATAAAAATGAGGTTTAGATTAAAAATGAAGGTAAGAATTTTTCTTATCAAAAAATTATATTTGAAGTTTACATTCGGAGTGCAATAAATAAATGAGGTTAACGCATATCGTTTATTAATATTTGTTGTGGTAAATTTTTGGTTGCGGTTGTATCAGTATGGCTATGGCTATGGCAATTGTAACTTATAATAAATTAATTTGAATATATTGTTTTTAACTTTAACTATGTATATTTAAGTGCAATATTTTGCGTACGTAAGACTTACATTCCAGTTAAATAAAGAACAAAACCCGGCAATGTTTATTCATGAGATCTTGTCCACGTTTTAGCCAAAAAGGGCTTAAACGGATTGTGGGATCCCATCAAATGCCCTTTGTAGGAATCTAATCCCTAACCACAACACAACAGCTCAGCCGAAAGCGTCTATCTTCATCCCTTAGGGACTGAATTCTATTACAAAATATATAAGGGTGGCCTAGTGCGACATCCTGTATTTCATTCGCTTATCAGTCGTACTTGAGTGGGTTTTTTGTGGCGATTATAACGTCTCCTGATCTGTTTTCATGCTTCGTGGGAAACAAATAAACATAATCCCCAGTTAGAAATCAATGCCGAGTATGGTCACTACCTTATCTTCTGTTCTGTACACTATATAATTGAGGTTACATGGAAGAGATCGCTTCTAGGTTACATGGAGAAGTCGCCCATTGTACGTACAATTATTTACGTGTACCTATAATGCATCCTAGATTTAAAATAAGCAATTTTTCGTTGAAACATAAACCTGAGGTAAAATGTTAATTGAATTTTTATTTCATAATTTCTATTATCAAATATTGTACGCCGCTAGGTTAAATGATATAATGTTATTCGAATATACAAAACCATAATATCCGATAGACGAATAAATAAACAGATATACCTATTAATAAACACAATGCTATTAGTGGCAATTATATAAGAATTTTCAATTTAAGATATATAATTAGGCGTTACATGATGGAAATTCGTTATAATATAATCAATAAGATTTTTGTTACTCTGGCCTAAACATTCTATTGACACTTGGTGATGCAGGAGCCTCACTTTAGCCGACCGCACAATAAACATTCATAAATGTGTCAAAAATTTAAAAATATTCGCATAATGAAGCTGCAACTTCCGAGTGTTAAATTATTCAACGAAGATGTCATATCATCCAATTTATGGTCCCCGTAATGCGGTGCCATCATAAACCACAAGCCAGTTCTCACTTCACCCGTCTACAGTAAATAGTGCAAGTTATGTGTAAGTACTTTGTTATTCATAGTAGGGTCGGTGATAAGTCTGCCGGTCGGATCTTCACGGGAAGGGTACAGTCATGAAAGTCCCGTGACGACCATTACTGCGGACTGACGGTTAACATCTGTTTTTATGATCTCTTCTTCTCAGTAACAAATAATTTGATTTGAATAATTGGATCCAATATCAAGGGTGTATTCAAAATTTATTATGATTTTGAAAGTAGTTGAAAAGGAGAAAGTTATAGCAGGAAAAAATATTGTTATCCTCTGCACGATATTATTAAGTATTAATACGAGACCTACTACCGCTCGGGAAACAGTAAATTCTAACGATGTTTCTGTAACTTTCTGAGTATTGTTTCAATAGCAATAGAAACTGTTACATCCAAGATCCTTGATAATTATAGAAGCAATGTCAGCCACTTTGAGAGTCACCCTAGCTATTATAAATACTTGTTATTACCCTTAAAAAGTTAAAAAGAATATAAATTGAAGAATATAGGTACGAGAAGATAGGGTCGATCTTTTACAGAGAAAGCGAAAATAAATTTTATTTGATAACGGACGTGTTAAAAATTGCTTCAAAGATTATACAAAAATCACAAGTATTGCTATAATTGACTTATCACAGTGATCACTATGAGAAGATGAAGATTGGATCGATAAATTCGAATTATTTCGTTGCATATTAACCAAATAGATATACAGAGGTTGAGTGAAATTCTTTTAACCTTCCTTAAGACTTCTTCATGAAACTATTAACTTAACTAAAATAATATATCATAACTAAGAACGAAACACTTCATATTCATTCAAGATTTGCACAATATAAAAAGAAAATTCTAAATAATTCAGAGAATCGACCACAATATCCATTTAATCAATGCAAAAGCTGTAGGTACTGCAGTTGTTCTTGAGCAATTGGTTTAGTTCGTATAGACCGTTGCGAGTATCTCGGTGTCCCGACAGAGCCAACGACGGCTATAAAATTTATTAGAGACATTCAGTGCGATTTATCTAAAGCATGTGAGGTCGCATCTAACCGCAATTTCTATGCACTTCCTGCCTTTAAATCTGCTAGAAACTTGAAGATTTCTTTTCAAATATTAAAATACTCCTCCTTTATTTCCAAAGAAAATTTATTTTCTCAAGTGACGTTTGCAATCTTTGCAGTGACACATCATTATTCTGTGACTGTGGTGCTACTGCCAGGTTTTTGAACAGGATCTATCGACAGTGTAATATAAATGTATTTCATATTGTCTATTACATTTTTATCATAATGATTATTGTATTATTGGGCCTAGGTTCAACTATGCGTTGTTTATTGATCATACTGGTGACATGATGAATAATGTTGTACCATACGTATGTTAGTAATAATAAAAAAGTAGTTCTTTGACAAAATATGTATTAAGTTCTATCCTACGTTAGTTATATTTGAATTCTTTTAAAATTTTGAGCAATAACTGTGACTGGTTATTTCAACTATTTGTTATAGTAATACTAACTATTTTAGTAACTTTATCTCTTGATCGCAGGTAGCTGCAACAGCCGCGGCGGTGCTTCACTAAACAACGAGCCTGCCTCCATTACGTCGCCGCGGAAAAGTACTCTCAAGGTAACCATATTGTTTGATTTACAACTGCACTTCCAGACAGCACTCATTTTAATATCAATAAATTTGAAAGTCCTGCCAGAAAACCTGCCCAACTGTATTTCAGAGGTTTTCGTATCTGGGTGCCTATTTTCTATTTCGGTAAAACAATATTTGGTGTACTTTTATACATTTTGGTGACATAAACCAAAACGCATTTTGACACTCACCCTGTTTGAATCAATTAACATGCCATGGCATGATGTAATTTATAATCAATTAACATATCGTTCGATTTCCACAGCGCAGCTGCGAGTCAGAACTAAAAGAGAGGCCGGTCACAGGCGTGCAGCCTCCAAAAAAGCGTGTCCAGATACAGGAGATATCTGTTTAGAGGAGTTCCCAAACTTCTGAATAGATGTGGAGACTATCAGATTGAGAGTGACGTAATGAAGTGGGCGATGAAAACTGTACATTTTCGTGTGTTTTCTTCAAAAGTGTAAATTCAGAATTACCGCCATGGACCATAATATTTGTGTCTATTTAAACATTTTCTCGACTGGGATAATGGGACCCATTTTCTAATATAACTCGTGAGTGTTACTCATAGTAATTATTATTTTATTGACCACAGTGACGTTAATGGTGACGTTTTAGTCGTATCTTACGTAACGAAGGTGACTACTGGATCGTGTGTGAGATAAACACGGTTGAACGATGTATTCGCTCTGTTGATCAGGAGTATCGAAGCGCAGCCTACGTTATACACATTATATTCAATATACTCGAGTAAATGACTCGATATCCCTCTTAGTTACGGAATACATTGGTAGTTTGAACGGTAAACCAATATTCTAGTTATGAAATAAGCACACAATGATTTCGTGACTTATGGTTTGTTATAGTAACCGGGAAAGTTCGTGAATAAACGTCGAAAATTTTACCAAAATCTGATCCACCATTGACATAACTCTTGAACCTGTCATTACTTTATTATAACTTATGATTGGTTGATAGGTGTGTTCCTACCGTGGCATTGCATTACGGAACCAGATTACATTATCACGAAGTTTGCCGGACACTATATTCAGGCTATCGGCTGCTCCGTGTGGCTGACACTTCAGCGTGTGTTCTGTATCTACCTCCTGACCAATTCTATTATTGGTTTAGTGCAATTTCTATTTCTGTTGAGTTATTGTTCTTCTTGAATTTATATAGTCTACTTCAATGTTTAGTCTAATCTGTTGTCAAATGTTTCTATATTATGTGATAGTTGGTATTTAATGGAATTAATGTTTGAGTTGTGAACTCTATGTTTAGATTGATTTGTAAAGACTTGTTTATCGTTATATGAATGTAAATAGACATAATATACATTACTAGGTAAATTCTTAATTGTGAAGTAAATTGTATGACGAACACTGTACATAACTACTAATAGTTTCTAATGATATAACATTGTAAATATTAGATCGTCGTGCATACTCTGTGAACTCTGATGATTATATCATCTATATGAAAAGAGGTTTTAATAAAGACCACTTTTTCCTGAAAATTGTTTTTCTTTTCAAGATCATCGTATTTAATCAATTTACTTAAAACTCAATTATAATTAACCCGCCACTTGATTGCTTTGAAACTTGGTATTGATTTTCCAAATCGAATCTATTCTACCTCGAGAATAAAATATTTTTTTAGCAAATGGTTAGTCTCTAAATAACGAGACAACATTTCAACAATTCATACCCCAACAAAGTTAATAAAATTTTCCAACACAATGATAATTTCCCTTCTACCGTAAGATGGTATTTTGAATAAATTAGATCATAGTTAATTTCGCACCGAAAGTAATCAGCGATAGCGGCTGAAAGTGACAACGCATTAACGTGGAACTGTTACCTTCAGTAAAGTTTTAATTCCCCAAGTCATAAGTTGAAAAATCAGACAAACTTCTGCTATCAACAAAATTATACCAATCTTTATTATACAGCGCTCCTACCGCCACTGAACACCCTTCCTTCATTGTCAGTGTTCAAACTTTTGTGCAGAGTAAAAATATCTTTTAAAAATTTAATAAATTACTTGGATGTTGTATAAGAAGATTTTGCTCCAAAAGTGTGCGAGACTGACAAAAGCAATCTCACTGTTACTATTTTTAAACGCAAAATAACGAATAGGAAAAAAATGTCCAAAATATCTGAAAATAAACCTTTGACTTAGCGTAAGCATTGTTTAGAAATAAGTATTTACTTGGTTTTGAATTTACTCCAAAACCCGGAGGAAAAAATCAAGGGTTACGAAAATAGAATGGCCAAGTTTCGATAATAGTATCTGCTAACATATTAGCGGGAATAGGAGAAGTTAGTGAAAGATAAAAGAATTTTAAAGTGCAGTATAAAGATATGAATCTTTGCGAGAGATAAACTTTCTGAACTTTTTTTTCTCGTTATAGGTACTTAATCTTTATAGCCTTGAACCGTTTGAATAATTTTACTAAGCGTACTCCGCTGAAGATTTTATTGTGGTAATATTATTTATTCAGACCGTATTTATTTTCCGCTTCGAGAGGCGGACTAGGAGATAAGGATGTAATATTTGTTAGTAATATTTTTTCTTAACGAGGGTAAAAAGGTTTTACTGTAATCGAATATACATTTATATTATCTTTTGTGACTAAAAGTAATAGGGTTGAAGGTTTTGTTTGATCAAACATTTGCATGATGAATCACCTAACCTATTTTAAATAATAAATAAATATTGGAACCGGCGCAGTAAATAAGTGTGTAGCGCCAATATCAAACATTTAGCTCTTCATCATTTATCAATTCCAACTATTCAGAATTCAATAGTTCACATCCAAATAACAGAGCTATTTTTAACTTCAATAAATCATAAAGAATCTAGTTTGTAATAAATTCTTTATCCGAGATAAGGTAGTAGCAGGAAATTCAAATCGGTAGCTGCAACAACAATCCAAAAATGCTAAAACTTTGATTACTCGCGGCGCATACGACGAGAACAAATTGCTGGCTTTATTAAATTCACAAACAAAACGATGCGGAAGGGGCCGACCACGGCTGAACTCTAGAACAATCCCTATTGAATATCTCGACGTTTTATTATAGAGTGCAGTTAATTTATGATCAGATTTGAATAGTGAGGGTAGCTCGGAGAAGGCGGAGGCGTCATCAATCATGTCGCGCGATGTTGGCCATGATGAGACTCCTAAGTTGGTTCCTTTGAGTGAGCAAGCTCGTGAGCAGTTATTAATCTTGTTATTTACTTCTGATTAACTTTGTCTTCGGGATACAAGTCTTTATTCTTCAAAGTTGTGGTCGTTTTATTTGTTTATAGCTTTTCTAGAATGATAGGTAACAACAGCTATGAGAATTTTTTGTTTAAGTTAATGGTTTACGTAGCGTATAACATGTTCACCAAGCAGTATTAATTTGACGTACTTATTTGAATTGCTCGTAACGTCACGACTCGACAGCAGTTATTACAATATAGTGAATCAATGAATTTTCAGTTCACTGTTGGAGATAGGCTTCTCTCAATGTGCGCCACTGGTCCCTACCTTCAACTCTCTACACCCGAACTGTTCCAGCCACTTTTATTAGGTCAGCATTACCCGACACCATCTATTTGAATTTAGAAAGAAACAAATATTCTTACCAACCAAATCTGCAGGAACTTTTTAATCAACATATCAAGTAAGTCATGTAAACGGAGATATCTAAATAAACAAGCCCGCAATCTAGCTGCCTGTACACCCGTTTGTAGCTAGCGCCATCCCACTCCTCTAGAGAGTGCTTCCTGCGCGCTTCACTGCGCTGTTCCCGTAACAAGATAACGCACATTGCTTTGTGTCATACGTGTATCTGCAAGGAGAACCGCACCTCAGATATGCTGGAAGTAGATCAACGTTTTTAAGTACAAATACATGAACATAATATTCACCAACCATATTGATTTATGATAAAGTAAAATTTACACCTGACTGAAGCCGTCTAATCAAGTTTGTTTAGCTTTTTTGTTAAATTGTCTCTGCTATTATTATGAATTTATTAAAAATATAACTAGGTGGTGGTTGAGCATTTCAAGAATGCCAATAAACATAAACTTGCTATCAGCAGTTTTCACTTTTGTTAAATTCACACTAGCTGTTATATAGGTTATATTTAAGTGCACAAAATTGCACACATGGGTAACTGAATTTTGGTTGTTAGGTAAGTTATGAAATAGTTAACTCAAATATTGTGTCGTCCAGTAACTAATATTATTCAACCTAATTATAACGACAAGTATGAGGAACACTATTCAAAATAAGAATATACATAAAAAAAGATACAGGAAATAAAAGAAAATTGAAAATTTTTGTTTTTGTTTTTACGATAAAACAATTTGGACTAACTTCGGCTGACCCGGTTTGTATGTCTTACAATAAATAGGTACTCCCGTAATTTAGTTGCTATTAACCAAGAAATATAATATTACAAGAATGACAATATCTGGGCGCCAGTATAAACCACAGAGCAATATGTATTCTGTGCTACAGGTCAACATAAATTTCATTTCAACTCATTCATGTGAGAATTATCGCAGCCCCAACACAATGGATGTACCTGTGTCCCGGCATACATTACCGAGACCACGGAGATATTCCCCACGGCTAGTTTACCAGTAATCTCTCATCTAGTATCGTAGATGTATGCTATAAACAGATTAATTCAATTACCACCTACAATGTATACTTCGAATAAAATATTATAAGTTTGTGAACAAAAATCGACCACCGCCGCCGATTCAAAACGCGATCCCGGCCTGAAAAGATTGCGGCAAGAAACTCAGCGAGCTTTTCTTTTCTTTTTTGGTCTATTTATAAATATTTACTTAGTTTAGATACAGTAATTTGCTTGAGTAGCAATTTGAGTGAACAACCTTGCTTGTCCATGCTTGTTTATCAACCAAATAGTCCTTGATTTTATAGTAGCCTTTAACTTTCTCTGAAATAAATTTTTCAATTTGCAAATTCGATTCGAATTTAAAAATGTTAAAAAGTGTTACCCTGAAAAGAATTTGAAATTTTGCAGGGCCTACTATCACACAGTCAACGAGATTATTTTTATTTATTTCTGCTTATTACGTTATGCCTATCACAAATTTTTGGAAAGTTTGTAATATTTTGCCTAACTACTAGTGGTTCAGGTAGTGGTTTAGTCGGTTTGAGTCGAACATGTCCACACTTGCTGACTTCGATGTGGGGCTATCCATGAGGATTTCTGCTTAATGCTTATTTTCAGTGACCGGTCTCTATATTTTGATTGTGTAAGTGTATTTTTTTAATAAAACCGCATTTCAGGTCGGTAGCATAAGGTACAAATTACAAAACAGGCCCAACCTCATTTCAATATTTTTGATTGAGTAGCCTATTACAGCAAGCAGTTGTTTATCAATCAGATATTCTTCAATGTATCCTTATCAACAAAGTTTCATTTTAATTAAACTTTTTAAATTATTAATGGGTAGATTTATAATGCTATACAAAGTTTGTTGTGGAAGTGTATAATGGCATTATCGCAATATTTTCGTAATAGATTATGGAGTTCTATTAGATTTATTTGCCGGCCTAATTTATATCGTATTACATTCCTATATTTATTAGGCGAATAGCTTGTAATGGTAGCGTTAAGGAAAGAATAAATAAATAAATAAATATTGGTACTAAGTTCTTTAACGCGGCTTACGATACGATACGACTTAGATCTTAGTAACGAAATCAGACAAATACCAAAGAAACCTCAAAAACAATTAAGTGGAAATTTGAACTCACGCCTCATTGCCATAATGGTCGGCTGGCACACCACCATTAGACATTGTGAATTCCATGAGAATAATCTGTCTTTATTTGTTATTTAGGTCGTAGAACTGCTGCAATTGTTTTTTCCGACCGAAGATAATGATACGCAGAGAATGATCTTATAAAACGTGCTTGTAGGTTGTGTAGTATCGAAAGGTACTTACGTTGATTTATTCAATGAATCTCCTAGACATTTCAAAAGACTAGCCATGGAATGCCTTCTAAATGATTAATTGTTAGTAAATAAACGAATATAATTTTGTTTATGTATGCTTGAGCTGCTTGTAAATAAATTAACGAAGTGTTTTTTGAAAACGAAGGAAACTGTAGAAAGACATACATTTAAAAAAGAAATCAGTAGAAATATAAAGGTGAAGGACTGTTTGTTTCTTATTAAATAAAAATAACTTAACTATAGTTGCGACACGTTATGATGGCCGTTTTGACACGATTGACTTTGCTCGCTTTCGCTTTTTTGGTGTGTGATATTAATTTTCTTTTGTGCCAAGCTCGTCATATTTTTTTTACTTATTCGTGTAACAGTTCGTTGTTCAATATTAGGCTCACCAAAAAAGTGAAGACTAGCAAAACCAGTTGCGTCAAAACGGCCATCATAATTAGTCATAATCATCAATCAATCATAATTAGTTTTCTTGCATACCTACGCTCACGAGTTTCCTTTTTTCTACAGTCCCGGGTCCTTTAACGGGACGTGAAAAATCATCTGATGAGGCCGTCAAGCTGAGCGCCACCATTGTAACACTATACGTGTTTGTAGGTAATAGTGACCCTCTTTCCTAAGACTTAGCTTTCAGCTTACCATCAGGCGGGGTGAAGTCAATATGACGTGACCTAAATAAAAAAACCTATTTTCCTATAAATAAAATAAATTTGCAAGTCTGTCGGGAAATTTTGAAGCAATTTACCATAACACATTCCTCACACCCTGCTCGTGAAGTCGTAAGGCGTAGCAAAACAGAACAGACGCGAAGCCCCAACATATCGCTTCAAGCGAACTTTTATAATCAATGTTTGAACAAATAAGTGAATATTAGGGCAACTTCAGCCCTAATACCTCTCCTGGGGCCAACATTTCAAACTCCGCCATGTGATCAATAACCGTCGGTGCTTATCTTTCAATCGGTACTTAAACGAACTTAAAGCTCTGAATCTTTAAAGTTGTCAGTTATTATCGGTTCAGCAGGATGTGTTCTTCGCGAATGTCTTTCTTTGTATTATCTAATTTTTTTATCTTCAAGTTACATAATTATTTTAACTTCAGTTTGTTAAATTTGCCTTGCAGCCTTGTTGCAAATGCGACCTGCGTGGGTTGGCATTGCATAGAGTTCTGGCTGTGTAAACTCTTTTGGGGGTTACAGGTGTCTTAGAGCTACACATATTACCATCATTTAACATTTGTTTTCAGTTTAAATTATGCACCCATATACACATACGAATATAATATACTGAAAAGTTGGCAGTCTAACTGCTATTGTATTTTAAACGATATAATAATAATATGCTGTGGTAAAATAAGTAACATAATATGACAATCAATGGGTACACAATTTCAAACACGTTCAAAAGTATAAAGTAAAGCCAAAAGCAAGTAAATCATTATCAAACAAAACTTAAATAAGAAGTGATTCTATGAATGAATAACGAGACAGCCACGTTGACACTTTTGAAGGTCTCCGTCAAAGTCGGAGGCAGACTTCAATGTCCTCCAAGTTTAACTTTTAAGTCATGTACAAAGCGTAGTATCTGGCGCAGAGAAGAAGTTCACAAACTGAATAGAACTTGTAGATCATAAAATGTTTGTGTTTTGTATATACAGACCACCTAAAATAATACAGGAATATTTTAACACATTTTTTGAGAAATTGACATCTTTACTTGCTAAGTACTGTCTTAGTAATCATAAAGTGGTACTGTGTGGTGACTTTAATATAGATATTTTAAAGAAAACTAAACAGTCAACGGACTTTTTGAATTTACTGTCTGGCCATAATTTGGGGTACGCATTTATGGAACCCACACGTAAAATTAGTGGTGCATGTATTGACAACTTTTTATACAATTTTTCAAAATGCAAATCTACCATACTTGAATTAGCTCTGTCTGATCATACGGCACAACTACTAACATGCCCAGTTAAAGCTAGCGTTGCTCACAAGTGTTGGTTTATTAAAAAACGAGATCTACAAGAGCATAACATTAGAAGGTTTGAAGACTGTATAAACTCGCTTAGTTTTTCAGAATGCTTCAATAATGATGATCCTGTTGAATCATTTAATGCCTTTTACGACACATTTCTTTTGTTCTATCGTTTATGTTTTCCTATAGTTAAACTCAGAATAAGTGTACAGAAACGACAAAAATGGATTTCGAATGGTATTAAGTTATGCTGTCGACGCAAGGCGCTTCTTTTGTGGCAGTATCGAAAAAATCGTACTAAAGAAAATAGAGATAACTTTAATACAGTATCTTCGAGACTTAAACGTATTATTAGGCTTACAAAAAGGGTCCAAAATGAGCATTATATACGAACAGCTAGTAATACATGTAAAGCTACATGGACACTCATTAATGATGCAAAAGATGCTGTTCCAAAAACAGAAATACATAGCATTAAAATAAATAATAAAGAAATTATTGATGACCCATTAGTGATAGCCAAATCATTTAATAATTATTTTATTGACCAGGTTCAAAAGAGTAATCAAGTGAACAACATAGCCGTGCCAGTGCATATTTCCAATTCGATATTTATAAATCCGACTTCACCTAAAGAAATACATTCTATTATTATGAATTTGAAAAATACCAAGAGTACTGGATATGATGAAATATGCACACAAATTCTGAAACGAGTCTCGACAAAAATATGTAACGTTTTAAGTCACATTTTTAACTTATGTATTTGCAGTGGCATTTATCCAGACAATTTGAAACTGACAGTCATCAAACCATTATTTAAAAAGGGTGATCCAGGTTCTATGGCCTGCTATCGACCAATTGCCTTGATACCTACGATATCAAAAATCTTTGAAAAGGTCATATACAGCAGAATATACCAATTTTTAGAAAACCACAATCTTTTTGCAGAAGAACAAGTCGGTTTTAGGCAAGGCAAAAGTATAGATATGGCCATTTATAACTTTTTAAAAGTGGTCATAGATAGTGTAGATAAAGGGGTTCCTGTCTGTGCACTTTACATGGATCTCACAAAAGCGTTTGACTGTGTAGATCATGAGCTACTGTTAAAAAAATTAAATGTTTACGGAATAAGGGGTAAGGCTCTAGATCTTATTGCATCTTATCTTACTGGGAGAAAGCAATGTACTCAAATAACACGCTTATGCCCCAAATACAGAACAGAAACACACTTCATATCGGAATACAGAGACACTAACCTTGGTATTCCGCAGGGTAGTGTATTAGGACCACTTTTGTTTAATATTTATATTAACGAACTACCTAAAATAACAAACCACCCGACAATTTTGTTCGCTGATGATAGCACAATTGTATTTACAGGCAAGAATAATTCACTGATTGAATCTGAGATTTCAGAAACTCTTAATATTGTAATACAATGGCTGAAACTAAATAACTTGAATATTAATTTAAGCAAAACACATATAATGACATTTAAAAATAGAATTCCACTTATGACACTCACTTATATTAAATATAATGACGAAACCATTAATGAGGTAGGCACAACAAAGTTTTTGGGACTTAACATCGATAGTAACCTAAATTGGAAAACACATGCAGAGATCCTTTGCTCAAAACTGAGTACTCAGTCATATGCATTGTATATGCTCACAAAAAAACTTAACCAGAACGCAGTACTGACAGCATATTATGGTAACGTTGAAAGTATGCTAAGATACGGAATCATATTTTGGGGCAACTGTACAGAAAAAGAACAAATATTTATAGCACAAAAAAAGTGCATAAGGGCAATTTGCAAGGTCAATCAAACAGACAGCTGTAGACCATGCTTTCGAAAGCTAAAAATATTGACAGTACCGTGTCTATACATGTATGAGTTGGTGTTATTTGTCAGGTCTAACTTAACGATGTACGAACATTATAAAAGCAAGCGCCACTGTTTAAAAGTTAGCTGTCCTCAACACAAAAGTGCATTGATGACAAATAGTGTACTCTGTATGGCGCCAAGGGTTTATAATCACTTACCAAAGAAATTATTAGACAGCATAAACATCAATGTATTTAAACGAAAAGTAAGACAATTTCTCGTGAAAAAAGCCTATTACAGTGTAACCGAATTTAAGAATGACATGCAAAATAATCAGAAATAATATATTGTGATACTTTATTGATTGACATATTTTAAATTTCAATTTTATTTGACATGTGTATGCATTATTATTGACTTGTACCAAGGAAAGGAAAAATTGTGACATATTCTCTTTGATGGACTAATTATTGTATTTAATTTGTTAATTTTATATAATTATTACTAGTGCATAATCAATATTAATTTAAAAATACCTGTAAAATTGCATGCCTTCAGGGTGGATTATGGAGGGACGACTTTATTTACTGAATGTTACCTATAAATTACCCATTTTCGCAATAAATGAGTTTGAGTTTGAGTTTGAAACTAATTTTATACCAATCTTTATGTAAAATAGAAAGCCTTAGTTTTAAAAAATACCAGTAACCTACCTATATATATATATAGCTTTTAATTTATCGTTCTCTTATATTTTTTTCTTTGCAGTAACTAGTTTCATAGATAGAATACTTTTTCCTAACAGGTTCCTATAACGTAATGTGTCTGTACCATTCTTTGACTCCCGTTATCTGAGTTCCTGTAATTTCAAACTACCCACATTCCAGTCTTCACAGGTCCAAGTTCCAAGTTCACAAAGACTTACGTTTACGTTCTG
Organism: Pelosia muscerda; assembly: GCA_963691645.1. Taxonomy (NCBI): domain Eukaryota; kingdom Metazoa; phylum Arthropoda; class Insecta; order Lepidoptera; family Erebidae; genus Pelosia; species Pelosia muscerda. The sequence continues at coordinate 366,453 of OY829100.1, forward strand.
GCACATAAAATGACCCTCAGTCTACACACCGCACCGTTCAGGGAAGCCATAACGCACACATCACACCAAAACCTTCTGTACGCCATATTTTGCACCTGTTATGATTGAACCGGTACGCATTGCGGTCCTAACAACCTTTTTATGACCAAATTTGAAAAACAATATCGTAGTATTTCTCAAAAACCTTTTGACCTGACATTTGCTTCCATGAATGTATATCAATGTAACGTATGTAACCTTTTAGCTATTAATGCCGTAGATGCGTATCTAAGGATAGATTTTATTGTAAGTTCTGAGAGAAAATTGAATGTTCACTTATATGTAGCGTAGAAGGACTAATGAAGCGCTTTGATCCAGGAAAAGATTTTAGGGAACATTTCTCTGGATTGTTCCAAAAGTTCTTTAAGAATATTATGATGGTAAATTTATTATTTCAATATGTAGGTATCATCAATTGAATCTCTTATGAACTATGCAATACTATTTCAATTGTTTAGTCAGCTACTACATAACATACTCTTACATTGTAAACTCTTCGTTTAAACTACAGACCCGCTATCGATGATATTTTTTGTTATACTTGTTACAGCACAAAGGACAGACGGGCTTGAACGCAGACCGTTTATTATAATCAAACATACTTTTTGGATGATCTAGTTGTTGACAAGGCATACCATAATGATATATTTATTCTGTGCATAAAAAATTAAATATAGCAAAATATAGTTGTTCCTTGATATTACAATAGACACTGGAAACATATCAAACACAATATAATTGATCAATTGTCAATAAATAATACAGTGGAATTAATTACAATACAAGAGTCGTATATACCTAGGACATGCCATTCTCTTACTTAATACACCTATATAAATAATCACGCCTTTATAACTTTGGATAGGCCGACACAATAGTCCACCATTATTTTGTCCTTACATACATCACGAACTTCCTTTACAACCTTTGAATGTAGGTATGCCTTTCATATTAGCTTGGCTATTTGGAACGGATTCCATCAAACCGTAACCACTAAACTCCAGACTATGTTTAAACATGACTTGATTGGTAAACGATATTGAGTTAATTTTCGTATTCCTCTAACCAATTCTCTTATAATTTGTAGGACAGTTAGCACACCAATTATTTCAGATTACGACTTCATCCCCTTCTACCCTTCTAAAGTTTCCGGCCGCAAGTATGTAAGGCATCCGCACACTGTCTCGTCAACTAAAGCTATTTTCCGCTCCACCTGGTTTCGTTGTGAGCAAGTTTGTCGCCGGCTGAATTATGCAAGGCGTGACGTCACACCTGGCCTGGTAAATAATGTGCTATGTTAGGAAGGTAGATGGAATTCATTTAGGAATGTTATTATGAGGTAAGGACGTGTGTGATACACCGACCTTGGTGTTACTTTACTACTGATGTGTGGATAAATACTAGTGGTTTTCTGAGATTAGGGACTGAGAAGTACTTTGCTGAGTTTCTTACAGGACTCTTCTCAGGGCCGCATTATGAACCGATGGTCCATTTGCTAAACTAACTTGTAATATATTTTTATTTTTGACATTTTGGCTTCTATCAATTTGGAAGGCTTTGGCCTACTGTTTCCACCCTGGCCAGAGAAGTTGGTACAGGGTTTTGTTTTGAGTTTTCCTTGTCTCGCAGTGATATCGTCTGCGTATTTTTTCGACCTCTAACAACACCCTCCGTATGAGATGAGTATTCTTTCTCCACACAGATATGAATTTAAAACCTAAATAATTGGATAATGTATAATTCTCTTACCATTCGTTATACCAACCTTATTTACCAACTTTTCGAAGTCTACTAGCCTACTACGTTTTCCTCAATTTGGCTTTGGCTTGACTTTAGTGGATACAAGTTTGACGCCCTCCCCCAAACCTGAGAGGTAAGCCTTTGTCAAAACTTCGTTCGTTAATCAACATAATATGTACCGTCTCGCAATTAAGGGTGGTTTAGACACCTATACACCTTCTAAGATCCAGGCAATACGTTGTACGCTGTTAATGCGTAAAAGTAGGGAACAAAAATGGTAGAACCAACTTGATGTGGTAATGTTACATTCGCATACTTAATTGTTGACAACTTTGAGAGTAATTGTAAATGTGAGAACAAACATGGCGCGTCTTACCACACGATCTCAATTTAGTTGAACATTTGCCTCTACGATGAACCTGAAACTAGTTTTCAAGTGGAAGCTATTGTATGTAACATGAAAGCCAAATTATATGTAACTTAAATGTGTAGTTGTGCACTAATTAGAACAATTTATGATTTTAATGAGTACACTAAACATGTACCTACATTGTTACAATGTTATTCACATTTGAGATTTATTTTTCTATGTCAGTAAAAGAATAAATACATTTCATGTTATTGACCTAAAACAGGGTCATTATAAGGTAACTCTAATGTGAGACGAACTGTACAAGAGTTTCCTACTCTTGGTTATAGTTCAGAAGAATTATTCAGATATTACGTTTTTGTTGAAGTAAAACATTATGTACCATATAACTGAAACAAGAAATAATTCTAAATTACCTCTATACCAATTTGTGTCAAGGAAATTGATTATATAATTGTACAAAAAACCAATATTTAACTAAAAGCAAATGAAAATTCGCTACAACCAAATTCAAAGAAATTAGAGAAAATATAAATGGAATGTAATTGGAATAAGTCAATCAGAACCAGCAAACATTTCATTTTATTTTTCTTCTATTGCCGTAGTCCTTATTTATTTTATCGAAACTAAGATACATCAACGAAGCTCTTCATAGGCCGGGGAATTCCTCCTCACACGTTGCATCCAGATATAGTGCGTATAGTGAGGTATGGAACTAATTCATCCTCACACGTTGCGTCCAGATATAGTGCGTATAGTGAGGTATGGAACTAATTCATCCTCACACGTTGCGTCCAGATATAGTGCGTATAGTGAGGTATGGAACTAATTCATCCTCACACGTTGCGTTCAGATATAGTGCGTATAGTGAGGTATGGAACTAATTCATCCTCACACGTTGCGTCCAGATATAGTGCGTATAGTGAGGTATGGAACTAATTCATCCTCACACGTTGCGTCCAGATATAGTGCGTATAGTGAGGTATGGAACTAATTCATCCTCACACGTTGCGTCCAGATATAGTGCGTATAGTGAGGTATGGAACTAATTCATCCTCACACGTTGCGTCCAGATATAGTGCGTATAGTGAGGTATGGAACTAATTCATCCTCACACGTTGCGTCCAGATATAGTGCGTATAGTGAGGTATGGAACTAATTCATCCTCACACGTTGCGTCCAGATATAGTGCGTATAGTGAGGTATGGAACTAATTCATCCTCACACGTTGCGTCCAGATATAGTGCGTATAGTGGGGTATGGAACTAATTCATCCTCACACGTTGCGTCCAGATATAGTGCGTATAATGAGGTATGGAACTAATTCATCCTCACACGTTGCGTCCAGATATAGTGCGTATAGTGAGGTATGGAACTAATTTCGTTCTGCGCACGCTTTGATAGAATAGAACATTCCTACTCTGCTGAGCTTTTCCCATGTGACAATAATATGACTTTCTTCAAGAAGGACATCAAAAGATTCTCAAGGGTGTGGTGGTGCATCTTCATTCTCTTCGTATAAAATGTCACTTATAAATGTAAGTATTCAAGCTTCGAATTTCAAAACTATTAATTTTAGAACACAATTAAAAAAATAATAGTTTACGGTGGTCAAATCAACTTTCATGGACCTATACCAACCAGGAGTATATTTCAATGTTAAATTAACTTGTGTTAATTTTGGGAAGCAAATGCAAATAGGTCAAATTATTTCAAAATAATTAGAACTCACTATTATTTCACTAATTGGATTTAAATTATTATTATTCCACCAATAGGATTCGACTAGGTATTGATTGGTATTTCATTGTTAATTTGTAATTTCTCGGTAATAGAGAACAGGTGCGTTACTGGTGAAGAGCTACGAGTAGAATGAAATACATCATTGCAATATCAAAATATTCCTTCAGTGGAAATTCAATTTTAACAAATTTGTTACTATAGTTGCAGCACGGTATGATGACCGTTTTGACGCGAGTGGTTTTTTCTCGTTTTCTCCTCTTTAGTGCGCTTAATATTGGACAACGAACTGTTTGACAAAAATAAAGACAAAAAAGGGAGGACTGGGACAGAAGAAAATAAACTGAAGACCAAAAAAAAGGAAACAAGTGAAACCAGTCTTTTTTATTTTTTATTTATGGCACGTCAATCGCCTAATGTTAAGCCGAAGGCAAAATTTCATAAAAGAGCAAACACGTACAGTGCTACAAGCAATGGTGGCTCAGCTTGACGGCCTCATCAGATACTTTTTTACGCCCCGCTTACTGCACGTCTTGTCCTGTGTAGGAAAGGAGAGAGTGGAATTAATTGGAAGAGCTCATCAGAACATTCACCATGGTGGAGACGGTAAAATACTGAAAATACGGTACGGACGGTAAAAGTCATGTCAAAACGCTATTTAGGCAAGTATAGTAATAGGTATAAAACTGCCATTCAACGAAAATAAGTTTAACTGTTTATATTAACTAACTGGTTAATTAAAGTGCGGCTTAAGTACGTGCTTGTGCTTTGATGTAAAAGTACTGACACAATAAATCTTATGCTCTTCAAGAAAACCTACAGCAGCGAGCTCACATACGGTTACACATTGAAACACATTGAAAACATACAAAAGCCTTGTGTACTTATATTGAAAACTAAAACGTGGATGATTATTCATTATTTCTGTATAATCTCAATCGTTCTTAAGTTTGGATTACGGAGGGGACACAGTTGGGAAGTCATAGTATCATTTTAATACTCCATTCTGAAGGAGATATTGTTGATAAAAAGTTGAAGTAGACGTAAGGATATGACAAAATTTATGAAATATTACGAGGAGACGACAGACGAGAATTTTTTATACCACTTAGTTGGCAAACAAGCACACGACCCACCTGATGCGGAGTGGTTACCGTGGCCGGTGGACATCATGCTACCAAACTTGTAGAAACCTTGCGAAAATAAAAAAAATATTAATCTGTACAGACTATAAAACGGAACTTAGGAAGCATTAAAATTAAAGATATATCAATCAAATAGGTCATCCAGTTTGAAACACAGCCCCGGCCTGAGAAGACTCCGGCAAGAAACTCAGTGGGCTTTTTTTGGTCTATTAACTTAGATAAGACACCTATACTCGTACATAATACAATATCGACCTTAATATTAACAGAGCAGTACCATACAATTTTGACTAGTAGTATTGACTTTCGAAGCGCTATCTTATCACTTTAATATAGTAACATTTTCAAAACACTCATCTCAGAACATTATAAGATAACGTAGTTCTCATTCTCGCGCGAACACGATGGATCAAAGAGTTCACACTGCCAGGACTCTTGGCCCTAAAGAGAGCGAAAACTTGTTAAGAAATGCTAACGAAATCCCCCCCTTCCAGACCTCCCCCTCGAAGGTATATCCGGAGTAAAGCAAGGCTTTAACTTCGCAACATGTCTTCCAAAAGTATAAAAGCTTGAATACTTTTTGGATATAACTCGCGAAGTTTAACGATTTGCAGCGCGTTGCTTCAAAAATATTGCTTATCATAAATTTAATGGGAAATGGTTACGAAATATTACTGACATATAATTTATATGTTCAATGTAACCGACAAATAAATTATGATATTAGAAATCCTGCAGTATAGGCTCCGCATCAATTAATTATAAATCAGTTTAGACAAGTAATTAGAAGATTGTGAAGACAAGAATTCACTAAGAAATCAAATTGCCTGTTCTGTGTTGTTGAGTGCGGACTGGTTCAGCCATATTTTGTCGTTTCAGCTGATCAAGTTCATGGGACTGTTTTGTTTAGACCATTTAGGTGGCAGAGGTAAGCACACAATTCACCTAATGTCAAAAGGTGGTTACTGTGACCGATGGACGTGTGTAATACCAGGGACATCACAGTCGCGTTGCCGTCCCTGAAGGAACATTCTAGTGTCCTTCTTAAAGAACCCCATATTGTAAGCGCTAGACAAATCCACGGCAGGGTGTTCATTTCACAGCCTGAGCATATGTGGGATGATGATGGCATCGTTCATACCACATAGTCTAAGTTCGTGAGGATGAATTCCCTGTCTATGGCGAACAGGGCGCTGTGTAGGTGTTATGGCATTATGTCAATCAGTTCCTCTGAACACAAACCATTGTACACGTTACTACTAATAGTATAGGTACATAATCTAATCTTAATAATGTTCGAAGTCATGAAACCTAGTAGCTCTTACAAAATTCTTACACTTCAATTACTGCTAATGGCTAGTTAAGCATTTAATAATCTCAAGTTTATCCCCAAGGGCACACTTTATTTTCACTTAAAAGTTCCAAACTTTCTGGCAAAAACCGTTAAAAGTGTCGACTTGCATATCAATGTAACAATTATTTTCTCTTTTTGACAATAAATCCGCACGACTTGAGATGTTTTCATCAAACAATATCGGTAAGTAGGACCTTATAGTGATAAACTGTGTTCACATATTTATGACGACTCGGGCCGGGATGAAAAATGGTCTCACTTTACTCCATCCGGTATCAATAATGTACAAAGCCCGCTTTTGTTCCGCCTGATATTGCCTACACAATCTATTTATGTCGGTACCGTTATTTGTTAGGAATTGAAACTGACTATGCTCGTGTGATTCTTTATTGGGCTACCAAGATATATGGCCGGGCAACGGGCTGAACTTTGGACACTCCGTTTTTTTTCGTCTAACTTTTGGAGGTAGATGTTTGTTTTCTTTTCTTATACTGTGGTATTACAATGGCCGTTAGTAGGCTATTTGTGGCACGAGTCTCCAGTTCTTATGATTGCCATTATTTACCAAACAAGCTCAATCAATCAAATAATTAGCCTATTCGTAGGCCGCTGCAGTACATAAGCCTCTTTCAATTTTGTGTGGCTTCGGCCTATTGTTTCCACGCTGGTCAGATAGCTGCGTTCAGGGTTTTATTTCCAGTTTTTTTGCTGTGATATCATCTGCATATTTTTCCGTTAGTCGCCTCTTGCGACACCCTTCGAATGAGATGGGGTAATGATTTTTTTCCTCTATCACGATACATATATCTTTGTCATCACATGTATAATTACATTTCAGATCAAACGAATCACCACGCCTGGGTCCTATCTCCGTAAATCACATTTTTTAAACGCATGATTACCATTTCGATAATGTATAAACGTGGTATTCAGTATGATCTGACAAAGCAGAACTAATATTCTTTTGATTATTAGGAACTTATAAATTACTTGTGTAGTACTTGTATTATCCCAGTTATTTAGTTCTGGCATGTTCGTCATAACATTACAACAACGAATTATATTCGTAAACTTCTTTACATTACGTTTTCACAAGTTCCATAAACCATTAAGTTTTTAAAACGTAATTTCAGTGAGATAGGAGTACAATATTTTACGTTTTATGAATACCCTATACTCGCGCCAAGCCCGTATAGTTTAAGTTTTGTACGACTAAAGATGCTAATCTTCCTGCAGTGTGCTATTTAATGTGGTAAAACTTAATTAGTTACGTGACTGCAAACGATGGTAGAGCGTTTCAAAGTCCGCAGAAAATCCACAATTTAACTTTGAAAATTGCTTGACCCGCTCATTATGAGATAAAATCAAAAAGAGATTATAAACAATATATAATAAGTTCAGCATAGTAATTCTCTTCACTTTTCTTAAAGAATGTAATCAAATGACTTCACATACGTTTCATATATACGACAAAGAAAATTCTGTGACATTTCTCCAGAACTTTTTGTCTGTTTAAGATTCAATCTGACGCCAATACTTTTACTTAAACATTCCATTGGACAATCGATTTTTGCACACCCTGTACGTGTTCAGTTAATAAGTTTAGACGCCTTTGGCTGTACGCGGCTTGAATCCAACCTACGACCAAGATATTCAAATTCTGATCAAACAAAAACCATCTCTATTTTTTTGAGTAGAGGGTTCTTGCTAAATGCAGATATTGGTTGGTGATGGAACTGCAGATCGTGGCTAGACGTGACCTGTCGACTGCCGAGTGCCGATATATTAGCGTCAGAGCAATAACGAACACTGATGTTATATAAACTGCCGGATTGACGGGGGATAATCAGATGCTGTTTAAATGCTGAGCGACTGTTTAAGACTAGGTGTTTACTCTGTGGATGAAAGGGAAATCATCGAATGAGGGAATATTGGCAGTGGGGTATGTAATAAGAGAAGAATATGAGGAAAAGAAGTCAAACGTTACTAACTGGGTGTGATTGTAATTGTGACAGTTACTATGATGTTACCACCATACTATTGGTATGAAAAAATTACTGGAACAGTGATATATTTTTGAACTAATTGGAGAGCAATCGTAATAACTGGGATTCGGTTACCGAATTTTGTTTTAAATTGATTTTGATATATTTCTTTTATCGAGTGATTTTAAGTGCTACCGAATTATCAGAGTTAAAACACTGAATTCATTTATTTTTTATTTTGTATAGAACATTAATGGCACTTACAAAAGTCAAAATTAAAAATATGTCAAATATTAATTTAACAAATGGACCATCACTGATTCGAAATAAGGTCTCTCCGCTAAGAAATTCAACGAGCATTGCTTTTTTCATCTATTCATAAACATTTACTTAGTCCAAATCAATAATTTGTTTGAGTAACAAGTTTTTTTTTATTTAGGGCACGTCAATTTGTCTTCACCCTGCTTGATGGTAAGCTGAAGGCAAAGTCTCAGGAAAGAGGGTCACCATTACAAATACGTACAGTGATACAATGGGGGTGCTCAGCTTGATGGCCTTATCAGATGCTTTTTCACGCCCCGCATTAAGGACCGGGGACTTTAGGAAACGGGAAACACGTTAAGTAATCAGTTCATTTCCAAACTTATTTACTATCTAAATTGGTGCTGGATTCAATAATTTTTATAATGAATTACCAGTCATTATAATGAATACAATAAAGAATGGTAATAAGATAGCTTCACTTATCATTGCAATTTAACCTCAAACAGTGACGATCACTAATATTTATTTGGTTTTCTGTGGATAAAATCATTTGATTCCGTTTCCTTTCTGTAGTAACATACGATAATTGCAATGATAATAAAACTAGCTCCACAATCTCTGGCAGCTATACGAGGGCGTTTCCGAACACCACAAATAAGCGCAGAACCACCACACCACCTCACACCATTTGCAACCTTATTCGATTTTATATAGAACTCATACTTAGCGATAGTTTAACTTGATCAACGTGCCATTCTGCCAAGCAATCTACGGTCTTATTAACTTTCTCTATAAAGCTGTTTTTGCCGTTTGGATTGGTTGGCCAACTGCCAAGCGTAGTCAACTGATAAGAGCAGACTGGATTGAAACCAACGGCGCTGTACAGTATGGTTTTTGAACTGAAATTATTCAAATAAGCAGCCGGGCGTAGCGTAGTTCCTAACTGTGTTGCTGTACAAAGGAATAAATATACAATAAATACATGCTAAAGTTGTGGTCACTAAAAGAATATTTAAAAAATTCAGTGTGCTTTTGGTTTCTTCTTCTTTTAAATTGCTTGAGATGAAACATTAATGTATACGGGGTAGTTCCAGATAGCTCAAGTTTTGGAGACGAAATCAATGCCTATTTAAGTATCGTTCTGGATTTTGCTCAATTTTTAAACTTGTCTGCAAAATGATTATTATTTTCAGATACATTGATTTGTACAATAGTAAAATAACGTTTGCATTTTATTTCACCAAATGTGGTCCCTGAATGCACACGAAGATTATTTATAGGAGTGTTCTGAAGTGGTATATGTTCATTACTCACCACAAACGCTGGTAGAATCAATCGACCGATATTACTTTTTTCCCATGTGGAAATCCCAGTGGATATCCCATCGCCGAAGTCAGCGCCGGTGGTTATATCGGAGTCCCTGGGCCCAAAGTTAGATCGATCGACTTATTACCTCATTTTGATGACGTAGATATACACCACCACGGCTTACTAATCACCATAAATTTTTCGAAGCGATATTTTAGCAACATTGCGTCGCAAAACTAGTCCCGACATTATCATAACTCGTGCATTCATTACACGGCATTAGGTACCATTGTGTAGCTAACATTGAATAACACGCTGCATGTTGTCGTGGATGTAAAATGTGGCCTATTGCTGGCTACTGGTTAAACAACTGCTAAATCGTGAATAATCACTTTGTTTTGCTGAACGTGCTGAACGGGTTGATAAACTGTTCCACAGCTAAATATCTTTTTGCCAAATGATAAAATTGATCAATTAAACTATCACAGTCCACTACTGGACATAGGCTTTCCCCAATATTAGGAAACTATGGTTTGTTTCCACGCCGGCACAGATTTTTTTTTTTTGAGTTTTCCTTTTCTCGCAGCGTTATATTTTTCCGTTAGTTACCTCTTACGATGCCTTTAGGATAAGATAAGGTGGTGATATACTTTTCCACCACCACATAATGACCCACCTACATTATGTACAATACTATGATAGTAAATAAGCATGTGACTTAAGTGGTTACAGCGGACTTTAAAGGCACGAAATTTGTAAGAGAGGAAAGGGATTGAGGAAAGTCTTGTGATATTTTCAATCAGTGTCCGGTTATAAATGTACCATTATGACTAAACTCCCTTCTGTAGAAGATAGAATAAGTATTATAGAATAACTATGTGCGCATTCCTGCTATATGATATAAGAAAACTGGGATAATAAAACATTTTAAAGTGATTGGACCTATTTCTTGTGAGATCGAATGTTGTGTATCAAATTACCGTACAAGGAAAATAAAGTTCACATAATACATCTACATCAAAGAATAACGATTTGAGCAACGCTGGCATTGGTGTAACCAATTACTAAGAAAAAATGAGAAAGTTGAGACCTGAAAATGATTTACGAAGCAATTTCTCGTCGGTGTACACATATAATGTTGAACGTCAACAAATAGTCAGTCTCAGGTGAAACAAAAACAATTTCAGGTTGAAAATTATATTCTGATTATATGTCATGAAAGTTATTTATGTACAGTAATAAGCATAAGTCTATGGACAAATTAAACCGCACGCAAGACGTACAAAGGGAACAAAAATAAATCAACAGTTTGTCGAACTAAGTGGGAGTCGAACATAAAGGAGCTTACAAGAAGATCATCCCCTGTGCTATTTAATGTGGGACACTTCATTCCACTAATTGATAATTCTCTGACAATATACTACATAGATTGAAGGGATTATCGATCAGTATCAAATTATATTATTATTAAACTGATTGTACGTTTGGCTCAAAATGCAACAATAGGTACTGTGTAAAGTAAAACCAACACTCATGTATTACTCATATCTTACGCCTATATCCCTGAAGGGATAGGCAGAGGTACTGGCACCCACATTTCGCCAGTTTATGTTTAGGTCCTAAGGTAGGTGGCAAGCCCATTGCCACTCACCGTGCACTTATAAACCTGCGATAAATACACACATAACTTCGTAAAGCATCGAAAAGTCATTGATGTTTGCCAAGGTAAACCTGAGATCGAACTTGAGACCTCGTCTCAGCCATACCTCTAGGCTACCGCGGTTCTTTAAGTGTACCTATGATTATTTAAGTGTACCTATAATACTTTTACTTAACTGTAAAATGCTTTTTGGTGTACAATACACAAGAGTTATCTATCTATCATTATACTTCTATACTTAGTGGTGTGTATATATATACCTAGACTGCGGTGTCGTGTCGGAGAGCGACCCTTCGTCTTACGTCAAGGATCCTCGAGGAACAGAAACAATGTGATTATTGGTACCGCTGCTCTGTGGTACAATTTAAAAGAGATAGGCGGGTAATAGTATTTTTTTATTGTCAGGGAACCATATTTCATAAGAAAATCGATTTAGTTTGATTTGAGATTGATGTATGTATGTACATGATTTACGCCACTGTTATAAACGTCAACGGGCTATTTTATCATGTTTGTGTTTTTTGACTTACTTTTAGAATACATAGCCTGTGTGCGGTAGCTTTTGTTTTCAATAACGCTTAATGATGACTCCACGACATAGAAGCAGATAGTTTGTCGCCAATTTAGTTTCGTACAGTACGAATTTTGTAATTTCAAGATGGAATAAGACTTTAGAACTACTATTGGTTCAAATCCGCAGTTTTAAAGTTCCTCTACCTTCTCTATTCATTATGCTGATGACATACGTATGATTTTTAAATAGTTTTTCATAGAATCTCCTATGAGGAAACTTGTTATTCTGATATCCTCGAGTGCCTGCATTCACCGCTCGTCCAAACGGTAGTATTTACGATGTTGCAATTGCTTATTCTCAATCAGCTTTTATGTCTTTTCTCTTCTTGCTAACTATAATTAAGTACTATGTTACCGCAGCACAATAAAAAAAATCTATTAAGTTATCACATTTCCTTTATTTTTCTGCTACTGTAAAATAATCTGTAACGCTAGCACCTATCCCTTGGATCATTTTCTTAAAAGAAATGTCAAGAGAGAAAAACACGAGAAACGCCGTCCACCTGGCGTCGCTTTTATAACTGTCCAAGCGGCATTGTTCCGCCTCTTCGTAAGTGTCTCTACCTACCGTTTAGACATCGTCTTTATGTACTGATGGTATGTTTTAAGATGTAGCTATAAATCCATACTCACTAATATAATAAATACAAGACTAACTCTGTCGGTCTTTCTACTATGCATTTGGACCAAAACCACTGAACTAATTTTGATGAAATTTATAACAAAGATAAAGGACATAGGGTACTTTTGTACATTCAAGTGGGCGGTGCCACAGGCAATTTTAAAATCAAGGTAGAAAAAATCTTTTTTGTTCATTAATGGCCTGCAATATATTGACTATTTTTAAAGTGAATTGACGGCACTCGGTGGAACTTGATGTAAACCTTTGAAATCAAGGTGAAATCGGTTAGAAACAAGTGTTTTATCAGTAATGTTATGTAAATATATTGATTGATTGATGTCTACACAATGTACTGTTTAGATATTTGTCGTTAGTTACACTGTGCATGTTAATGATATATGAATGTACTTATTTATCTAGGAATACAGAAATGGTCCCGCTTACTTCCGCACTTCAACTCATTAAAATAATTACAATATCGATAATTTTAATGAGTTGAAGTAAAGCATACTACCATTGAATCTCCATCCATTACTGTATAGATATATGACAATAATTATCGTCTAATATAATTGATAGCACGCAATGAACCGTAAAACCAACATTGAAACCCCAGGCTCGTCGTTCAGCGTTTCCTGCCAGCCACATACGTCACGGGGTCGAACAATCGTGACCCAGGCCTGCTCTGCTATGCGGAAAACTGAGCTCTTTGCGAATTGAAACCTCACGAGTATTGTCAGATACAAATAACTTTTTTTCGAGTTAGAGACAGACTTTGTTCTCGAAAGATTTGAAGAGCTAACTTTTTATTGAAGAACAAAATATTTGAGTATCTTTTTTGAAAAAAAGAGTGATTCAAGAGTAATTACATTTAGTGTTATTGTTTATTAAATCAGGCAAATCTTAGTTATTCGTTTATTAATGAAAATGTCAAACCGTAAAGTAGTATTTTTTTAATAATTGTATTTATGGGAACGAGTAGATTATTTTGTGACATGTTTTTAATTCACTTACATGTTTAGCGCAAATAAAACCTTCTATAAGCACATTGTATTGCCAATTGAAACTTGGGTAGATAATTTAACTTGCGAGAGAATCGAGCAGCGCGGCAGTCCTTCGTTGCCACAAAGTGGTTGAGTTTACTTTTGTCTGTATGTCTGTGGTATGTCAGTTATGATATAGTTAATAGAACGAGTGAGAGCCTCCGTTTCGGCTAGGTGGCCCGGTTTTATTTTTGTCCGAATGTCACTTCCGGTTATGTACAAGGCATTTCTTCACAAATGTTCACAGAACTTATCGTATTTCTTGCTTTAAAATCTTCGACGAGACTATTTTTTGATAAAGGGCACAATAGGGTAGATAAAAGGGGAAGTTTGCTGTCGCGTTATTTTTCAGCGGTGTTGATAGTGTTTCACTGAAAATAATATATATGATTATCACCTCACAGGTGATAATCATATATATTATTTTAGATAAATTTATTAAAATGCGTTTCCATACTTTGTTCGTACTCACAAACAAAAGCTAAATTTGCCACTTTCTCAGAACGGAGACGCTTCCACCTAAAAGTATGGTAAATATTACTCACAAGGACTGCTCTTCACAAATCTACTTTATTAGGTTAAAATCGCCACAGCAGATAATACCGTAATGTATTTACACTCTTATCTTACAAGCGAAGGAACCAATTATCATTTATAGCGCCAGCTGTCGTTTTCGGGCTGTACTAAATAATCTCTTGACAAAAACACAATCAATTCTTTACCCAACTGCTGAATACTTAAGTCCCATGAAAAATAACAATATACATATATAAATTATGTATATCGACTGGATAGGACTTAGGATAAGTACTGTTGGCTTTTAAGACGCAAAAAGAAACATATTTTCTGTTAATAATAACTATTCTGTTGTATTGCAAATAATATTATTGTTGTGGTGGTGTAGTTTGTTTCCTCCAAACTGTGCCTACTCCGAACGACCAGTACAGCGACGCACCGTCTCTACGTGGTGGACATTCCACTCATACATATCAAAGGATTCGATGATACGTTCATAATTCGTATAGCCAAAGAGTGGCATGCCCTGCCCAAATCTATGTTTTCTGAAAATTAAAACTAGGAAATCTTTAAGACGTAGAGTGAATAGGTTACTTCTAAGCAAGCGTGCTCCACCGTCGACAACATCTTCACTAAACAAAGTTCGCTAAACAGCTGCAGCAAATGAGATACAGGGACTTAAACACGAGCCTATCGAACAAAAAAGAAACAAGAATAAAGAAAATAAATTATAGACGGCAACATTAACCTATAAACTCACAGTATGAATCTGGTTGATTCAAAGCGACTTGAAGTAGTAGATCATCTTTAGTAGTCTACTTCAGCGAACATTACGAAAACGACGACGACTCTAACAAAACAGAAATACATTAATGGCATTCCGTTCAGATTGTTAGCGAAGAATTTGTCATGCAGTATGTCAATAAACAGTGCACTGAGAAACATTTTCCGCATTGCCATTCTCCTGTTTCACCATCTCCTCTATACATCTAGTGTTTTATTATACCAGTGAGAGTTGAGACAATGCTAAACCTCAGCTGCAGTGAAAGATGTATGAATTGTGTAGCAGTTTGTATTGATTTTACAGAGCGACTACATAATTCATGCAAAACACACTTGATACAAGTTATTTTGTCGAAAACAAATAATTTTAGTGTCGTTTTTCATAGAAATGTTTGCAAAATTTTGGTTTGCTCCATGTTTTATAGTTGAAATAATTTTAGGGTCGCACGTCTAAATAGCGTTTATCAGATTTAAAGCTCAATTACTGTGCAGTATTTGATAGAGGATGATGGCTTTATTGAAGTAAAATTTAGTGAAGTAAGCGTTAGGATAGTTTAGCTAAACATAATAATGCAAGACATGACGATAATGCAAATATGTCGGACTTCATTTTGAATCATACCTGTACGTCGACATCTTCAAGAATTTGATGTTCCAGTATCTTTTAATTGTACCTACTTGATTTTCATGTTTTAGTATAAAACAGATGAATTGTCAAGTGCATCAGTTGCTCATTAAAGCATTCAGAAGTACCTTAAAATCTGGCGAAATATTTTTCAATTTCGGTCGAATATGATTCTCTTTAATTAAAAATTGGAACGTTGCCATTTTAATGAAAAGAGCACTGCCATGACTCCTTCATTCTTCAATGAAATTATTGAGAAAAAGAATTTAATTTCTATCATAATACCCACGATACCTACTGCTTACTATATTTACATTTTTTGTTGGTTTAGTACTCGTATTTAAACTAGTAGGTACTCCGGATAAGTGTTAGATTACAAATATTTGTAAGGAATATTATTTGCTCTGTTTGTATCAAAGTTGTAGGTAAATTACAAAAGTTTGTTAATGATCAAATTCCACGTCCCAGTTTATTCATAGATGACTAATATTAAGCAAAGACAATATTGGATAACATTTTTTGAAATTCTCCTAAAATTAATAAAACTATATAATCCTACAATATTAGATTGGATAGTAGCATTTTTGTCACTAAGTGGGTTATACAATTTGATATTTCAAAATCGTAAATCACTAGTGTTGACTTTAAATTCAGTGTTAGTGTCACCATCACCATTTTAAAATTAAATATTTGTTCATTATTTTTTTATAAACAACATTGTCATAAATCTTTATCGTCAGTCCGAAAGAGAAATAAGAATGTCTTTAAGTTCCAGATGTGCGGCTTATAAATCTGTAGATACTAAATTTTATGCTCGGTCATAAAATGTAAATATACGTCTGATTATTTTTTGATTTAATGAACATTCTAAATTTAACTAAGACACTTTTACAACATTTTTTTTGTGTATGGACTATGTCTACGTTTATAAGTTTGTTCACCTTCTGTATAATACTTATCTTGGTTTTAGGGTGCTGCAAAGCGAATTACTGAAATTCTATCATTATAATGCACTTTATGGCTATTCAAAGAATATAGAAAATAAAGCAGCTCCGAAGACAAGGCAAGACAAGGACGGATTATCGTCTTAGGAGTAGTGACATTATTTTCGTCGATAAGATTTACCCTGTCTACAAATTTCTTTTATTAGAACTGATATAAGCTTTTAATTGATCTCAAGGCATGAATTATCATGATCATTTCGTGGCAGCGTCATGAACTTAGTTTTTCTTAAAAAAAAACTTGAAAAAGTCATGGTAAAGTAAAACATTATTGTCATTGAACTATAATGTATGGTGAAATGTGGGGGCTAGCACCTCTGCCTACCCCTTCGGGGATAAAGGCGTGAGTTTATGTTATGTTATGTTACAATAAACAATAATATATATTAATGTCATAGTAAGATAAGATAATTTTATCAACGCTAGATAAGCGTATATACTTCAACCTTGTGTCCGCATATATAAATAACTATATTCCTCACTAATTATCAGTTCTAGTACATCTCTCTACACACTCGCAAGTCCTGAACATGACCAAAGTAGCTGTGGTTACCGGCTCCAATAAAGGCATCGGCTTCGCTATCGTCAAAGGTCTTTTGAAGCGGTTTAATGGAGTTGTTTACCTCACATCACGAGATAATGAGAGAGGTAAAGCTGCCGTAGCAAAATTGAACGAGTTGGGTTTAAAACCAGAATACCATCAACTCGACGTCAGCGATCGGGAGAGCATCGCCAAATTCAGAGACCACATCAAAGAAAAATACGGAGGTATCGATATACTTGTGAATAATGCAGCCATTGCCAATACTGTAACTCTGTACAACTCGTATGAAGAATGCAAGGAAGTCGTCGATATCAACTATTTTAGTATTTTGACCATTCAAGAACTAATTTTCCCATTAGTGAGAGAAAATGGACGAATTTTAAACATTTCCAGTGATTGCGGTCATCTAAGCAATATAAAAAACGAATACTGGATCGAAAGGCTCTCAAGAAAAGATTTGACAGTTAGTGATATCAATGAATTCGTGAATTGGTATTTGGAAGAAATGAGAAATGGTACTTTCAACTATGAAAACATAGCTGATGAAGGCACGATCGCTCCATACAGGGTGGCTAAGGTAGCCTTGAGTGCTGTAACTAAAGTGCATCAAAGGGAATTGGAAGCTAGAAACATCTCCGTGAATTCAATGCATCCAGGATTAGTGCAAACGGACATGACTACTGGAATTGGCTTCTATAATATAGATCAGGCTGCTGAAACGCCTCTCTACTTAGTACTAGACGCACCTCAAAGCCTCAAAGGAGCGTACGTATGGTACGATCGCAAAGTATTAGATTGGTATGATTATAACGCTGATTATTATTTTAAGATCAGTTCTATGAGGGCTCATGCTGGTAAATCTAACATATAAAGTTTGAATGATTCCTTTGTGGTTTAGGCACAACTTTATTTGTATACCGTGTATTCGATTACAATCATTTATTTATTGACTTATTTTTATTTTTTAAATCTTGGAATACCTATTTAACTAACAATATCACGTCAAAGTGATATGTGAATTTGTTTATAATCTATATAATCTATGGTGAGTTTAGATATATTTTATAGCAATAATTGTCATTAAATTCAAAAATATGACATTTTCATTTCTTTATTTTCATTTAAATTCAGAGTTAGTGCCACCGTCACCAGTTTAAAATTGAATATTTCTTCATTACTTTTTTCATGATCGGACTTATAATGTAAATATAGATTTGATTAGCTCTTATCTTGAGATTTAATGAATATTCTGAATTTAACTTAGGCACTTTTATAATATTTTTTTATGTATGGACTATGTCTACGTTTATGAGTTTGGTCGTAAGTCTGGTTCCTTAGCCTTCTGTTCACCTTCTGTGCAAAACTTATCTTGGTTTTAGGGTATTGCAGTGCGAATTACTGAAATTCTATCATTTTAATGCAATTTATAGTTATTCAAAGTATATAAAAAATGAAGCAGCTCCAAAGACGAGACAAGAAAAGGTGGGATTATCGTCTTAGGAGTAGTGACATTATTTTCGTGGATAAGATTTACCTGTTTACATATTTCTTTTATAAGAACAGCTATAAGCTTTTAATTAATCTATATGCAAGGATCATCATGATCATTTCGGGTTAGCGTAATGAACTTAGCCGTTCTTAAAAAACTTGAAAAAAGTCACAGTAAAGTAAAACATTATTATGTCATTGAACTGACGTAATGTTCCATTCATACATATGTTCACGCCCGTTAATTCCCGAAGGGATAGTCAGAGATGTATTAAATACCCACATTTCCTCAACTATGATTTTCGGTCCCAAGCAATAGGGGGCGAGCCAATTGCCGCCGACCGGCACTTTGTAAAAATTAAAAATGGGTATGACAAAAATAAATTCCTAACTAAAATTGATGTAAAATTGTTCAAGCTCTAAATTTAATACCGTTATTTATTATGTATGATTTCCGTAATACAGACCATGAGTCTAGTGTGGAAATTATTAGAAATATGTAAGCGAAATAGCTTAACAATATACTTACTCGAAAGTTAACTGGAAGTAGAAATATACCAATATATCTATAAAACTGCTTATGTATGTATGTTGTTAAAAATAAAGATTTATTTATTAGTATTTATTAATGTTGCACCTAAATAAATATGGAAAAAAAACTTTTGACCCGTTTTGTTGCTAGGCGGTGTAAATCACAAGGAAAATAATTACGTATTTATCCGCACCAGTACTACCAATTATCGTCTTTTAATGTAATCCAATGGAGACGGAGCAAATGTTCCATCTAGACATATTTCATAATAAACAATAATATATCTTAATGTCATAACATAACATAAGATAACTTTATCAACACCAGATAAGTGGATAAACTTCAACCTTGTGTCCGCATATTATAAATAACTTCATTCCTCACTAATTATCAGTTCTAGCACATCTCTCTACACGCTCGCAAGTCCTGAACATGACCAAAGTAGCTGTGGTTACCGGCTCCAATAAAGGTATCGGCTTCGCTATCGTCAAAGGTCTTTTGAAGCGGTTTAATGGAGTTGTATACCTCACGTCACGAGATAATGAGAGAGGTAAAGCTGCCGTAGCGAAATTGAACGAGTTGGGCTTAAAACCAGAATACCATCAACTCGACGTCACCGATCGGGCGAGCATTGCCAAATTCAGAGATCACATCAAAGAAAAATACGGAGGTATCGATATACTTGTGAATAATGCAGCCATTGCTAATATTGTCACTCTTTACAATTCGTATGAAGAATGCAAGGAAGTAGTGAATATCAACTATTTTAGTATTTTGACGATTCAAGAACTAATATTCCCATTAGTGAGAGAAAATGGACGAATTTTAAACATTTCTAGTGATTGCGGTCATCTAAGCAATATAAAAAACAAACATTGGATCGAAAGGCTCTCAAGAAAAGATTTGACAGTTAGTGATATCAATGAATTCGTGAATTGGTATTTGGAAGAAATGAGAAATGGTACTTTCAACTATGAGAATATAGCTGATGAAGGCACGATCGCTCCATACAGGGTGGCTAAGGTAGCCTTGAGTGCTGTAACTAAAGTGCATCAAAGGGAATTGGAAAGTAGAAACATCTCCGTGAATTCAATGCATCCAGGATTTGTGCAAACGGACATGACTACTGGAATTGGCTTCTATAATATAGATCAGGCTGCTGAAACGCCCATCTACTTAGTACTAGATGCGCCTCAAAGCCTCAAAGGAGCGTACGTGTGGTACGATCGCAAAGTATTAGATTGGTATGATTATAAAGCTGATTATTATTTTAAGATCAGTTCTATGGGGGCTCATGCTGGTAATTCTAACATATAAAGCTTTAATAAGTTTTTTGTGTTGTAGGCACAACTTTATTTGTATATGTGTATTCGATTACGATTATTTTTATTTATTGATTTATTTTAATTTTTTTAAATTTCGGATTAGGTACCTATTTAATTAACAATATTACGTCAAAGTGATATGTGAATTTCTATATAATCTATGCTGTGTCTCGATATAGTTTATAGCAATAATTGTTATTAAATTCAAAAATATGACAATTTTATTTCTTCACTTTATTTAATAATTTTAATAAACATACTGGTTCCCTGGAGAGTATAATTTGGGCCAACCCATTTCTTCCCTTGCGGAGTAGTACAAGGCGACTTAAGTATAGGGTTGTTTAACATCAGACAAATTATATATACCCCAGACACAGTCTCAGATGCATGCGTCGAGTCAACAATAGTACCCAGTATACGGCAATAGGCTCCAACCCCCACGTAATAACGTAGAACCGAATACAATTATTGGTGAAATATGGGTGTTTGATAACGCACCTCTACTTTGGAGGAAAATACGCGGGAGCATATGTATGTATGTTTATTTTAGAACATACACTATGCAATTCAACAATCTGTAAACGTCATACCATTAATTAGCAAATAAATAAGAAACAATTAATGCGTTCGCCTCGGAGCCTTTACTCCTTTTCCTCCGAAATATCGGTTGGTGCAACCAACAAATATGGTAAAATGGTGAAATTATAATGTATTTTTAGTGTTGTTGTTGTTTTGTTATTATGTAGTTCCTCGAGGAACCAGCTGAAAACCAGCGCGCGCCGGGTACTCGTGTCGGGCATTATGTTAAATTGACTCCTTTTTTCCTCTAGCAGCATACGTGTGCACAACTCATAGTTATTGTTTATTTTAATAGTATTCCTGTGACTAAAATATTTAGATTTAAATGGATGTTTGTGCTGTAGGTAATCTCTCTTTCTTGTGTTATTTGTTTCTTATCCAGATGACGTATGTTGTATCATCTATTGTAATTAATAAGAAGTACTCGGACGTTGAACTGTGATAACATTTGGGTATGTTCGAAATGTAAACTTTTCCAATTATATAATTACTAGCTGACCCGCGCAACTTCGTCTGCGTCAACCCGTTTTTGCAACATTTTTACTTCTGCTCCTTAACCTTAACCTTCCTCTTCAATCACTCTATCTATTAAAGAAAAACAGCATCACAATTCGTTGCGTAGTTTCAAAGATTTAAGCATACAAAGGGACATAGGGATATATGGATAGAGAACGCTACTTTGTTTTATACTACACTAGCTGACCCGCGCAACTTCGTCTGCGTCAGCCCGCTTTTGCAACATTTTTCATTCCTGTTGCATGCTACCTGTTGGTTGTAGCATGATGTTATATAATAAACCTTCCACTTTAACCATTCTATCTATTAAAAAAAACTGCATCAAAATCCGTTGTGTAGTTTTAAAGATTTAAGCATAAAGAAGGCACATAACGACAGGAAAAATAGGGACAGACAACGCGACTTTGCTTTATACTACGTAGTGATATTGTTAATGACCATTTATTTTCGACTGAAGAGGAAAGAGGGACTTGATAAAAATCAAATCAACTTAAAAAAAAAGTTAATTGAAATAAAATCTATCTTAAATCGGGATATATCAACTTTACTACGCATGTTAGTACATTATTAATACCAATTCTATTGTAATTTCATAAAAAATATAATTTAGATATAATATTTATTGATGACATATTAGTTTCTTTTAAAATTTTTGCTCCTAAAAAAGTAGTCAGCCTTGTAATCATACCAATCCAATACTTTGCGGTCATACCACACGTATGCTCCTTTGAGACTCTGAGGTGCATCTAGGAGCAAGTAAATAGGTGTTTCTGCAGCTTGATCGACGTTGTAGAAGCCAACTCCAGAAGTCATATCCGTGCGGACTAATCCTGGGTGCATTGAATTCACAGAGATATTTCTCGGTTCTAAATCTATTTGTTGAACCTTTGTTACAGCGCTCAATGCCATCTTTGCTACTCTATATGGAGCTATCGTACCACTATCCGCCAAATCATCGTAGTTGAAAGTCCCCATCTTTATACCTTCCAAGTACCAGCTCACAAACTCATTGATATCAACAACTGTCAAGTCTTTTGAGGAAAGCCTTTTGATCCAGTACTCATTTCTTAAATTACATAAATGACCACAGTCACTAGAAATATTTAAAATCCGCCCGTTTTCTCTCACTAGAGGGTATATTAGTTCTTGAATATTTAAAATGCTGTAATAGTCAGTATCGATAATATTCTTACATTCTTTATAGGAGTTGTATAAGGTTTGAGTGTTAGCAATAGCTGCATTATTCACTAGTATATCAAGTCCTCCATATTTTTCTTTTAAATTATCTCTAAATTTAATCATACTTTTGCGGTCAGTGATATCCAGTTGGTGATATTCTGGTTTCAAGCCCAGTTGGTTTAGTTTTACAACGGCTTCTTTTCCTTTCTCCTCGTTTCTTGACGTCAGGTAGACAGCGCCATGGAACCGCTTCAAAAGTCCCTTGACGATAGCAAAACCAATACCTTTATTGGAACCCGTTACTACAGCAACTTTCGTCATGTTGTTATTCAGAATTTAGTCTGTAAATTGAGATATTAGAATTATTGTAATTACATATGACACCAAGTATCATAAGGTGAGCTGTGCAAGTATGTTAACTGTGCAATGCAAGCTGTGGGAGCTCCTATATAGGCCAGACCAAACGGACAGTGTCAAGCCGGATTAAGGAGCATATCAGGGCGGTCAAAAACAACGAGCCACAGAAATCGGCTATCGCACAACTTCTATTGGAGGAAGGGACGAATCACTGGATTGAGTTGCATAACCCACAGATTCTGTCGACTGAACGCCACTATATACCCAGAATGGTGAAGGAAGCTATTGAAATAAAAAAGCACAAAAACTTCAACCGGGAAGATGGTTTTCAACTGGCGAGTGTCTGGCACCCGGTGATTCGAAAGTTCACAAAACCCAAACAAACGCCATCTCCAAAAACCGTGCGAGCCGATACAGTGAGTGTTGTGTGTCGTGATCGAGTGCAATGTGAGAACGCGGACAGTGGTAGTGGCGACGCGCGTAGTAAACGAGTAAGAAAGAGGGTAGACCGATACGGTTGGCCTCAATAACAACTAGCTCGGCGGTCATCAGTACACCGTGATCATGGCGCTTGCAACAGCGCCGAAATATCGGTTACAAGAAGAAATAAACAAACATGGTAAATATCCCGTACGATTTAACAGTGAATTCGTAAATGAACATGTCAATCTAAAATCTTTATTGATTAACAAAATGTGATTTAGTAAATTATATATTCAATATGGTTTATATTTTGGTAGTTTATGATGGACAAGTTAATGAAATTAAAATATTATATCTATATAAATGCATCAGATATTAACTACATTCGTGCGTACTGTCTCATAGTTATTAGTATAGTGCTTTCGTTCCATATATTGTTAACGCGTTGACTACAAAACAACTTCAATAGAAAATAAAATGACATAAAAATAGTCTTCCCTCTCTCACTTGTGTGTATCCTATGCTTATGAGAGTGCTCCAGGCAGGCTCATAAATATGCAGTTTGTTTGAATGAAAATATATCAGTTTCATCTAACTTTTTAAATACGAGTACCTTTTTGGAGCTCTACTTTACTATTCTGTGATATTGTGTTAAGAGGAGCGAATAAGTAGGGCCAAATACATTGCATTTAAATCAGAAAATCTCAGATCATGATGACATTTTATCACGAGTTTTGTGTAGCCATCTTCAGATCGACGATTAACGAATGCTGTTTGTAAATAATCATCAGATAAAATAATAGATAAAATCAGGGTTAGATGTTCTTCTAAATGTAAAAGATAAAGAAAAGAAGATTGCCTGACATGACGTTTATATTTTAAGCAGAAACCTTTATAATTCAATTTATTTTAAACAACGTGCAAATATAACTAAAACTAGTGTGAAGGAACAATAAGACATAATTACTGTAATTTTACGTATATTTGAAATCGCAACTTGATCAAATTTTAATACAAGTCTATTAGTTTTGTTATTTTTATATACAATCATAATAATAATAGCTAAAGGTTTGTACGATATGACATTCTTTACTCTATTTTTTCAAATTAGCTGTCTTGAAGTAATAATCGGCTTTGTAATCATACCAATCCAGCACCTTTCCATCGTACCACACATATGCTCCTTTTAATGTTTCAGGAGCGTCCAATACCAAGTAAATCGGGGTAGCTGCAGCTTGATCTGGATCAAAGAAACCTGCACCCAACGTCATATCAGTTTGAACCAATCCTGGATGCATAGAGTTTACTGAAATATTTTTAGCCTCTAATTTCTTTTGTTGGAGCATAGTTATAGCACTCAATGCAACCTTTGCTACTCTATACGCAGCTATTGTGCCTTTATCAGCTATATCATCATAGTTGAATGTTCCGTTCTTTGTTTCTTCCAAAAACCAATTGACAAACTCATTAATATCCTTCACACTCAAGTCTTTGCTTGATAGTCTTTTGATCCAATATTCATTTTTAATATTGCATAAATGACCACAGTCACTGGAAATGTTTAATATACGTCCATTGTTCCTCACTAAAGGAAATAATAACTCTTCGATAGTCAATATGCTGTAATAATTTATATCAACAATATTTTTACATTCTTCATACGAGTTGTAAAATGAATTAGGGTTTGCTACTGCTGCATTGTTTACAAGTATATCAATGCCTCCGTACTTCTCTTTGATATGGTTTCTGAACTTAGTTATACTTTCTCGATCAGTAACGTCGAGTTGATGGTATTCAGGTTTCAAACCCAGTTCATTCAGTTTGGCTACTGCATCTTTACCTCTGACTTCATCTCGTGACGTGAGGTACACTATCCCATCAAACCTCTTCAGCAAACCCTTGACTATAGCAAAACCAATACCTTTGTTAGATCCGGTGACCACTGCGACTTTAGTCATCTTGTTGATCCGATAGTTTCCTGTTGAATGCCAAATAGAAATCAATTAGTTATCAAGAGATTTTTTTAATTCAAGAATTATAATTATTCTGCGTTGTGTAATGTTATGAGCTACGACGGGTTTCATGAACAACAGGAAAAACAAAAACTACATTACTACTAAGTACACATAATATTATCACCGGTTAGAGCCCAATAACTTATGGAGTAAAGATTTAGAGTAGACATCGCAAGCCGTTCTGTCATCAGCTATCACCAAATGTCGGATGTTAGGGCGTTTTAAACTTCGGATTGAAACGGCACTAATTTATCTTTAAATGTGTCTTTTACTACAGGTTTTCATATTATTTCTTGCCTTCAACTATATTATTATTATTCTAAACATATATTCTATATTAATCTGTAGCCTTGTAAAGAAAATTCTTTCAAGTTATTCGTAAATATTTACGATTCGATACGGAGACACCTTTGATACTGTTCAACTTTGTAGTCGTAAAAATTCTTTTATCCATTTTATATTATAAATTATACCAGCCGCACCGACAGTGAAAAGTCGCAAACAGAATAGCTTACGGCCAAATCAATAAAAGTTGGGTCTGAATGTTGATTTATAGAGTTTCAATAGAATTAATATCGATATAGTATATACAGAACTTAATGTATCACAATACGTGTTTAACAATTTATACTATGAAATAATAATGGTTTATCTAAATGTTTTCCTTTTATATAAGTTCCTATGTACATTAACAGGCTTTATTTTTATATCTAAACATACCTGTACTGTAAACCACATCCCTCTAAATAACGTAAAACCTTATAGAACTTGGTAAGTTTGAATATAATGAAAATTAAAAAAGAAAGCACCGTCACTAGGAAGAAAAATAGAAGGTACGTAAAGAATATATTAAAACGTTGCCGACATGCACAATTTAGTACTACAAACATTGTAGAAGAGGTCCCTTCTTTTGGGATGACTAATCAAACGAAATTTTGAAGTCACGCCACACTTTCATATCTTTATTTAAGACTGTCATTACTTAGAAAACGATAAAATGTTAGCATAAACAATGACAAATTCAACCATTTTTTAGTCGCGTTTTAATTTTAAAATTAGGTTTTCTTTAAGTTGGTACGACGGCTTTTCGAGACAAACTGCGGTCTAATCCCCTCCTGATCATATTACTTAAAAATCAAATTAACAACGAAGCAGGAGTGTCTAATTTTCAATTTGTCTGTGAAGCAAAATGTCTAAATTGTTAAATTACTTGTTAAAGTATAAAGACTAATCTGTAGGAAGACTAAAACTTGAAATGACTAGGATATAAAATGACTAAAAAGTAAAAACCTAATCCGTAATGAAGGAGGTCCACCAACTGGCAGGCGAAGTGTTCTAGTGTTTCAAAAGATCTCGGCAGAACAGCTTTCAAATACAATAAAAAATTACACAGATCTTTTTTTAAAACAAAAAGAACATAATGCTGGAATAGGATGAATGGCCAAGGCCACAAGCTGTAGTGGTATTCCTACTCATTCTCTCCTCGCTGGTAGAAAAGAGACCGAGTGCGTCCTTGCCCACGTTTAATTAAATCCACTCTATTCATACAGCTGGATGTTTTAATGCTCGCCTTTGCAAGTTTTCGCGGCTGTTACGAATAATTGGAGCCGTTTGTGGCTCTCCAATGGTTATTCACTTATTCAGTTTTAGTGGACGAAAAAGGCCAACTTTTTACGAGCGACGGGGTGAAAAATTGTGAATTTGCATTTTGGAAATTGACTATTGAGCTTTGTTTGAGGGTAAAAGAAAATATGAATAAAATGGAAAAGGTTACTTTCTAGCTTATTAAAAGGCAAAATGAAGGCTAGTAGGTATCATATTTTAATATCTTCATACCATACTAGACCACTGAGTAAACATTTATTTTCCAAATGATCACCACCAACCACCAAATCACATGTCATACCATTTTTCCAAAAGATTTCCATTTCATACCACTCAGGTGGGCCATGTGTACATCTACCGACAGCGCACTTGATGGGAAGTGGTTACTCAAAATTCAAAAGTTAGACCACTAAACGGCACTTGCTTCAGCTACCCATCAGGCGGGATGAAGTCAAATTGACGTGCACTAAATGAAATAAAAAATATATAAAACGTCAATATCAATAATTTACTATAAATTAGTGAGCAAATGGACTATCGGTTCGAAACTCGGGCCCAGTCTGAGAGAAGACTCTAGCAAGAAACTCAGCGGGCTTTTCTTTTTTTTTTGGTCTATTCACAAACATTTACTTAGCCTTCTTAATGATCCTCATATTGCCCTTTGAAAATGAATGAAATCAATGTAGAAAGTGGGATCGTTTATCATTTACTTGGCACCCTGCCAGCTCCTAATTAAACAAAATTGTCAGTGAGAAAGAAATCACTTGGCCAGAGTCAGACACTACAAACATTCAATAAGAAACTGGTGTGAAGCTGTCTGAAAAATCAGCCTATTATACTAATTTGAACCTTATTCTCTTGTAAAATATAGCAGAGAAATAATTTAAGTTAGCAGGTAATTGATATCATTTGTTTCCAAAACTATGCTAACATTATTGAAGTATTCCTGTACTTTCTGATCAGCCCATTGTTTTGATTCGTACGGATCAATACCGTGAATGGCGAAGATAAAACGTCAACAAGAACTTTCTGTGTGAAAGTGTCTTGATTGCTAGGCTTAGTTACTTTTTATATCAGTTCCAGGGTCAACGACGTCAACCCCTGGCTCCTTATTAGTCTTGACCCAACGCAACGTAACTACGTTCATATTATCCAACGTGTTTCAGCTGGTTTATTTGTACGCCAGGGGGTCTAGATAAAATGCATTCGCCTCGAAGCGAATTCACAGCTACATTCGCCATCGCTCTGTGCCTCTAGCACGAACCACTTGCGACAAAGTACCTATTCGTATCGAATTCAATTGCAAAATGTATGAAATTTCAAAATCGTGTATTGTGCGTAAAATAAACTAAATTTGGTAGCAAAAACACTTTCGTAATAACCATCTAATGTATTACTCTGTTATGGTATCGGGGACTCGAAACCTTAACATTACGAATTCAATAGTGGTTCGTGCTAGAGGCACTGGTTGCGATAATGGATTGTCAAACAAAGTTTGGATGACATAGCATTCTGACAACTAATGTCACTTTCATACTTTCTATTGATGATCTAGCCAATAGAAATGCATTTTGTCTAGGACCCCTGCTATATCTTCTGTGTTAGTCATTTGAAATCCACCTTCTACTCAAGTAAGTAATACGTTTAAAACTCATTTTCGACTAGAATATTCCACCAGAGCCAAAAACGACCATCCGTGTTGCTATTAACGTTTACAGCTGTTTTAGTATTCCAAATCTGTACAATACTTGCAAATGTGGTCTGCAATGTGGTTTGCACGACAAAGAATTTTATGTTATGTATATTTTTTATGTGTAGCAACATTGTTATGATTGAAACAGGAAATTATAATCTCACAAAACATTTTGTTAGTATGTTTACCTTACTTGATATGAAATACTTACTGTGCGAGTGTAAGATATAGAATGGATTTACTCGGGAGGGACTGCCCCAAACTAGAGGATTACAAGTACCTACAATTAAGAGGAATAGCCACCTTGATGGAGAGGACTATGCGACTATACGTTTGAGGAGGGAGGTCACAACGGATAGAGAGAGAGTAACATATTAACATATAATTCGGATGAGACTTAAAACAGTGATTTCAAACCATGAGAAAAGTAAATTTTCCTAAACTAAGTTGTTGTGAAGTTGATTCAGAGTTTAAATATCAAAGAAAAACTTACCAAAATTTACAAATTATTTTATGGCAATATAGTTCAGTAAAATAAAAGTAAATTATAACGATAAGGGTATTTTAAAAACGGTCGGTTTTCAATATCTTATAATACAAATAAGTGTAATCGGTAAAACTGGGTTGTTTATCTTATCGTAATCGTGAACAACATAAAATAAAATGAATGTGTTTATTGCATATAACGATAAAAAACATAACAGTAATGCATTAAACAAAATTAAAACATATTTAATGTATATACAAGCAACTATATGTATCCGCATTGCGCATTCTAAAAGGCATGTTATACTACCGTACTGACAATAAAATACCTATTAATTAATTACAGAAATATTATTATTGTAAGTACCTACTAAATACATAATACTTAATAATTTATGAATGTAAATCAATTCGAGACTAGAATATTCAATAAAGAATGATCGCGTAATTACAATAATATGTTGTTACAGTTGATTCATTTTAATATATAAACTATTCAAATACACACGTTATGTAGCGTGCATCGATTGGTGTGTGTAATACTTTGTAAGTAAATAAACAACGACTACTATAAATAAGAATAATAGAAATCAAAAATAACGTAAATGTTTGCGTTATCGTTAGTAGGTATTTAGTAGTAGTACCTACTATGATTATCTAAAATGATATAGCAATCAAAATGACCATGGAGCAACATCCTTTATGAGCGTCTAAGGACATCGAGAGGTCAAACTCCAGGGCGCAAGATCGCGGTATGCCAATCATCATGCCCCTGGAGTTATTACATTTTATAGTTCTAACCTAGAGCATAGATTCCGCTCTTGCGACTCCACTCAAGCCAGTCAATCAAGGCAAGCACAAGAGATGGGAGAGAGTAACTCCGAGCCCTCCGCATTATTATTATTATTAAATACGTTGCTATGGGTACATTGTGGGTGTGATATAATAACATAACATAAACTCACGCCTATATTATCCCCGTAGGGGTAGGCAGAGGTGCCAAAACCCACAATTTGCCAGTTTATGTTTAGGTCTTAATGTAATAGGTGGCGGACCTATTGCCAATGACCGGGCACTTATAAACCTGCAATAAATACCCACATAACTTATCGAAAAGCACCGAAAAGTCATTGGTGTGTGCCATGGTAAAACCTGGGATCTAACCCGAGACCTCGTCTCAGCAGTTCATTACCCATACCACTAGGCTACCGCTTGGCTCATAATACAATAATGTTATAGTGCAGTTTTCATAGTTTCCTTATCTATGTACTAAGATTGCATTACAGTTTCGTGAGTTGTTCACACGTTGTGATAATTTACTGATTACGGTAATAATGAACTTTTTCATTGGTTAATTAAGAAGTGTTATTTCTAAGAAATAAGAAAGTATGATGTAGAACAATAAAAGTCTAGCAAAAATGTTTAAAACATTATATCTAATACTCCATAGTATTCTTATGGTAAATACCATAATGTACCTTTTTCGCATATATCATGCAACGCGAAAGTGTAATACTGTGTTAAGTTTTCTTCTACTAGATATTATGTTTCATAGTGCTCTTTTAATATTGGCTGGAAGTTGACACTTATAAGAAGTAATAATTACTTTCCATCCCTTTAATTAGAAACCCTCTTTCCTGAGACTTTGCCTTGAGCTTACCATCAGGCAGAGTGAAGACAAATTGACGTATCTAAATAAAAAAAATAAAAAAAACTCGAGGTACCGAGAAGGTGTTTTAATTCCTAGTTTGAACCTCAAATAAAAAAACTTACACTTAATTTCATTATCACATATTCTGGTAAAATATGTATGTAAACGTTAACAGAAGAATTAAGTAGGAATATTATAAGATATAACTTTAAAATTTATGCTAAACTCGGTATGTGAAAGTAAATTAGGACGTAAAAACTTATGCGTATCAAGGGAATCCCGATAAGGTATCCAACCTGTGTCTATTGACGATCATGGTGAGTTTTATAAAACTCCCCTATAAAAGGTAAACGTTCACGCAAAAACTTTGTTTCTTAAAAAGCGAAACCATAATTCAACTTTGCCGTGTTAGCTCAGCCCTACCCTAAAACGCAAACTAATAAAACTTTTCGTTTTACAACTAACCTTTTTAATAAAGCATTTAAAAAGCTATCTAAAAACCAAACACCATTAGCCAACTTTCGTTCCCAAAAAGCGTGTGTCAATAGCCTAAAAGGCTACTAAGGCAGCGTTCCCCTCATATTTGCTTCGCTAAAATTGTAATAAAGGAAAGGCCTCACGTCCACGGCACTGCTTTGAACTTGCTCACAACCTACACCGCTATTTTGACACGCGACACCCACATTGTTTCGAATATAAAATATATTATGTATAAAGAAAGTTCCGCTCAACGTTTTCATGGCAAAATAAAGACACAAGGAAACAATCCGTAATGGCTATAGTAGCTTTTATTTTGTGTTTCCCGTAAATTTTGTAGTAGACCGCTTTTAAAATCAATACAAAGTACTACACCATTCACACGGCTCCGACCAATAGGTTTACTAGTGTTCAGTTCTTTGTGGGGTAATAAAATACGATTAAGGCTTTATGGAGGTGAATGGTCTTCCGAAACGGGAATTCTCATGTTTATGTAGTTTAGTAATGTGCTGGCTATTAATCACATTGTACTCACACTGACATAATCAGACTTTATTCCCGTTTTTTTGTGATGAGTAAGTACTATTAAACCTACTTTTTACTAATAGTCTTGTTATGTTGTTGGTTAAACATAGGCATTTAAAATTTTACCACTTCCTATTCCATTTTAAGAATGATAAAAATAATTTAAAAACAACTTTTGAATTTTGATAACAAAGCACAATAGAAAGTTTTAAAAGAAGTTGTTTATTGAGTAACACGAAAAGAATTCTGAATATTTTTCTTTCGAAAAAAGAGGAGGACAGGCCATAGTGGAAATACCTACTTAGCAAAAATAAAAAAACTAATTTCAATTATGATGCCCAAGAATAGATTGAATAAAGTAGTGATAAAAACAGTATTACATTTTTATGCTCAGCTATTGGGATGCTGTAGAGGTAAAATGTTCATAAGTAAATATTTTCTAAGTGGCCATTATATTTCTCCGCCCAAAGCGACTGAATGAAAAAGTTTCATAATAATATTTTAATTCGTTTACACTCTTACCGCGTCAAACGGAGTTTTGCCTGGAGCGTTATCGGATGAAATGAAACTTAATTATATTACTTCCTTTTTTATTAGGTGTTGGAAATGATCCGTGTGCTAGTCATAATAACTTGGTATAAAATATTTGTTCTTATCTTCAAGGCTAAGGAGTGGAATTCCTGCCACACGTGTTTTAGCATAGCAAGGTGTTATTAGCAAGTTGTATAGCAAGCAAGATATTGAGATGATAAGTGTTATTGAACCTGAGAAATTATTTTATTTCACTTGTAGTTACAACTTTATATTGCAAAGAAAAGTGTATTATAAGTGTCACAAGCAGTTACAGTAAATATTTTACAAGTTAATTCATAAGGTCAGTAGATAAATGTTCTGGGATTTGTCTATCACTTAAGTCATCCATTCAATAACAGAATAAATTTCCATTTTTATAACCGCTATCAATTTTTGCCGAACGTCACCTAATTAATTAAATTCCCGTCAAAAAATAGAATTCATTAATAAAAAAGTTATGCGCATAATACGCCGAGTGGCGGACATTCCCGGTGTTATATCAGAATTACCGGGATTATGCGGGATCCCACTTAATTACAGGATCTCCTCAAATTACACGGGACCCAAGTTTTTAAACAAAATTATTTCCTCGTTAAGTTATTAACGTTATGAAGTGAGTCCTTTTCTGGAGGAGGGCTCCCGGTGATTAGTAAAATAGTTTTGGGGAAATTGTAACCTGCATTATAATCTCGAAGATGTATAAATTAAACAAGATTTTCTTCACTTAAAACGAACAAAGAGAAGAGAAGCCGCGGTAGCCTAGTGGTATGGGTAATGGACTGCTGAGACGAGGTCTCGGGTTCGATCCCAGGTTTACCATGGCACACACCAATGACTGCGATGCTTTTCGAAGTTATGTGTGTATTTATCGCAGGTTTATAAGTGCCCGTTTAATGGCAATAGGCTCGCCACCTATTACATTGGGACCTAAATAGAAAACTGGCGAAATGTGGGTGCTAGCACCTCTGCCTACCCCTTCGGGGATATAGGCGTGATAATATGAAAAAAAAAAAAAAAAAAAAAGAGAATGTTGTTTCCAGTTCTTCCTCATATTTGCCCAAAAAATGTTGAATTATACAATTTTTTTTATGTAATATACAATTTTACTTTACAATTAGAAAATTTTGGTTGCATATTTATAATACACGTAAATATTACTAAGAAATACAGTTGTAAATATGACTTACGGTTCTGTTCGAACGCTTGGTTATCGCAGCAATGCGCAGTTGACCGCTTCAAGACAAACAAGAAACTGTTAGCGGTAGTATTAGGAATATAAACTGTGGCCTTCATCTCGTGCATGACGCAATAAAGGTCAGCGCAGACAGAGAGGAGCGCAGCGGAGCGGATTATATTATCAGTCCAAAAGCTATTTTTAAATTACTGATGTAAAGTAAATATATTCTTGAACTTGACCGAAAATGCTCGTGAGTCCTCGAAGATACGCGACTAAATAATCTATCAAAATCAAAAAAACAAAATCAGTTTATTTTCCTTTTCGTACAAGCTACTTAATCACAAAATAGTGTTAGAGGCACTTCACACTGTCAGTGGGTGTGTGTGTGTGTGTGTGTGTGTGTGTGTGTGTGTGTGTGTGTGTGTTTGTGTGTGTGTGTGTGTGTGTGTTTGTTTGTTTTAGAGTGTTTGTGTGTCACAAATTCGATTAGGAAAGTCTTCTAACATTGGGAGAGCTAATTTGCTCATTAATAGATTAAATAATTATAAACACAAACTCCACTAATCTTGTGGGTCTTTCTGTTAACAACATTCATTTTAAAAACCATATCTCTTATTTTTCTTATCCAGTCAATATTTCCGATATGTGTGTGCTATGTTGTGGAAATTTACAAACACAATTTAGCATTGAGTAGGTATGTTAGTAACTAACATATTATCACAACTGTTGTCATAATATCCTCTGACATTGAATTGATAATACAGGTATTAATCACTGCGATTTAAGTTTATATTCATGTGTAATGTAGTGACCAGTCTATACCTATAATAAGATTCGCATGAAGTGACCAATCGCTCATAAATACCTGAGGTATTTCTAAATAATGGCTTCCGTGTATCATCAGAATGTTCTGTAGTGTGTGTGTGTGTGTGTGACAGACTTAATGAATATAGAGGATCTGTCATCTGAGCTAACAACTGAGCCTCTTTACTTACAATAATGATATCCTACGATGTACTATAAGCGCCCACATTTTCTCAAATGTAGTGTCGCCAGACATGACTTTTACAAACGACTACAATAAGGGTTCTTCGGAAGGACATTATAATAATAGCCTTGGTGTTGCATACATCCATAGGCCACGGCAACCATTTCTCATCAGGTGAGACGTGTAAGTAAGTAAGCCCCCTAGAAAAAAGTTAAAATTTACGTACATAATGCTCCGGAGAAATAGGTGAATTAACACCCACATTTCACCAACCATTGTATTCGGTACAACGTAATGGGGGTGAGTCCATTCCGGCCACTGTTGTTGATTCGAGCCAAGCTACTGAGGCTGAGTCTGGGCTGTATATATCTGTTATCCCTCCACCCGCGAAGGGGCAACGTCCTTATGTGCGTGACAGTAGCCTAATTGAACGTTTTATTGGAGCAGGTGCCCGTGACACACTGTGGGCACACGATAGGGGGGAGGGGGTCGCCATAGAAGTATTTCTGTATAGTGTCAGGCCCCTCCGGCAAGGCGTTGAGTATGGCACACCGCAGGGGTTTATATACACATATAATTGCGGGGTCTTCCCCGTCGCGCGATATGCTGTAGGAAATTTATTTTCCTCTGACGAAACAAAAAAATGTATAGTGTATTTAACTGTCTGATGTTAAACAGCCGCATTCCTTATTCTCTCCCTTATTATTTTATATCCGCTTCATGTGAATACAGCTAAGTAATTGGCTGATGCATAGTAAAAAAGTTGAGACATATGACCCCTGTAATGTATTTTCTCTTCTATGTTATTCACTCCTCATTTCTAAAACTGCAATTTACACAAGTTATGAGTTTGCCATTATTCTCTTGCATGCCGTGTCGCATTATATACAAGTTTAGATAGAACAGTGACGTCATTGTTCAGATACAAACGTCAAGCAGATAACACACAAGATCATTAAAATTCTCCATCCAAGAGAAAACAGTCTTCTCTGTCTTGCATGCAATACGGCAATAGAAAAGATGGATACATTTTAGTTAATGTCCATCAAGGTACTG
The DNA here is from genome assembly GCA_963691645.1 of Pelosia muscerda. NCBI lineage: Eukaryota > Metazoa > Arthropoda > Insecta > Lepidoptera > Erebidae > Pelosia > Pelosia muscerda. The sequence continues at coordinate 402,410 of OY829100.1, forward strand.
TAATAAAAGATTTAATCCACTAGGACTTTCAAGCCTACCTCACCATTCAGCTGGTACACCTATCGAATGATGAGTCTTCAGCGGTGCAAGATTCCCTCTTGAAGTAGGGTAGTCAAATAGCAACCACTTACGTAAGCTAAATCAAAAATCTAAAAGCTGGAACTTTCTGGAGGTTTTGGATGCAATTGGAACCTACGATTCGGATGATCATGATAAGAAACAAGTACTGAGTGAGAGGATTTATGTTCTCTTTTTTATATTCGTGTACTATGAATTATTTAACATTTTTAAGGGTTTTATTACAAACATCGTCGTACTTAAATATATGCAACGAAGGATGTTAGTTTGAGGTTTGCAAGTCGTTTTAATATCGCGAGGCGTCCTTAATGACAGAGAGTGCGAGTAAACGACCCGTCCGCTCTTCCACAGATAAAATATATTTCGCTTTACGGCGCCCCACACAACTTCCGACAATTTTTTCACGTACATACATGGTTATTGTCAAAAAGTCTTTTGTTATGCGAGAAAATATGGAATATTACGGGCGTTTTGCCTCGATAGAAAACATAAAAATGCTATATGGGAAATGCGTTTTCAGGAATTTGTTAGAATATACCCGATGGCATGAAATATCATCAGGTTCGGTGCAAAAGCATAGGATGAAGGGAAGATAGGGTCGCGATTGGTAACATCTGTTGGGTGCCTTTCTGCGTAAGGTACAGCAGTGAACCTTTTTGCTGGATGCGTATAATAAATAGAATATTATGTTATTATCTATATCCGGTTTAAAACGGTTTAAAAGTATTTGATTGTGTAGGTTAAATTGATGTTTAATAGCTTTTGAACTTCTATATGCCCCTAAAGCAGCACAAAAATACAAGGTACAAGAATACTTGAAGGAATGTAATCTTCTTACGAGAATGAAGACATATTACAAATTTTTGAGCAATAATATAATGGCATGATGATAAATTATAAATGTATATCTATTGCCTATCTAGATATTACTGCTTTTTTCTTTTGTACTATTTTTTGTAGAGGTAACGTTTGCGAGGTAATGAGGTTGTATGGGCCAATCTCTGGATCTACTGAACCGATTTTGAAAATTATTACAATACTATATCAATCATTCAAGTACCCTATGGCAGTCCACTGCTGGACATAGGCTTCTGCCAAACTTAAGAGGCCTATTGGCTTACTGTTTCCACGCTGTCCAAACGGGTTGGTAGGTACAGGGTTTTATTTTGAGTTTTTCTTCTCTCACTGTGATATTGTCTGCGTTTTCCGTTTGTCACCTTCCTTTGACATCCTTCAAATGAGATGGAGTGGTGATATTCTTTCTCTGTCACCACACAAATATAAACTATATTCGTTAACTAAAACCTCTTACAAATACTTAAATTTAGTAGATGTTATACAAAATGTTCTTTATTGATAATAATATATGACGATACTCCTAGGCTCTACAATCAACAAGGACTAAAATATTGCTATGATAAAACATACAGAGATAGATCAGATCCGTATCGTAATATTCCATTGCTCGCTCACTATGAATAATTCATACAAACAAAAACAATTTGTGTAAAAATATAGCCAAATCGAAAAAATAACTTTTTATGGAGTGGTTTATTTTTTTACTGGAGGCGCAAGGTGTTTTTCTTTATATTTAAGTTATCAAATTGGCTGTGCCTCGCCTGATGGTAGGCAGGGGTGCAATCCAAAACATGGTGGCTGCCCTTACAGGTGTTATCCCTGGAACGGGGCGGCGGTCCCCATCCTGATGTACACGCTCCACTTATAGGACCCGAGACTGTACGATGAAGGAAACGCATGTCCTGCCAAATTTTTTAAAAGGAAAGGAGACAATAAAATAATAAGCATAACTTGACATTTTTAGGCGTAAATGGCACTATAGTACAATTTTGGCACTGATCAGAAGGTATATTGATTTTTTTTAATCAGATGGTTAAGTAGCTTGTCAGGATATACGGAGAGGTTTATACAAAATAGCTCAATGTCGCAACTATTAGGTAATACTCTAACTAATAATTTAAATAATTATACCTTAAATGTGAACGGGTGTTTGTTACTCCAATCAAAGCACACGGGTAGAGACCAACGGGGAACAAGAAATGATAACTTTTTTATCCCAAGTATATATTTTTATGGGTTTGCGGGCACGGGATTAATAAAAAAATTTGAACTCAAAACAATATTAAGTTACAAAAGTACATACTTTGTAGCGCTATACAAAAGTTGTAATGACATCTTTTTCATGCGCTTGGCGGGGACTCTACTCAGTCAACTTTGCCCATAGCCATTAACGCATCACCATACACTCGAAGCTAGAAGCTGTATGTTTTCCGACGTTTTTACAAAGATTGTTTTAATGTAAACATTGAATATCACAATGAGCTTGTTCGTTGCATTATTTATTTGAAGCCTCGCTTTACGTGGAGTTTCTTTGTTAGAAAATTTCGCGAGAAAAATATGGGACAAAGATTTATCATTAAAACTGCTAGCGGTGATGTTTCTGTTTAGAGAAAAAGTGAGGAAAGTAATTATTTTTCTTGTTATCCTACAGACATGGTAATGACGACAAAATTTTTATAACTTAGATATAATATATTGTTAATAAGTGTCGCTACAGGTATATTCAAATTTGGCACATATTTACGTGTAATCAAATACGAAGTCATTAATATTATCTTGATTACAATATGAACTATACATTTGAATAACTGAATATTCCACATATTTACTCTCGTCAATCAAAAGTGCTGCACCGCAGATCCGAACGAGCGTTTAAACTAACATTAAAACATAAACTTGTACAATAACAATAATTCAAACTTCGTCTTCTTCGTAAGCAATTTCCCGAATTCACATGTCTTTGGAAGTTAAGTTTTATTGTGAATCAAACCTTACACAGGTCACAGAGAGTCGATTTTGGAAGTAATGTGTGTAGTAAAATTATAATATCCAAGTGAATATTAACGCCCGGCTAATGGAGTAATGGTACTCGTACATATGAATAATTCACGTATCGAATTAAAGCGAGACAACTTTTGTTCTGTTTGCTCTGAAATTAAAAAGTTTTCCGCGGGTACGGGGCGGGTACCATTGAATTCGCGAAAGCGGTTATTCCTGTACAATGGATCGAGTTACATAGAAGATATAGGCCGTACACTGCACTGTACCTACGTACACACACAGTGTAAGGACAACCATCCCAACTCCATCCATTAAAACTATTTGTTTTTTTTTCAATTGTCTATGCCTCAAGGATTTTTTATGAAGCCTTGTCTCATTTCGTCCATGACTGCATCAATTACTAAGATCTGTGTGTTACCATGTTCATGAGTAAATAAATTCTTCGTTCGTTCTGAGACAAACATTCACTAACAGAAATAAATACATGGTTATTGTCAAAAAGTCTTTTGTTATGCGAGAAAATATGGAATATTACGGGCGTTTTGCCTCGATAGAAAACATAAAAATGCTATATGGGAAATGCGTTTTCAGGAATTTGTTAGAATATACCCGATGGCATGAAATATCATCAGGTTCGGTGCAAAAGCATAGGATGAAGGGAAGATAGGGTCGCGATTGGTAACATCTGTTGGGTGCCTTTCTGCGTAAGGTACAGCAGTGAACCTTTTTGCTGGATGCGTATAATAAATAGAATATTATGTTATTATCTATATCCGGTTTAAAACGGTTTAAAAGTATTTGATTGTGTAGGTTAAATTGATGTTTAATAGCTTTTGAACTTCTATATGCCCCTAAAGCAGCACAAAAATACAAGGTACAAGAATACTTGAAGGAATGTAATCTTCTTACGAGAATGAAGACATATTACAAATTTTTGAGCAATAATATAATGGCATGATGATAAATTATAAATGTATATCTATTGCCTATCTAGATATTACTGCTTTTTTCTTTTGTACTATTTTTTGTAGAGGTAACGTTTGCGAGGTAATGAGGTTGTATGGGCCAATCTCTGGATCTACTGAACCGATTTTGAAAATTATTACAATACTATATCAATCATTCAAGTACCCTATGGCAGTCCACTGCTGGACATAGGCTTCTGCCAAACTTAAGAGGCCTATTGGCTTACTGTTTCCACGCTGTCCAAACGGGTTGGTAGGTACAGGGTTTTATTTTGAGTTTTTCTTCTCTCACTGTGATATTGTCTGCGTTTTCCGTTTGTCACCTTCCTTTGACATCCTTCAAATGAGATGGAGTGGTGATATTCTTTCTCTGTCACCACACAAATATAAACTATATTCGTTAACTAAAACCTCTTACAAATACTTAAATTTAGTAGATGTTATACAAAATGTTCTTTATTGATAATAATATATGACGATACTCCTAGGCTCTACAATCAACAAGGACTAAAATATTGCTATGATAAAACATACAGAGATAGATCAGATCCGTATCGTAATATTCCATTGCTCGCTCACTATGAATAATTCATACAAACAAAAACAATTTGTGTAAAAATATAGCCAAATCGAAAAAATAACTTTTTATGGAGTGGTTTATTTTTTTACTGGAGGCGCAAGGTGTTTTTCTTTATATTTAAGTTATCAAATTGGCTGTGCCTCGCCTGATGGTAGGCAGGGGTGCAATCCAAAACATGGTGGCTGCCCTTACAGGTGTTATCCCTGGAACGGGGCGGCGGTCCCCATCCTGATGTACACGCTCCACTTATAGGACCCGAGACTGTACGATGAAGGAAACGCATGTCCTGCCAAATTTTTTAAAAGGAAAGGAGACAATAAAATAATAAGCATAACTTGACATTTTTAGGCGTAAATGGCACTATAGTACAATTTTGGCACTGATCAGAAGGTATATTGATTTTTTTTAATCAGATGGTTAAGTAGCTTGTCAGGATATACGGAGAGGTTTATACAAAATAGCTCAATGTCGCAACTATTAGGTAATACTCTAACTAATAATTTAAATAATTATACCTTAAATGTGAACGGGTGTTTGTTACTCCAATCAAAGCACACGGGTAGAGACCAACGGGGAACAAGAAATGATAACTTTTTTATCCCAAGTATATATTTTTATGGGTTTGCGGGCACGGGATTAATAAAAAAATTTGAACTCAAAACAATATTAAGTTACAAAAGTACATACTTTGTAGCGCTATACAAAAGTTGTAATGACATCTTTTTCATGCGCTTGGCGGGGACTCTACTCAGTCAACTTTGCCCATAGCCATTAACGCATCACCATACACTCGAAGCTAGAAGCTGTATGTTTTCCGACGTTTTTACAAAGATTGTTTTAATGTAAACATTGAATATCACAATGAGCTTGTTCGTTGCATTATTTATTTGAAGCCTCGCTTTACGTGGAGTTTCTTTGTTAGAAAATTTCGCGAGAAAAATATGGGACAAAGATTTATCATTAAAACTGCTAGCGGTGATGTTTCTGTTTAGAGAAAAAGTGAGGAAAGTAATTATTTTTCTTGTTATCCTACAGACATGGTAATGACGACAAAATTTTTATAACTTAGATATAATATATTGTTAATAAGTGTCGCTACAGGTATATTCAAATTTGGCACATATTTACGTGTAATCAAATACGAAGTCATTAATATTATCTTGATTACAATATGAACTATACATTTGAATAACTGAATATTCCACATATTTACTCTCGTCAATCAAAAGTGCTGCACCGCAGATCCGAACGAGCGTTTAAACTAACATTAAAACATAAACTTGTACAATAACAATAATTCAAACTTCGTCTTCTTCGTAAGCAATTTCCCGAATTCACATGTCTTTGGAAGTTAAGTTTTATTGTGAATCAAACCTTACACAGGTCACAGAGAGTCGATTTTGGAAGTAATGTGTGTAGTAAAATTATAATATCCAAGTGAATATTAACGCCCGGCTAATGGAGTAATGGTACTCGTACATATGAATAATTCACGTATCGAATTAAAGCGAGACAACTTTTGTTCTGTTTGCTCTGAAATTAAAAAGTTTTCCGCGGGTACGGGGCGGGTACCATTGAATTCGCGAAAGCGGTTATTCCTGTACAATGGATCGAGTTACATAGAAGATATAGGCCGTACACTGCACTGTACCTACGTACACACACAGTGTAAGGACAACCATCCCAACTCCATCCATTAAAACTATTTGTTTTTTTTTCAATTGTCTATGCCTCAAGGATTTTTTATGAAGCCTTGTCTCATTTCGTCCATGACTGCATCAATTACTAAGATCTGTGTGTTACCATGTTCATGAGTAAATAAATTCTTCGTTCGTTCTGAGACAAACATTCACTAACAGAAATAAATAAGTGTGGGGAACCCTCTACGTTCAAGTCAACTCCTTCATATACAGACAGTGCCCTTTTGGATACATTCTAGCTGCTCATAAAATTATGCAGGGCCCCATTCACATGATTTCCCGCCAAATCTCTTCGTTCAATATCACAGTCATACTTGCCGACCGTCGTAAACTTTGAACCATATTACACAAACTGTTCGTAATGATCCTGATGCATTTGGCGTTCTTTTTGCTCACTCCTCTTTCAAAATATTTTTATTGGAGATTGGTTAGTCTCATATTATGACAATTAATGTATTTATGTTGATTCCCGAAGGTACTACTACGAGTAGTAGTGCTGACATCGTTGCCCCGTGCAGAAATCCTCATGGATAACCCCTGGAAAAGACAGCGAGAGTGGTTATGTTGGACTCCATCCGACCAAAACCGCACGGTCTTGAGCCATCAGTTGCCGGGGGTGAGGTAGCCTCTGTCATACTCCTCACGAATCGGATAGTAGTGCAGACTGGTAATGCAATGAGATACAAACTCAATATTTTGAATTGTTCAAAGAATATCATAGTGTTCTATTTTGTTCTCGTACCAAAGAAAATACAATTTTATAATATGCAACCAAATTTTCCAAACAAACCCTGTCTAGCTAGCATCCAGCTGTTGTTTTAGCTTACTTCATAACATTTAATTGGCAGATATGAAGCACGTTTCATAAAGTTTCATTATTCAAACAACTGGACTCATCAGTTGTTGCTATTCAAAAAGAGATACAACTGAAGTTTTATGTATGAAAATAAATAACTGTACTGGTTTTTAATTTAAACATAACATAACATAAACTCACGCCTATATCTCTCAAGGGGTAAACAGAGGTGTTGGCACCCACATTTAGCCAGTTTATGTTTAGGTCCCAATGTAATAGGTGGCGAGCCTATGGCCATTAACCAGGCACTTATAAACCTGCGATAAATACACATATAACTTCGAAAATCATCGAAAAGTCATTGGTGTGTGCCATGGTAAAACCTGGGATCGGCCTCGAGACCTCATCTCAACAGTCCCATACCATTAGGTTACCATGGTAATTTAATAAAAAAAAAAATGAAACCCACCAAAACTTAACAGCACCAGAAACTGGTACCTAGGTACTTTTCAAATTACTGGAAGCATCAATATGACTTCCGTAACCATTTTCTTTGTAACCTTATCTGTCGACTGGTTTTATCTTTTCGTTTGTTTTATCCGGTGAATCTCCGAATCGGCTGATTTCACTGGTACTTAGCATAGCTTAGTTTACTTTAGTTTTGGAAACATATTTAAAATGCCGGTGCCGATGCAGAGTTTCAAGAGGTGACACGATCTATACCTTCCTCTTCGAATAACGATACTCTACTACTGCTATGCTAAAGTAATTGCTGTATTCGAAATTAACATTGTTAACAGCTCAGCACTGGAGTCAATTACAGTAAAATTACGTTTTTAACCCCCGACGTAAAAACGACAGGTTGTTATTAGTTTCACGTGTCTGTGTGTATGTGTGTGTGTGTGTGTGTGTCTGTCTGTGGCATCGTAGCTCCGGAACGGTTCAGCCGATTTTAATGTAGTTTTTTGTTTGATTGGTGAATTAGTCGGAAGTGTTTCTAGCTATGTTTTAAGAAAATCGATCCAAGATGACTGCCGTTATAAAATGGCGGACTACATATTATTTTTGCACAAATCCCTCGATATGAATGTCAAATGGTAGGGCTTGACTAGTAGGATACGATACACTACAACAAATTTCAAATCTCAGATGGCCGCCACCACTTAATAGCTAATTACTTTTTTTATTCACTAGTCCGTCAATATGTCACCACCAGTTATAGGTCCCACGACACGACAACGCATGAATTATTTATTGTTTACTTTTGGAGGTTTTTTCGTGTTTAAAACGTGAATTCCCTACTTTTCTAAATCTTATTGGAAACATAATCAGTTATGAGCTAATAGTTCAATAATTTCATGAAAACGGAGGTCGGTTTTGTCTTAACTGATCATACACGTGTTCTGAAGACATAGAGTAACTGAATCAGGCATCCGGTTTGTAGTAATCTTCTCTTTCATAATAAGAAAACAGAGATTGCTCCTGTTCCCCCTTCCCGTTCTTAATTCTTGCGGTTCTGAGAGAATTGAATGAGCGTCCAATTCCCATAGTTTCAACTTACACCTTGTAATCCCCGGCACCTTGTTACTCAAGACAAATAGACTTGCGGCTTCTGTCTCGAATGGAGAAGTGATAATAGAATCTCAACATTACTTTACAGTTGCGAATAATTCTATAAACATAATACTGAGTGCTTTGATACCTTTTTAAATATTGGATTATTTAGTGTGTGTATAGAATTCACTAGGTACCTCTGTAGATCAATAGCAATCTATTTATGCATGTATACGGTAATCTTTGGAGCATGTTTGGTGTATGCGTAGTTAATTGACTGATGATTGGACCCGATAATGATTTAGCCAACGTGGAAAACATCGTGATTGAGTCTTTGACACGTTATAGAACTATAATAGTTGTATGATTCAAATCATCCAATTAAATTATAGAGCTTCTTAATACGTGACTCCTTGTTCTGTGATTTGAATTACTTGAATCAACTTTTGACTTTTGATGGATTCTATCGTGATACGATATCGAATATTTTTAGTCCAACTTTTCGGCTACCTTTCAGCAGCTATGGTCGCGGAGTGACTTAGAATGAACTCGCCGTGTCGTTAAGTCTTGCTGTATTTGGCTTTCTCCTGGTGTTAGTAAATATAAACACCAACGAATCATCATAGTTCGGGTACTTTGAAATAATTTGCACTTCAAACTATGTGACAACTACCATACTTAAACGCTTCGTGAACATGTATTTGGTGTTCAAACTAGTACGCGGGAAATATATCCAAAATAATACCAACTATATAAGGCTTGAAATCAGGACGAAAAATACAATGTTATTCACAAGTTGCTAACAAAGATTTTGAAATTACTATAACAAAAGTTTTACTAAGGTAAAGAACATTCTTGTTAAACTTTTTGACTAGAATAAATTAGCTTTTCAACTGTTGTGGTAGGTACCTGCTGCCGCCTACAATTTGCGACAGACCTCACGCGTCGGTATATCCACTCTTCTGAAAGCGTCGCTTCGTGGACTGCTTATGCAAATATCCGCATAATTATGCACATTTTTCGTGTTTAAATCTACATTTTTTAAACCAAAAATTGAGTGCAGAGCGGCCACCCCGGCTTGTTTTAGGTACATTTACTATGTTTTACTCAGTTTTACTTCTTTTTACTTTTTAATATGAATTACAGTCACAAAACTTCAGTTTTACGAACTTTTTAAAGTAATGCTTCTTTATGAAATTAAATACAAAAACTTTTATGTCTAGCGATGCACAGTTGTGTTTGATATTAAAAGGACTTTTTGGAAACCGCAACATGCCTAGTTAAATGTTGACCAGTTTATTATTTAGGTCCAATCTACTCGACTTCATTCCATAACTTTAGTTGCAACACATAGTCACTACCGGAATTTCTTAAAGATCTTGGAGTCATCTCATCAGTGTTTGAGAAAGTGTCATCCTATAGAAAATTGCGTTGAAATAAAACTACTGATCTATTTTTCTGCTTGTGGGCAAAACCATCAGAACGCCTTAAGTTATTCGTGATAAGATCGATGAGTAGTATGTGATATACAAGCATGGCAGGTACGTACTAAACATTGTGTGCGTACTGAACTGATTTGATTCAGCTCTATAAATAAATTAGTGAAGGATTGAACAGTGCTTATTATCAATAGATTATGTTATAATTACTATTCAAATCCTTAATTGAACATACATTTTGGAACTGACTAATGAAAATGTCAAAAGCCTGTGTAATTTTGGTTATAAATGATCAGGTACCGTTTGATTAATTATGCATTTATGTATAGTGTTAGTTGTAAGTTAATTTTCAATATATTCAACATGAGCTATACATAGGTACGTGTAGGCGTGATTTGACTTCAATCTATATTTTTATTGAATTTTCATGCCTACCTCTATAAGCAGGAAGTTTATCCTCATACATTACGACCGGTAACTGTGTGCAGTGTACGGTATGAAACTAATTTCCTGTTAGTTGTAAGTTAATTTCCAATATATTCAACATGAGCTATACATAGGTATGTGTAGGCGTGATTTGACTTCAATTGATTTTTTATTGAATTTTCATGCTTAACTACATAGGCAGAAAATTTATCCTTATACATACAGTATACGGTATGAAAGCAACTTCATTCCGTGCCCGCTCAAGCTGTGGAATGCTGCAATTTTTCCAAGCGACTACAATATGGGGATCTTTAAGCCTTCTTGTCTTTACATTGCAGGTTTCTGCAGGATCAGAAACACGAGTGTGACGGCTCTGGCGTTGCAAACGTCCATAGGGCATAGTAATCACTTTCCTTTAGATGAATCGTGTGCTTTCCTACCACTCACGTGCTATAATAAAACCAACTTATCCATTTTAATACCTTAGTAACTATGTCAAAGTTATACTTCCAGATAGTAATATGACCATCGACGCATAGAATCTATAGTCTTGGGATGAAGAAGACAAAAACGTGTAAAACAAGTTGACGTCGCAGCTCATTTCCGGTCGTGGACGCGACGGAAACATCCCCGAGCGCTCGTATAACACCGGAGTAACTGCGATCAATCAACGCGATCGGCAAACAGACAACAACACGGCAGCTTATGGCAGAAGAATATGGCTGATAGGCATTTTCCTTATGGCTGCAGCCGCTGAGCGATAAATTATGTACGTATGGTTCGTATGAGCACGTTTATCGTCTAAAGATACATTACGTATTTTGGCTTGCGTGGTGGTGACGCGGCATTATTTTGCGAACGTTTTCATTTGAATCCCGGGTTAGGAATAGGTTTTCTTATGTAAAGAATATTAGTTATGACATTTTATCTATGAAATGAATTATAAAACATAGATGTTTTTTTTTTGTACACTAAGAAATTTGTGTCAATACAATTTTATAACTTACTTATAATGAACTAATTATTGGAATAATATTAAAACTAAAATGAAAATAAACACCAAAAAAACTTAAATTAAAAAGCGTCGTGGAATTCCTCCGTATCGCATGCCTCTAGTGGTTTCCAGAAGACTGACAGCATTGCCACTGAAATGAATAAATAAAATAAGTAGGTAATCGTTATTTACTAGTACCTATTTCCTAAATGCATTTATGTCGGCCTAATGGATACTAATGGCCTAAAGGAATCGAACACGGGACCTTCAGATCAATTCAAACAGTTTACAATCAGTAACAAATAGGTAGAATACACAGATAATAGTATCACAATATGCAGTTTAATTAATATTATTACAGACACCAGGAGCGAACGGCAAAAAAAATCGCACATTATAATATAGAATGACCATACAATTTTGCATATAATCCCGAGCCTTCTGATTTCAGATGTTGAATGTCATATTAGTAATTTTAGTTACTAAATATCATAAAATGAATTTCAGATTCTGATTTTCGTCTTATCTTCACAGTGCAAGCAGGTAGAAAAGAGTTTTTGGGACTTCTAATCACTGTTTAAAAATCCATGCAGTACAGGTAAATATTTACACTGGTCGTGATCAAACCCGATGACATTCGATGCTTTACCGCCACAGCGCACAAGTCCACGCATTTATACGTAAAAGCCTGATAAATTTTAATTTATGAACCTACGGCTATTTAATAGACTTTCACATAGCGCTCACGTAAACTTTACTGTTTTCAAATCCATGAGCGCAAATCTAAACAAAACTAGAACTTTGATATTTATAGTAGAGGTCGCAAAACAACACTATGAGACCATTAACATCAGCCGGGGGCCGTATTTACATACCACCTGGCATTTGTCCGACGGACTCGGCACTGGCGCGAATTAAAAAAGTTTTTGTGTTTGAGAGACTCCGGCAAAGGTAGCCTGGGCGCGTAATGACGTAGCTGTGTACTTATTATGTTGCTGACAGCAATGTCTGTCGTAGTATTTGTGTTTCTTAGCCTGGGTTAACAGTGCAGTTAAAGTACAGGTCAGGTATAAAACAGGTTGGACCATTTGACAATTGTTAAAATGACGTCATAACTTGACGCTAACTGTGACCGGCTAAAACGTCAAATTCTATCAAATAGATAACTTTAATCGAGCTACTAAATACACTGTTGCAACACATTTAGCCAAACCATTAGAATCAATGTTACTGTTACTGTTAAATTTGACGGAATCCTTAACTTTAACAGGTAGTGGTGCAACTAAGTCTTAGTTTTTTAATGGCTAAGAAAGCAGAATATAATAACATACATTAAAATGTTCTATTAACATATGAAGGTAATGTTAAACGGATTGCCGGTGCTTGTTAATAGACCTTCAAATTCTTGACCCGTTTTAATACTCTCAGATTTGAAAACATGAAATACAAAAAAGTTAAGTATAAAGCATGTTGGACGCCTGCCATTACTGTGTGTTTTTACGCAACAAAGGACAAATTCGAAAATAAACCTTATTGTACAAAGTTAAAGTTTTAAATAACATTCTTAAAACTCAAATCAAAGAATTTAAACTATAAAACGTCATAAATACTTTTTTATCTATAGCAAAGTCATCTCTACTTTGAACGGTTAAGGTGGGTTAAGGTGTGAACAAGAAAACAGCATCAATTCGGTTTAGAAACATACCTCTACACATGCCCTAACGATGTACACATTCGAGAGATATACCAGACCTACATAAAGAACATACAGGTATTTAAATTCACTTTTAATAATTTGGCACACTTGAAATAGAGGACAAGGAAAAAGCTGCTATAAAATCATAATGTTAAACCTGCGTACTCATCTTTGACCCAGATTCGGTCCTGCCCTAAACAAATCACAGAGCGTCTCAAAAATCCCAACATTGGCATTACGGCATTGCGCCTTTACCCAGTATAATGGAAAAACATTGGAAATCGTGAGATGGCAAACATTTTGCATAATTCGCAATCCCACGCTGGTACTGACGCCAATCTAATCGTTGAATTACTTGCGAGTACACAACCTAGTTATAAAGATATCCAACAAGTTAGTATTTCTTTTCCGACCAGCCAGAGTGACAATATAAGTTTGAAGCATTTTGAATATTTTTATTGGTATGGGAAGTACTTTTGCATTCGACATGGTGAAATGCAGGAAGTCAAATATCTTCAGAAGTATTATTGAGTTCTAGGAAAAAGCATCCAAAAAAGAACATGATTTAGAAATACATTACGATTTAGACTTGACATAACAAACAAGTCCTACCATTGAAATGAGACCACTTTTTACGGATTCTATCTCGATATATTAGCGATTACTTTTAGTTAGACGTTCAGGCTACTTTTAAGGATCGGAATACAAGTAAGTAATGCTAAATACATTGCGTTAGAATCTGTAAAAAGTGATTTCATTGAAATGTATATCCTCACCGTTTGCAAAAAGCAAAAACAAGATGTAACTTAATTATACATTTTAATCGAAATAACTCAATAAACATAAATTATACATACTTTTTGTATCATTTTAGTTTTAGTTTAATTAAATAATCAGTTAATGTTATGATTATACATACTTAATAATAATTATATAAATATAAATGTAAAATATTGTTGATGGATTTCCGCCAGATAACGTCTACATCTATATCGTAACTTATTCCGAAATTACTAGTATTTCTCCTAACTGTAGGCTAACTTCCTCCTAACTAGGCTCAATGGCTTGTGTTAGGAGTGGGTTCACGTCGGTAGTGTAATGGTCAAGATTGGAACCCAGGACCTTTCGATCGTTAGACCGACTCATTAACCACTGAGCTAACGACGCATGACATGGGGAAAATCGCTGTCGGCACTATAGTTGCTATCCTTTGCCTACTAGTTCCACTATCCCACATAAAGAATTAGTTCTTTTGATATTACAGAATTTAAAAACTCAATTTTTCATTGTATTTGATTTCTACGTCAAAGTTATAGCACCCATACAGAACCATCATTATTCTCAGAGCCTTTTCCGAACTCGGTGTCAGTTTTCTAGTTTCACTAAGTTGCGGCTGAACTTCGATATTTTTCCTAAAGTGACTCCCACCTGGCCTCTACAACCAATTGGCGTTATTAAAGTTCTATAGTTAGACTAGTCGGACTTCAAAAATTCGACTACTCTAACTATAGAACTCCAGCTTCAACTACCCATAAGGACTGCCATAGATGTTCGTTTGATAACTGCAACCGACGACTTAATGTATTCATTAAAGCACGGTCAGATTAATAGACATATTCATACATACAAAGTTGACAAACATATGAAACACATAAATAAAACATTGCATGACGGTGCACTTACTAATTAGCAGACCTTGCTTGAGCTGCAGACATTCCTTCAAGGTTCAGGGGTATGTTAAAACTAAGAGAAGCCATAAAAATCAGATTGCGAATCTTGAGCTTCTATAAATTCAAGCTTTGAATAAAACCGGGTTAAATGGGATGACAGTACATAGTAGTGTTATAAACGAAATGTACCTGTACATCAGTAAAAGTTTTCTCGTAAAAGTCACCACATAAACCTGCACTTACTGTGTCTATATCGATGTGACTCCATTCCTTCCCACGGTGTAATGTACGGTGTTATTGCCTCAATTTCACACTATCACGTGTTACAACCACATGTTATGGCGGATACGCTATTTGCGGTCGCGATCATTTATTATATTCATGTAGACGTTGGTTTTAGCAATATTTAGATGCTGACTCCGTTGGTAATGTAGATTTATTAGAAATAACTTAATGACTACACGCAATATAGTATGCATATGTGAACGAACATAATGGTGATAAAATATATTTTTAACATTATAATATTTGTAAACCATTATACCTATGCATCACCCTCCGTGGTGGTAGGGCACGCGACTGCTACGTACGGGGAGCACGTTCACGACGAATATGGCTGTTTGCACTGGTCTGGACGTGTCTCAGAGAGCACCTTAAGCCGTCGTCGGTCCCGGTTGCCATACAAACATCTATGGCAGTCGTTATGGGTAGTTGGAGCCCTCAAAAGTCCAACAGTCTAACTTGGAATTTCGATATCGCCATTGGCGCAATTATTGGTCTTTGGACCATTGGTTGTGGAAGTCAGATGACAGTCGCTTCACGGAAAATATCGAAGTTCAGCCGCATCACAGTTAGACTGGAAAGCCGAACCCAACTGAGTTGGAAAAAGGTTCAGAGAATGATGATACCTATGCATAACATTTGTCAAAAAATGAGAGGAAGAGGATGAGCCTATTGCCGTATTCCTATTGTTGACTCGGACCAAGCAAATTGAGAGAGAGTCTGGGCTGTATATATCTGTCTGATGTTAAACAGCAGTATTCCTTAGTCACTTTAACATTATTACAATAAAATTATTCTATAAAATGTACGTATCTTCCCATGGGACACACCAATGACTTTTCGATGCTTTTCGAAGTTATGTGTGTATTTATCGCAGGTTTACAAGTGCCCTTTTGATGGCAATAGGCTCGCCACCTATTAGAGTGGGACCTAAACATAAACTGGCGACATGTGGGTGCTAGCAACTCTGCCTACACCTTCGATTATATTAGGCGTGAGTTTATGTCATGTTATGTTATGTATGTACGTATTTTTTGCTATATGTGTTTCGGAATTTAATGTTCTAATTTTATTATACCCTTCAAATTGTAAATGTATAACTTTAGCGAATACAAAATATAATGTTTTATGTGTATAGTCGTATAATTCATATGTATTAATGTACTCACGTGAGGTTTTCAACATATTTCTTCGAAGTAATATATCTCACGAAGTGAGTTACTAATTTTCAATTTAATTCAATTACAGGCCGGTTTCGTGAACTTCGGAAGATAATGGAGCTTCAAGTTTGTGGTACAAACTTTTGATTAATCAAGCTTTTGTTGACTTTCGGCGATGCACGACAGTTATTTGTTGGAGCAGTTTCATGAAAGCCTTAATATCAATTTGTGACTTTGGTAAATCTCTCGAACACAGATAAAATGGCTATTTGCACTTGGTTATTTGTTGAAACTTCGTGTATACATGCAACAAGTTTTTTTATAATTTATATTTCATGTTTTATGTTCATTCTAATTTTAATACCATTTAGGTGGAAGACAAGCTTACTACCCACCTTATAGAAAAATCCTATGCTGCCAACATTGTAGTAGTCACATTGAGTTTCAGGTACCCTTGTTAAAGATTCTATATTGTAGTTGCTTAGGAAACCCATAGCAGTCAGTTCATTCCACAGCTTAAGCGTTCGAGGAATGTTTTTTTTTTCATTATTATGTTCAAGTTACATGTCTATTGTCCATGTTTTATGTATATTTCATGGTTATTACGAAATACCATTAACATTCAAGGTTCTGGCGAATGCATTCTTCTCGAGGTTGGGGGGACCTGTGACAGTCGCTTTATGTAGGTAAGCAAATTAAGATAAATCAATCAATTATGAAGCACAGCTAATACCTTAATCAATTCAATGATAATAATTAACAGATCCAATCATTGTGAATCAATGAACGTGTCATCAACAGAGGTTCCCGTGGTTATAAACAACGACCGCCATTAACGAAACCGTGAGTGAGGTAGGTACATACTCACGGATCCGTTGATAGCGATTATTTATTCATTCCAGCCGTGACATATTTATGTGGATTAAAAATTGTGTAGGGTTCAATTTAATCAATCAGTTTAATTAATTTGACTGATCTATTGAAAGAATCCATTTTGATCAGAAAAAGAGAATGCACTGACGGAACTCGAATCCACGATCGTGAAGTATGGAGCCACATCTTAGATTGTCGGTAGATGGCCCCAAAAATGGTTGTATAGGAGAAACACCTACGAATTCTCATCATGTGGCTCCGTTGCTTAGCGGTTAGAACATTACCCCATAAGATACTGGTTCGAATCCCGTTAGAGCATTCCCTTTTACATCTAAATAATTTTTTAACGGTATAAATACCGATTGCTGTAAATTTTCATCACTGTTGACAGAATTACAATAACACCTATTACGTCAAAAGTAAATAACTACGGTCTCATCTTAACCACACAACACTAAAGTAAGTCTGTTACTAGCAATTTGATTATGGTGTTTAGAAATTGTTCAACGGGTACAATGGAAATCTAACAGACAAAAAGCAAACTGTGCAGATAAGCAAGAAACGACATGAAAAACACATGCGATGATTAGGTATATTATAATACTATTTGTTTTTATTGAAGAATGGTTAAAGTTCATTTAGAATCATAGTTCCTTTGTATCTGGTCTATACATACTATTCATACTTGTGTTTACACTTTATACTAAGTAAGCTATAGAGCGGATAGCTTATAGTATACTTTAAACTCCCGATCCTCCGCTTTCCGCATCCAATTTACCCCAGTCACCATTTTCAGGTCTTCAATCCATCTGGCTATTCACTACCTTACAAAATTAATAATTAGTACTTAGTAGTTTTTAATCGTAGTAAAACGAAATGAAGAAAATTAAACCTAGCTTCCAAAATTATTTCTTAGACCGCATGGCGCTCAAATGAAGTTCTTAATTCAGAGCTCGTAAAAGTTATAAAGTGTTTAAGTAAGTTTATTAGTATTGGGTAAAATGAGATTGAAAATAAAGCATCTGATGAGGTGACGGCTTGTAATGATGACCCTCCTTTCCTGAGACTATGCCTTCAACTTAGGTGAGGTGCAGAAGTAAAAATGATATGTTATAAATTAAAAAAATAGTTATTTTATTTACTGTTTCTATTTTGGCTACGTTCTTTACGATCTTAAAGTTTAGACTAGCTTGTGCCTAGCACACTACACTAGCACAAGCTAGTCTAAACTTTCATCGGTAATGTGTACCCGGGACTTCTCGATCAAAAGACCGACTCCTTATCCATTAAGCTACCGACACTCTCTGGTTCATTCTTACCGTCCCTTGCTACAATTGCTGTACATTATGGTTCCATGGGTACTCTTAATTAGTAAATTTAGATACATTAAATCCTTTCTTTACACCAAACAACCCATTATCCATACTAAAACGTCCTTAAATTTGAATTAAACATACCCAAATTACATGATCCAGCTTATAATGAAATTGTGTTGATATTAATATATGTACTAAGGTTTTGTATTTTACTGGGTCGGCAAATTCTATTAATAATGATAATTCATGTTTACCGCACACCTCCATTTATCCCTAAATCGATTGTACGGTAGGTACCCACAGGTTGAGTTAAGGTAGACTTTTAACCTACTTTACTGGCAATTAACAGTACAAAGATATAAGTTTTTTTTTTACCACTTAGATGGCAGACAAGCACACGGCCCACCTGATGGGAAGCGGTCACCGTGGTCTATCGACGTTTGCGACACCAGAAGCGTCACACACGTGCCTACTGCCTACCTTCTAATGCCCTTCTTGAAGAACTCCATATTGTAGTCGCTCGGGAAAATCACGGCAAGGAGTTCATTCCACAGCTTGAGCGTGCGAGGAATGAAACTCCGTTCATACCGCACAGCACGTAATTATTCATTACAAACAGAAAAAAGTAACTGCAATTGACTGGATAAGAAAGTCAGAGGGTCAGCTATTGTGTACTTTGAAAGTAGCCTATGTCGACTGCAAATAGTAAGTGAAATATTATTTGCAAATCAGATTAAAAATATAGCTAAGATTTCGAAATATTCTAATCAGATAATGGAATATACAAACGTATTTTAGTGTTCATAAATATCCCTAACAGTGAATAGCAGCATAATGACAAATAACATCCTAATTAACATAATTTAAAATTAACAAAATGGCTGTCAATCCCGTCTGCTGTAGCGAGCATTGATCCAAGCCCCTTTTAATTGGCAAGATTGCTGATACCGACCAGCTTAATTAGAAGACTTACTTTTTTCTACGCTGACTATATCAAATTTGGATTTTTAAAGATTACTTACCAATCATGATTTTTGAGATTTTGACCAAACGAGCGGAGTAAGAAAGAGAGTGTCTGTTTTACGACCGATTTTGCTTTGGTCCGTATTACTTCTCAGTTCTAACAGTTTAGAGGGCGCGTTTCTTAACCGATTTTCACCAAACTTGGCACTCGTGTTCTTTTATTTGAAACACAAATTTAGTTGAAATTTTTTTTTACTGTATGAAAACATTTAAATCACACGTGCTACTACAGTATTTTCTATCGTATTAGACGAGAGCAGTTAAAAGGTACACTTTTTTTCTTTCATACAAAAATAGAGAAGCATTTATCCGAACCCAGCAAGCAACCCAGAAGCAATATTTGGTAAGCAGCTGATTTGTCGAGGAATTTATATCATAAAGGCACATATTAAGATTTTTCGAAGGATTTATATTTTAAAGGCACCATGGATGATACTCCAGTGGAACGTTACCATATAGGAACAATATAAAAAAACAAGATTTTCAAAGTAGAGGGACTACTTATATACATTTTATTCACAAAGTCTCAAGCATATTCGTTTATAGGATAAAATAAACAGGTACATTATTTACGAGGGTATTTGCAACAAAGAGAAACGTTGTATCAACATAAACGAATAACGTCAGTCATGCATTTAGCTTTTTGTCACGGGAAACTTTCCTTTTTCCTGGACGTCCGAAACTTCGGCCCGTTTGCATTGTTAATGAGAACGTACTAATGAATTCACTGACAAATTACGATTCAAAAGTGTTTTTTGGAGTTTCGAATTTTTTGTTGCGTTTAAATATTAAAGTTTTATATATTTATACAGCTGTGTACACGGGAATACAATTAATCTCAGATCTAGTGACACACTTTCACTTCTTTGCCAAAAAATAACAATTTAATGTGTTTTTTTATAAGTGCAAACGTATTTTAGTCTTTAATATAATGTTTAAAATTCTCTACTAATTAGATAAACTAAGCTATCAATTGGTGGACCACTTCATGGTTAGGACATTGGAAAAAAACAACAATGACTATCATAAAAATAGACTTCTTCCTCCAGTGCATGTACGTGAAAAAGCATCTGAATGAATCTGAAGAAGCATCCGATGAGGCCGTCAAGCTAAGCGCCACCATTGTAACACTGTACTTGTTTGTAATGGTGACCCCCCTTTCCTGAGACTTTACCTTCAGCTTACCATCGGGCGAGGTGACGAATCAAATTGACGTGTCAAATTGACAAGGATGTTTAGCCCAGCACTATACACAAGATTAGGAGTAGTCCTAAGAAATTGAATTCACAGAAATCTTAACAACTAGACTGAAATACACGTACCTACACGTCCTCAATGTACTCATACACGCGTATCAAAGTTGGATTACCGGTACTCTTCGCGTCTAATACAGTGAGTGGTTGAGTGGAGTGGGGTGAACTTATAAAATTAATAGCAGCGAGATATTAGCGCCGCCCGGGGCTTGTTCGAGTAGCAAAATGTTCCGTAACGAAGGAGCTTACAGCGATCGAGTTTGCCCCGGATATGATTTATTAGTGCAAATCATGGTAAGCTCCTAAAATTTACGATAGTAGCTACAGCCTTTTAATTGAGACGTTATTTAGCTATGAAAATGTTAAGTTAAATGTTATAAAGTTATTTTTAAGGAAGATTGTCGGTACTGCAATTTGTTGGAATTTTAAACGACTGGTCAGAAAGGATAAGCTATATGTTTTCCGGGTTCACCATCCCCAGTCATTTTATGGTCCCGTTGACTGTCGGCTATCGGTAGCAAGGCAATGAAACCAGTTAATACAGACATTAGGAAATGGTAGTATATTACCTAAAAAGAAATTATTTTCTGCAATGTCGTGCAATATTTATCGAAATAATTTACCTGAAGATCATCATTTTTAGTTTTGATATATTATTAACATGATGAAGCGTTAATTGCTCCTCTGGGTCCGCTTTCTCTAGGCCTCTCTTTTATTTTTCATTGGTTAATCTTCGATTTTATTTCTAACGCCCAAATACGTAGAAGAAAACCTAGACAAGAGCCGCGTTCGTGAATGAAAAACTGCCTTGAGCTTGGTCACCTAAGATCTTGACGCCCTTTAGCCTCCAATAATACGTCAGTAAGATTATTCTCGACCTCCGTGGCGTGGTGGTAATAAACACGACTGCTACGCAGGAGGTATGGGTTCGATTCCCGCTCAGTGCAAATATTTGTGTGCTTGAATATGAATATTGGCGTTGTGTACATTGTCGTATAATATTTATTTATTTATACTGACGTGACATATATATTAAAACATTTATAAAGCATACTCTTAATTATAATTAAAGGGTAGGTAATAAGTGGAACCATCAAATACCAAAATTAACGGGACAAATTCAGATATTTCTCTCTTCAATTTAGTTTGTGGTTTGTATCACAAATTTGTATCTAAACTGAACCACAGCTTATATAATATTCAATAACGAATCTGTATAAAAGCTCTGCCGCTTTGTGGTCTTTAATCACGAATTTGTATTAACCCTACCCCATTTTGTGGACTGAACATGAATTTGAATAATGATTACTCCTTCCAGGGATTTTTTAATGTTCACCTTACTTTGGGACTTTAATAAAAAAATTGAGTAAACCAGACCATTGTGTGAGTCGGATCTCGAATAGACTCAAATAGGGTTATTTTTGTACTCTTTTAAATATATAGGTATATTTTTTATGCTTCGTTGAACTATTTTATTCATTAAACGATTTCCATCAAACTTGGCACACGTATTTTTATTATTTTAACCTCATCTTTCTATGAAGAGTTTTTTTGATAGGTTGTAAAACAGGGGAGTCGTGTTACTTATGTGTGGATTTTTATGATTCTCGGCTGAAACATCAAAGATATGAGTCCTTAAAAGTATGCAGTTCTTCTCGAATCGTGGGCAAGTTTGAGTTGCCATCGTGGTGTAGTAATTTGTTTCATGGCAGCGCCGCTGCTCACGGAGACCATAGGTTTCGCTCTTCAGGAAGGCTCACTACGTCCCCTCCAAGTATGCAGTAAAAAAATGTGCTCGTAAGGTCTATTCTACACAGAAGTACTAGTATAACGTCTAATACCAAGTTTAGTGGAATAATCAGATCTAATGTATACACAAATGTTAATGTAAATACATTTAGGTATCCAATGAAGTATCCACACCTCATATCCGCAGTATTAGATACCTTAACCAACCTGAACTTACTAATACACACAATTATTACTAAATACTAAAACTAAACAACACTTCTGGGAAGTTTCGGACGCGTTTCAGGAAACTGCGTTGAACAGGCTCTACCGCGTTTCAGCTCCACAAACAGGTAGTTTTACGTAATCATAAAATGTTAATGGAGTTTAATATAACTTGAGATGTTAAGATAATATGGCAGCGCAACAAACCAGGCATTAACCTAATCATTTGGCCACGAGAGGCGATCCCTCGCAACCTTGAAGTGTAAACTTTAACGGACTCGCGGACCCTAGATAGGGCTGTGTTGTGTACAAGATAGCAAGATTTGTGATTTAGTTAGTAGGAACTAAATCCCATTGGGGTTTTGGCACGTTTTCGCTTAATAACAACATTCTAACTAGGACATTCTATACTGACCACACAGTACCTATTACGTAAATTTAAACTAAATTTGGCTAATTTAATCTCCAGAATTCGGTTACACACATAAGTGCGTGATCGGTGTGGATGAAGACAGAATATCACCACCCCATCTCATGCGTAGAGTGATGTAAGAGGCGACTAATGGAAAACGCAAATATTATCACTGCTCATGGCTCCTCCAACATCGAGAGAATCTTATATCCAGCAGTGGATTGCGATAGTCTTAGATGCCAGAGGATGCCATGAACGCATTAACACATTCATACATATAAATCACACACACAATCATCTAACAATCTTCAATGAAAATACATATTTATAAGCGTCCTTGACCCCAAGGAAGTGTCTAATTTAATATTAAACTACTTTAAGTAATTATTTTGTGCTTGTTCATATACATTTTATAGTGCAACGGCTTCATTACTAGGTTTGCTTCATTCTAAGAAAGTTAAAATAGAAACCAACACAATATTCTCTGTGTGCTCTCAGTTACATATAACAGGCTATACCTAATAAACCTGTACTTAATATGATCTAAATATATGTTATGTAAATTAATTCCACCTTAGTGATATACCTTCTTCTTTAAGTCAACATATTATGTATGTAAAATACCTGATAAAGATACATTTGTAAACGCGTAATTAAAGCTATTCAAATACCACGTATCATATAGAAATCTTATTGAATAAAGTCAATTAGAGGCTTCATTATCTAAAATTAGAATTCTAGGGAACATAACAAGATTATCTTCGCTCATATTTGCAATATACATATTACTACGCTACAGATATTTAGCGGAATGGTAAAATTATATATTCTGCCCATTTCTACGTTGTTATTTATTTTAAAATCCAAACATAATTTCTTTTTCAACGAGTCTCATACAAGATGGTATAATTATATTGGTTTTAAAAAGTTATTACCATAAATATTAAAACATTCTTTAATAAAAGTACACAAATATAATCTAAAGTACACAGCTCTCGTACGCCGCAAACACGTTTATGTTCCGCAAACTTTGGCAAACAGAGGCAAATAGAAGCAAGTATAATTTTAATACTAATGAAACCGTTAGTTGTGAGCTCGGCGCTCTTTACAGTTGTTATCGGAATTCATTGGACTCCGAAAGGCTTCGCAAATATTAGCCTTGTTTACAATATTTGGGCAAACGAAGCGAATTATATCCTTGTGTGATTTTATCGTTAAGTTAACCTTTTATATAAAAGATTAAATCTGATCATCTGTGATGTTTGTATAATAGTATACAAACATAATATTAAATAAAGATTTTATATTTTATAGTTATGTAGATAAAAACAAGTTTTGCAATATTACGAGGAAATAGGGACTGAACTAAAATTACCTTTAGTTTGAGAAATGTTAGTGGTAATCCTATTTGTTCAATATAATTATTACATAAAGTTAGTACACAATATGTATAATGTGACGTAATATTTATATGACGGGGATTTTGAAGAAGTCACGGAAATTAAGAAGGGGCTAATGTTACTCCGTTTAATGACTGCTACAGGCGCATTTGTTATCCTTTTTGTATAGGAAAGCTAAACAACTAGCAATTAATCGAACCCAAAAAGTCCACAACTTAACAGTGTTAGTTCGATCCGTCAGAGTGCTTCAGCAATTCTCGGAACTTCGAATTGAATGGAAATTACCAAATACCAAAATAATGATATAATCAACTCACCATTTTCTACAAATTTGTAATTTATAAGAAAAAAAAAGATTGACCATGACCATAATGCACATATATTACGACCATCACCTTCAAATGAAATTGTGGACTAATAGGATTTCATCATAAATAATAAATAATAAATAAATCAAATTACAATTTCAAATGAACCTAAAACAGAACGTCAGAACATTTGTATCTACTCAATATATTTTGGGAAATCTATCGAAGCACATTAATATAACGTTGTATTTCCACAAGCAAGCTTCGGACAACAAATACAATTGCTAATCTTCGGCCAAGTACTCACACACTTATCAAAATAAGAAAAAAAAGTGTCTCATATATGCATCACTCAGTATAATATAGATGATTGATTCTCCACTTGCTCGTAAATGTTAGTACCATGCAAATGAAAATGAAGTACGTATTTATACGTAGGTACTTATTTATTTGTCGCGACAAACAATCACTTCTGAGACTTGAACAATAGACTTCTTTACATCTGGACGTATTCAAAGTGTCATATAAAACACTTTGGACATGGGTCAGAACGTACCCAGTTTGTAGCAAGTTGAAATTGGTACCATTCGAAAGGTCTTTTTAAACGTAGATATTTTTTGTATTGGAGCAACTTTGTAACATATGTAGGAAAAAAGATATTTGATGTTGAAAATACCGAAAATCCTAAGTAAAATCGATCCACGCACGTTCATTTTTTTTTTGATTTTATCGATTAGGTGGGTAGTTCGAACTATTTTGTGCTAGCGTCGGTGTGTCGTCAGTAGTTAGTACCTGTTAGGAACTGATTTTGAGCGCTCGCGCATATCTTAGTTTATTTTATTCTTACTTTTATTTACAACCTCTGCTTTATCAATAAAACACTCCCTCAATTATTTGAAGACTTTCGTATTGCGGGAGCCCTTATAAATGCATTTAGGCAGCTTCTGACAGATAATGAGCATGCCTACGCTTTTATTAATATAATAGCACAAAGAAGAAGTGAACCCAACAGACTGGGCAATTATGTAGTCGCAGAACATATGAATGATTCTGCAACCGTTCTCCGACAGTCGTTTCTCCTTTGGACTGTTCACCGACAGGACGTTTCGTTTTTGAGAGATTCGTCGATAGAACGTTTCACCTATGGATATTTCGCCGACAGAATGGTTCGCATTTGTTAGTTTCGACGACAGGACTTTTCGACTATGGAATATTCGCCGTCAGATCGTTTTGTCTACGATTGTTTCGACATTGAACAGACAGCGGGCCGTGTTCACAACAATGACGGCTGCGTCAATACCATTTCCACAATTGACAGAAGAAGACGTCATTCTACTCAGTCTGGGCACATACCATTTAAAGCTCGCTAGATCATTTATGTTGCCGAGCATTTGCGAGGTGGAGATGGTATATATAATATTGAGGTATCTTCGAGCCGTAGCCCTAGAATGTCGCAGCATGGGCTAGTAACCGAAAACTGCTCGTTAATTAGAGGCCGCATATTATCGAGGCACGTGTCAAATAAAATATATTACACATATATTTTAATCAAGGTTGATGTCCAGGGCAGAGAAGCCATCGAAGCGTATTATTGCTCCTGCATGACGGGTATGAGAACTCTAGGTGCTTGTGCCCATACTATTAGCATAATATGGTACTTAGGTGTTGGCAGGCACCTAGATAACTTCGTAGGTCCGGCAAGTGCCTGGAATGATATAATCATTGAAAGTATCAATACAATTTAATAAGACTGTGCTATTTAAGATTGATAGTTCTTATTTAATATTTTTTCTGTACCAAAAACCAACGATAGGAAGCTATATCGCTCTCTTAAGACAGAAAAAATGACTGGTTACCTATTTATTTAGTCCAAAAAGCAGAAAAAGTGCGATTATTGGCAATTAAAAATGTTACAAAGAAGTTATCATAACTTCGATCTTTCATTCATTCATTCATTTGTTCACTTATTTTCGAGTTACTCAATTAGGCCTCTTCTAAATTACACCTAGTCTAAAATGCTACAAAGTGGGTACGGGTTCCATACAAAATTACCCATTGTTCTTTATATCGATAGTGATGTGCCATGGGTTTAGAAACTTTGTTGCTAAAATGGCCCAATGTTGAATGTCCACTTCACCGCTACAAAATTTATTTCACCGGATTTAGTTCCGTAATCTGGTTAAAAACCTGAAAACAATTCAGTTGATAGTGTTATGGTGGCATGTGTTTGTGCGAGTTAGGCTTACAGAATAAACTCTGTTTTTCCGTATTAAAAGCCGTTCGCATTTCATTCAACAAATAGGATTAGTGAATCAGTATGCTAACATTTCTAAAACCAAAGGTAATTTTTAGTTCAGTCCCTATTTTATGCTAAAATTGCAAGACTCGTTTTTGAAAATGTACTTACGCCATAGATATCAATATCACTAGTGTAAATAGACCCACAGACGACTTCATTAGCGCGTAACCGAATTTAAAATGTCAGTGGCAGTAGCTTGTGTTTTTAGTACCTATGGAGATATTGACGTTAATGCAATATCAATATATCGCATACCTCGGACAATAAAGGCGTGTATACACATACGCGTTTTTTTTATTATTTCGCCATTCGATGTAAAATACTTCGACTCATGTTCCATATTTTTTTCGTAATTTTCCTTACAAAATCCATGAAAATAATCAAAAAAAATACAAAAGCTACTTCTGTAAGAAATGTCATAATTAACTGGCAAAGAAAACGCAAATATAGTTGCTCGATGCATAATTTATCTAAACCAATAACATTATGTACGTAATTGCAATCCAGTCTTTATTGATCCAGTCAAATTAAAAGATGTGTACTGGTAAGTTACTTACTCCTTTATTGCACGGTATATTTTCGAATACATTTTTCGTAACTTCACTTAAGCGTCATTGTTAAACTTATTCTGAAACGTATGTGTACTCAATCCTTAATAATGTGAATTGTCATCACAATTCATCATCAAACTCATCAGTGTAATTTAGATTTTTTCTGCCCCAAAAAAGATATGTGCGAAATTTGTAGCGTGTATAAAAATGCAGACGAAGAAAGAAAAAAACAGTTGAAAAGTGATTATGATATGCATCTTAAGAACAAGGAAACTGTAAGAGAACTTAAAGAAATAGAAAGGTTAAATTCCGACCCTAAAATAAAAACCATGGCGTGTTTTGATCTAGAAAAGGTGCTTTCTATACCGTAATCACTGGTGGGGATATTTCACTATAAAATAAAGTACCCAGTGCTGAAATTTACTATATACTACATTCTTCAGAAACAAGGCTATTGCTACATGTGCCATGCGCAGATAAGAAATCGTGGAGTCAATGAAATAGCCAGTTGTTTATGGGTATGTTTCACAGAGTGAAAGTGCAAGAGGTATTTAACTATTTTAATTTGCTTTAAATGTTAAATTTACACAACGGGTGGTTCGGCAGGAACTAAAGTGATTAGTATAGTATATCGGCGATAGTGCTCAAGCAGTGCGCTCCTGGTTGTGCCCAGTACTTATACGACTTTTTGCGCTTTCTTACTCCAAGAGACGAGTCCCGGCTTCGTGCAAGACAGCATTCGTCAGGGTTCCTAAGAAAGGCGACCGAACAGACCCGTCCCATTACAGGCCTATCGCTATAACCTCCCTCCTCTCGAAGGTAATGGTGCGTGTTATAAACACACAGCTCCTGAGATACCTTGAAGGTAACGATTTATTGTCATAGTCGCTCAACCAGTGACCTTCTTGTGTATCTCACAAACCGCTGGGCGCAAGCCATCGAGAGTCAGGGTGAGGCACTGGCTGTCAGTCTTGACATAGCTAAGGCCTTCGATCGAGTCTGGCACAGAGGTCTGCTAGCGAAGCTGCCATCGTACGGACTCCCAGAGAGACTGTGCAAATGGATTGCCAGCTTTTTGTCCAACAGAAGCATCCAAACCGTCGTCGATGGCAGTTGCTCGGACCGCATGAACATAACGCTGGTGTCCCGCAAGGCTCCGTCCTGTCCCCGACCATGTTTCTGCCGGATATCAATGATATGCTGTCTGATGACGCCATCCATTGCTATGCAGACGACAGTACCGGGGACGCATATTACACGGGCCGTGCAAACATCCCTCGCTCTGAAGTGGAGGAAAGTCGCGAACAACTTGTGTCTGAAATAAAGACTACTCTCACCAGAGTATCCGATTGGGGACGACTAAACAAGGTCCAATTTAACCCCACTAAGACACAAGTATGATATAGATGCAGGCGTTACCTGGCGGAAATCCATTACAAAGGGTTTATATTGGGGGAGGGAGGATTTGGCCCACCGCTGCAGTATTCCGCTAATGCGAAGGACTTAAACTTCGACACGTGTTTCGCCTCTACACGAGGCATCTTCAGGAGCGCAGAAGAGTGCATGGTAAAACATCACTCTCTGGTAAGATTTTGTTTTTCTTACTTTGAAGTGGGTGGTTTGACATTCCAATATAATTATATTGTTGGAGTGTTGAACCGCGGGTGAGCGGTGGGCCAAATCCTCCCTCCCCCAATATAAACACAAGTATGTGCATTCACCGCTAAGAAAACTCCAGTTATTGTGGCGCCCCAATTCCTGAACACACCGCTCACCATCTCCTCGAGTATCGGGATCCTTGGTGTCGATATCTCCAGCGATGTCCAGTTCCGCAGTCAGAGTTCCGCAGTGGAGGACAAGGTTAGGCTGGCATCAAAGAAACTAGGAGTGCTTAACAGGGCGAAGCAGTACTTCACTGCGGAGCAAAAACTCGTTCTTTATAAGGCACAGATTCGGCCCCACATGGAGTACTGCTGTCACCTCTTTGCCGGGGCGCCTGCATGCCAGCTTGGCCTCTTTGACTCGGTACAACGGCGGGCGGTGAGGATCGTCAACAATCCCATACTCTCAGGCGGTGAGGAACCTCTGAACATCAGGAGGGACTTCGCCTCACTGTGTTCTACCGCCTGTATAATAGCCTGTATTCAGAAGAATTGTTTACTTTGTATCATCGCACCGCTCGCCATAGAGAGGGAGTTCATCCTCACACACTACGACCGGAAACGGTGCGCACTGTGCGGTATGAAAGGAGTTTCATCCCGCGCACGCTCATGCTGTGGAATGAACTCCCTGCCGTGGTTTTCCCAAGCGACTACAATATGGGGTTCTTCAAAAAGTTGCTACAGGGTAGGCAGCGCGTGTGTGACGCCTCTGGTGTTGCAAACGTCCATAGGCTACGGTGACCGCTTTTCATCAGGTGGGCCGTGTGCTTGTCTGCCACCTAAGTGGTATAAAAAAAGACTCTTATATTAGTATTATTGTACCCGATTGATTGACGTGCTATGAGTTGATAATTATGTAAAAGTTCCTTACCACAGTTTTAAAGATCGTTGCGTGCCATTCATGTTTTATTATTGTTTACATATAGCAATGGTTGTGGAAATATAATAATGAGAATTAATATTTTTCGTTTTGTAACTTTCATAGATGTAAAAAATTGCTATAGTTAGCAAAATAAGTACAAAATGAAAAAATATTAAAAAATATATATAATCTTGTTTTATTCCTGCGATTAACCATCAAACTCTTTTTTATATATTGTACAGTAATTGTAAAATCATAACAAATTAAATACCCACAATTCTCCAATTAAAATGTGAAGTTATTTTTTGTTATTATGAAAATGTAGGAAAATATGTATTACTCTGAAAAATATTTCGTCGTGCAATAAATATGCGTGTCACATACAATATAAAATTTTAATAAATTATCACTGCAATATATACTTATATAAACTTACTCATTATTTATTTTCAAAAATAAACGTGCTATAAGTACTTAAAACTAAAAGCTCCGAGGTATATCACGAGAAAAAACAAGCAATAAAAGCATTTGTTTACATAAGATTCATGTTTTGTTAATACCTGAAGAGCAAAAAAGGAGTATGTTTATTTACCAACAGTTACTTAAGGAAAACCCTAATACAATAAATAGGTAATTGTTAATTTTCCCTGTACCATGAAAACAGTCAATCTATCTATAATTTCAGTAAATACATATTAAAGAGCTCATTCAGAGGCTTCTTATGGTATATGATACTAAGTACTATCATTATTAGTTCAGTTAATATTCCAGAAACAAACTGTTTTTTGGCTCTCCTGTAAAGTTGGTGTTTTCCAGATACGCCTTTGTTGTCCGAGGTATGCGATATATAGTCAAAATTATCAACCTGGTTTAGAAAAAAATGTTTCATTCTTGATGTACCTACTCTGTCACTATCTCGCTTAGGATTTGTGTAAAGACATGTATGTCATTCTTTGTTCATCACTTTGCAAACAGCCTTATTCATGCATACAACTTTTTCCACTGAGCGGGGATTGAACCCGCTCCCCGTGCGTAGCAATCGCATGTACTACCGCCACGCCACGGAGGCTGTCCATTGTAATTGTAATGTAAATATGACGTTAGTCGACTGTCAATTAGATTCAGTCAGTCAGTACTCATCCCATCACTACCAGCTTACATTATGACACTCAGGTTGGTATCTGTTCGAGTAGAAAACCGTCGAGCGATACAATATGTTGAATTATTTCTACGTGACGTCAGCAATAAGAAAAAGTAAGTGTTTACTGTCTCTGAATAGAAAATCTGATATTGGGATAGTTTTCAAATAGCTAGCTGGAGCAGTGTATTATTTGTTGATTGATATATTCATATATTGTTAGAATTGTTATACTACTAAAGTAGTAAATAAGTACACTCAACACACTGCCATTGTTAGTGATCATCTATTCGTATTACTTTGCTGAAATATATATTTTTTTATAGTTATGAGACTATTTTTTATAATACAGAAAGTATATTTTAGTGTGAAGGGCCAGAAAGAGTAACTATTTTAAAATATAATGTTTGTAGAAAACGAAACAAATTAAAAAATACGAGTAAGATACTAATACAATCGTACCAGGACCCGTACCATGAACTCTTAAAACACATCAGTAATTGAACAGCTGTCATACCGCCATCTGTAAATATACAAAATTATTAATGCAGTTGGAGTTATGACAATTTATCCATTATTTACCTATTTCGAGAGTTCATAGTTAATCCCACTGCATCTATTGCTCGTACGGTGAAGGAATGAAGCCGTTTCCTAATCGCACATTCCTACAGTCTACTGTCCTGCGTTCATGAAATACACGTTAATTGTCATCGTTATAATAAATTTACCTGTAAGAGATTGCCTCATGTACGATAAGGCCGCCAATTGTACTACATTGAACTGGACCATGGATTTATTGATATACTTGTCCTATGTAATGCAATAAATAGATTCATTATTAATATTATTAATTCGCAAAACACTCCTTTCCCATCAAACTATGTCCAGGGAGAAGGGTTTTCAACGCAGAATTAACCATAAAAAGGATTGTGATTGACCCGGTATGAAACGTGTATCTTAAAAAGATTCGTGACAGCGAGATGGCCGCGAGGATCAATCGATTTGTGTGACTTAGGACTATGACAATATTGCTAATCTGATGATAAAATTGGGCAAATTATTAAAAAAAATATTTGGTTTATTTTTTATTTACATATCAGATAATTATTATGTATTAGTCTAGCTAGTCAAATAGGCAGCTAAGGAGATATTGCTACAATCAATCGTTATTGAACTAACGAGAGCTAGGTTTTTGGATACATTAGGTAGTGGCTATGACTATGATACATTTCTGCTAGCATTGGACCTTCTGTCGTGCCTGATGTACCCCACAAGTAAGGATTCAGTCGAAGCGACTAAATGAGCTATCAATGAGGCCAAATTTTGGAGTCTATAGTCTCCACTCCACTTGATGAGTCTCGTAGAAAGATACAAAACAAAACAGATACTGCTATTACCCTATAAGTTATCTATGATTCTAATCTTAAAAAAGTTTATTTTAATACTCCTACTAAAGCTAGTAACGACACTTCGATTTCCTGCGATTCCGTACCAAGTGCCAAAAATTCCAATAAGTGTAGATAAACTCCAGTAAGTTATTCCAATAAGTGTATTGTTGGTAAGTGTAACTTAGCTGCGTGTGTAACATATAGACTGTAGTGAGCTGAAGTCACACTCAAGTAGTTGAAATAGAATGAAGTACGATATAGAAATAGGCGTTACGTGGCGGAAATACCTTACAAGGAAATATAAATTGGTGGAGGGAGATGAACACACCGCTCACTCATGGTTTGCCAATAACAATAGCAAAATTATTACTCATTGTCATAGAAAGGAATAACAATAGGGTTTTTTTTTATACTGGTATCGTAGGTGGCAGAGAAGCACACGGCCCACCTGATGGAAAGCGGCCACCGTGGCCTATGAGCGTGTGCAACACTAAGAGTGTCACACACGCGCTGCCCACTCTGAAGGGAAAGGGGGAGAGCTGGGAAGGGGTGGGGAGGCTAGGAAGGGGAGGGGAAGGAGGGGTATAGTGAGCTCTGGCTACCCTACTTACCGGCGGGAACACAACACGATGGTTATTATGACCGCGGTCTTCTGTAGGGCGGAGGTACTTCCCCAGTTGGACAGCTCATTTCGGACGGGAGATACCGTCGTGTCCTACCTCCGTTAGTTGCCCCCTCCACTAATGTCCAGGGTGTATTTTTGAAATGGGGTAATAAGGGTTAAGTACATTAGCCATTTTAGTTACAGCAAAACGTTTTTAAAAGTCCTCCAATCTTTTGAGTTATTCTGAACTGCATTCACTGATTTTGCAAATATCTTACAAATGGCAAAACAACAGATTCAAAATGTCTATTTTTTGTGGCAATCGATTCTATTTCATGTGGGATCAAAAGACTCTATGAGATCATTTTCATTACTAGAAAATCACCAAATACGTTTTCCATACATTTCGGCAAGAGAATCAAATTTATACAATAGTCATACTTTTTAGTATGGGCACGCATGGGTAGCACTGATTATAAAGTAAATAAAAAGAATTTTAATGCACCCACATTTCTTTTCCCCTCAAATATGACAGTATCTTTTAAAATTTGTATATTAACCCTACTTACTAATTTCATTACACCAGTCCTAAAGAACCGTGTTGTTATAAAAGCAACGAACAGCGATGGTTGTTATGAAAGCCGTCTCTTTTATCGCTCTCCTAAAGAATTACAACTCGAGAGACGCAATATTCAGATTGTCATAAAACATTCACAAACACTTGGCTTTCCCTCTAAATAAAAGATACAAATCACAAGCCGTACCTTTGCCTTTTACTTTATCTTTCAATAACGTAAGCAGATAAGTCCTTTCCACGAATAATTTTCTAAACGTCAGTCGGTTAAAGTTGTTTTTCAAACTGTGTCTTAGAGAAAACAAAACACTTATTAGACTTGAGCAATCGTAATGTATTATTCGACACTATACACGTTCGTATTATCCGATACATTTAAGTTGGCATAGTTTTACACCTACTCTATCTTCTATATAAATCAATCGAATATTGCCGTCTTATAACGTTACGACTGCGTTAAATAATCACTGTCAAGTAGAATAGTGCTATGTAGTGGATGTTCATGTAGAGGTTTAGTAGCTTCGAGAACGTGCTCGTAAAAACTATGAGGATGTGCATTACCGAATCGTGTGCGCTTAGCTTAATAGGAGGGTAAAAGTATTGTGTTCATAGAAACCGATTTGGTTTTTATTTATGGCGTGTATACAATAGTGAGAGTGGAGTTACAAGAAAGAAAAAAATATCCATTACAGATACTGTCTATGATAAAAAGGTGAAATTTGTCTAACCAAAAAAGAGAGTTTTAGAAAAAGTAAATGGAATAGAAGTAGGACTATAAACTTAATTAAGAGGTAGCACTGTTTTCCATCTCAATGTAATGCCTTGATCATACTCACCGAGTGGAGCGGCGAGCCCATAGAACAATACGTAGAGACAGTGATCTTGGAATTAGCATAGACAGTCCAGAACTATTGAGATTATTACTATTAGAGGTACAGTGGTTGCAACTATGTACTGTCTCGCCACTCCATTCGGTGCGTGTAATCAAGGCATAACCATGAATACGATCACCTTTGACAGCAAGTGATAGATATCAGTTAATTGGTTAGTTCAACCCATAAAATTATTATTACTCGCGTAAATAGAGTAACAGTCTTCATTATCGCGTTATTGTGTTTAAATACGAATTAAAATACGTACTTTTTATGACAACCGTCTATATCTGACAGTTCATAAAAAAAAGTTTCACGGTTCATATACTCTGTCTCTTTCTTACGACTAGGTTTTTTGTAAAGATATGTCTGTCGCTCGCACACTTTGACCCTCAAACTGTAACTAATAACCTTAAAAGTATCCACGTAAGTCATATAAAGCATATGCTGTTTCACTACTTCAGTAGTACATAAAATTTAAAAAAAATATATGACACGTATTTCTAAAACCTCCAACAGTAACAAAAACAATACACTTCGACCACAATATTGTTCTTTTGATTCATCAACAAAAGTTTGTTTCTAAAGAATAACCCTTTTCTGCTGGCCGTACTACATCGCGTAATTACGCCCGTCAGCAAATAAATATAATTATCCCCCATTGAAGCCTTTTATAAACAAGTCGTAATTAAACCGGGCACGGCCTACGCCGTAGCTCGTAGTGGCGTAGACCGTCCGTAGACGCTCACGTAGCACACAAATCTGTTCTGAATAAAGCCACCCCTCGTTTCGGTCTCCGCGGCCCGAGTCACGTATATTCGTTTTATTTGATATGTAATTTACTTTTGAAATATTTGAAAAGATTATTACTTTTGTTGCTGTACGTTGTTTCAATATTTACGATGTGCGATCCCTAGGGATGCTCGCTGCGGTGAATTATGCTCTTCGTAGATTTAAGGCGAACGAATGCTTTTAATATTCTTGGAATGTATTTTCCATAATTTAAAGACAACATAAATCTCATCGAATTGAACAAACTGAGTTACTGTGTACTAACTCGGTTAACCTACTTCGTTGGAATGGTAACGTGTGTTTCTATAAAAATATTGTAGGTGGATGTTCAGTTAATATTCCTTTAGACATATTCTATTACTTTATCTTCTTCTTTTGCCGAGTCTACGGCATTTCTTCTCTTAATTCTGTACGCACAGGGCATTGACACTTAAATTACATTTTTGGAGGCTCTCATAAGAACCTCCGGTGTGCAGGAATATGGAATTGCAAACAAACTCCAGCACTGGTGAGCCATGGTCTGTGGGGTAACTCCGCATCCACAAATGAGGTTCGCGTCATCTGAAAAGCCCCACGTAAAACAGTTCTCAATGCTTCAGACGTCCCGTGTTATTGCCTTTTATTGCTTATTGTTGCCTATTATTATATATGTATTTTATGATATTGTAAACGTAACAATTGAATGACAAGGAAAAATCGGTGAATGAAGGAAACACAATATGTATATACTTGTAAATCCTTATTAATTGCATATTTAACTGGGAGCAAATTAACATATCATTAAATGGGAGAGTATTAAGAATCGTACGATTCTCGATACTCTCCCATTCTCGTCCCATTCTCGTCTCTTTATCTTATCAGACTACGCCCCCTGTATTCTTATTTTTCATACCACTAAACATAAGACCCATCTGATAGAAAATGGTTACCGTGGTCTATGGACGTTTGCAACATCAATATTCTAATGTATGGTATATTACGCTTTTTTAAAATATTATTAGCAATCAAAACTACTAATATTCCCACTAACCCTTACAGCTAAACTCAATGACTTGGGATAGGAGTGGGTCGATAGCCTAATAGCCAGAATTCGAACCCGGAACGTCTCGACCGTAAGTCAGATTAACTACTAAACTATACAGTACATAGGATATTAAAATTAAAGCCTGGTACGTTAGCTTTATTCCGAAACCTCAATACGAAGTTTCGGTTGGCAATTCGAATAAGCTAGCAAGAACATTACATACAGCAACAGCTGTCCAAACCGCATGAATGATTCACTCACTTAACCATGTCTCGAACCGAACCTGAGTCCTGTCAATCTGTGTCTCGCATGTTTATATACCAGTGAATAATACAGCACGTATACCTCCGTACGACGTACCGAGTGACGTCACAGCACATCTATAATGCAAAGAACCGCCATGTGCGGGATAGACGCCTTGTTTATGAATAAGAGCTGATAAAGTTATTTGTTGCTATGCGTATAGGTATAGGCACGAGTTGTGGACACAAACGTGCTCAAAATACACTCTATTTTTTATATTTCACTTGATGGAAAGTGGTTGCTGTGGTTTATGGACATTTTCAACACCAGGGGCGTCACGAGAAGAGTGCGAAGGGGAAGGGGGGAAGGTCAAGGTTAGGAGTCTCTGTGCTTGTAACCTGGGAAATTCCCCAGCTACTCCACCGGCTAACCCAGGCAAGAGCTTACGACAGAGACTCTTGGGCGCCTTTTCTTTCAGAGTGGAGATAGTGGGTGCGTGCTCCAGATACCCTTAATGAAACAACACTAAGATTTTATACATGCATATATTCAGTAGGATACACAGTTATACATAAAGTAGAATGGTCACAGGCACAGAGATATAGAAATGTAAATACAATATAAGATGCTTATGCGCCTCCCTCGTAGCACACAGCTGATCTCGTAATTACAACTCAAGGTAGCGGGTATATGAAGTTACAGTTATTGTACAAGTTAAGATTACGTGACCTTTTTGGCACTCCTCTTCGGATGGTTCCCCTGGCGTCGGTTGTCGGCTTGCGTAGGCACCTGCCTGCTGCTGGCAACTGCCCGCACTGCCGCGAGCCAAACGAAGGGACAGCTGTTCCGAACAGGGACTCCAACAACGGAATCACAACAATGTAGATAGGTCACTAATATTGTCCGCTAAACCTTGGGACCCAGAGAAGTCCGGGAAAGATGCACAGAATCTAAGATACTTAATTTATATGTAGGTAGGTACATATAATTCAGAGTTCCAACTTATCAGAAAAATCAATGAAATACGAACAGAGTTTCGTGCTTAATCTTCAGAGTAATTATCAGAGGTGTTCGCATCCACCGGGAGGGGTGTATTTATATCCTCTTTCATGGAATATTCTAGTAAATGAATCTGATATCACGAGTTATTCGTTCACCTGATCGAATCGCGAAACAAAAAAAACAGATCCACAGATGATACAGAACTACAACCATAAACTATCGACATTCTTGCCGTGATTAATTAATTTGGGCAACTAGGAATTTAGATTATGTATTAAAATAAAAGATGTTAAGTTATATAATTGAATACAATATCATGAACAATTTAACCTATCACGATATTATAATTTTACTTGAAATAAGTAAACATACTAGCGACATCTGTTGTCAGATTGGGAAACCATTCATCAATACCGAATAGGTGATCGATGAAAAGTTCCCCCCAAACCCTACAGATGTCGTCATAGGTACAACGTATTGTTTACCGAAATCAAATTTTAACGCCACTAACAATTTTGCGTTACACAATCCCCCCCCTTGAAAGTATTACTTGTGTGGACAGACAAGTAACGCAAGGAATACACAACAGAATAAAACAAGTCAAAAGTCTAACAAGTTAAAAATAGAACGAATAAAAAAAAAAGAACAGATCAAAGTACAAAACAGAACTACTAAGAACTAACTAGAGGCAAATATTGACACAGACTCTTTTACTTTAAGTCTAAATGCCCTAAACCACTAGAAAGAAAACTCTCCTTAACTGCTATAGTCAGATGGTCGCATATGCAACACAACTACAGAGAAGAGGAGGATGAGAAACGAAAACTCGATGAGGTGTACCTAACAAATAATATGTCCCATACGAGGACACCCAAGCTACAGCAACAAGGTCATACTTCATCGAGTCGCGGTAAAGTAAGTATAAATCGACAGTGCTACGGAACTGAAATAGCGCTGACGCTAGGCAGAGAAGGTACCGCAGATTGATTCTCATCCGTGTATTTTAAAATGTCCCTGATGTGATACTCGCCTAAGTCCTTACCATCCAAATCTGCTAACCTATACACTAAAGAGGAACGTTTAGCAGACACTACACACTTAGTAAACTTAGGAGCGAGTTTAGAGGTAAAATGTTTAGCTTTATTAGATAAATAATGAGTCCGTTTGTAAACAATTTGACCAACTCTCAGCTCGACATGCCTTTTCCTGAAATTATAATACTTCTCATTACGCTGGTGAGCCGAAATCAAATGTTTCCTCACCTGATCGTAAATGTGTTGCATTTCTTTCAGTTTGGCACCGAAGGCTGAGGGCTCATCAATGGAGACTAAGTCCGGATGACAGGTTATGTCAGACTGTCTATATAGAACTCCATCACCTATAAATTCCCTACCGTGTACCAAGAAATAGGGAGAGAATCGAGTGGCCTCGTTTACTGCAGTGTTTAGAGCGCACTGCAGCTCAACAAGATGTTCATCCCACTTTTTGTGCTGAGTCTTCACATAACATGAGATGGCTTGAACAACATTTCGAATCGCTCGTTCAGCTTGATTAGTTTGAGCGTGGTAACGCGGGCTATAGTAAACGTTTGGAACATTATATTTAGCTAACATATCTTTAAATTGCTTGCTCACATACTGAGGACCGTTATCAATATAGATAGTCTTGCAAACTCCATGAACTAGAAACACATTCTTCTCGATGAATCTCGCTACTGCAGCGCCTGTTGCAATCCTTATAGGACACAGCATGACATACTTGCTAACGTAGTCCGAAACAACGATCAGATGAATATTTCTGTTGCTTGACACTGGAAAAGGTCCAAGTAAATCACACGAAATAGCTTCAAAAGGTTTAGATACACGCTTCGCACTTCCCATTAGACCAGGACGCGAAGTGTTTACGGGTTTATACATCTTACAAACCTCACAATTTCCCACGTAGTCTTTGACACTATTGTACATCTTTGGCCAGTAGTAATTCAAAGACAACCTCTTATGTGTTTTCCAAACACCACCATGGGCACTAAGCGTGTCATCGTGGTATTTGGTGAGGAGTGCTAGCCTGTCCTCTTGAGGTACTACTAACTTCCAATCAAAATCTGAAGTCAAAGAATATTTATTTTTAGAAAATCGATATAACAAATTTTCACGAATATTAAAGTTAGGGTAATGCCTTGGGTTCCTACGCACGCACTCCATGGTGTGAAGATACCACGGGTCATTGGTGGAGCTCGCATCGATGGAGTCAATCTTTATGCGAGATAGAGCGTCAGGTACTACATGATCTTTTCCCTTACGGTGCTCTATGTCGAAGTCAAACTGACTGAGTCGCATACTCCAACGTGCTAAACGACCTGTAGGATTTTTGAGCTTGTGAAACCACAGTAGTGAGGCATGATCAGTGACAACAGTGCACTTCTGTCCCTCCACATACTGTCTGAACTGTTCCAGCGCAAAAATCACGGCCAGAAGCTCTCGCTCGGTTGTGCTGTAGTTCACCTCGTTCTTATTAAGAGAACGACTGCAATAGGCGATGGGGTGTTCCACACCATCGTGTGTTTGGGTCAGAACAGCAGCAACTGAGTAAGCTGACGCGTCACTTAGTATACGGAACGGTAAAGAGTAGTTAGGCATTTTCAATATAGGAGCAGAGACCAAAGCTGACTTGAGAAGGTTAAAAGCCTCCTCAGCTTCAGATGTCCAAATAAAATTTACATTTTTAGAGGTGAGTTTACAAAGAGGTTTACTAATTTTAGAAAAGTTATTAATGAAACGACGATACCAGCCGGCCATACCTAGGAAACGTTTGACATCCTTCGAGTTAGAAGGTGTGGGATAGTTGAGGATGACCTCGACTTTACCGGGGTCAGTACGTAGTCCATGCCTATCCACATAGTAACCAAGGTACTTTAATTCACTTCGACAAAAGTGTGATTTCTTCATATTAATCGTTAGGCCCGCATCCTTGAGTCGCTGATAGATTCTATTTAAGAGATCCACATGCTCCTCGAAGGTGTTGGCCACACAGATTATGTCGTCTTGGAAGCAAAACACTCTGTTGTCGAATTCCGGGCCGAATAAGCGGTCCATCAGTCGTTGCATCGTACTTGAAGCTCCGACAAGACCAAAACACATTACATTATACTGGAACAAACCCCGCCTCGGCACCGTGAACGCAGTCTTCTCAGCAGACTGGGCAGAGTCGAACGGGATTTGCCAATACGCTGCACTTAAATCAATAGAGGACAAATATTTAGCATTATTAAGATGGTCTAAAATTTGATTGATGTACGGTAAGGGATAAGCATCACTTTTGGAAACAGCATTAAGCTTAC
This sequence comes from Pelosia muscerda, assembly GCA_963691645.1. Classification (NCBI taxonomy): domain Eukaryota; kingdom Metazoa; phylum Arthropoda; class Insecta; order Lepidoptera; family Erebidae; genus Pelosia; species Pelosia muscerda. The sequence goes on from OY829100.1 coordinate 443,494, forward strand.
GTGAATCTAAGCACAGCCTTAGATCACCGTTCGCCTTTTCCACCATAACCACGGGTGAGTTCCACGCGGATTGTGATGGTGACACCACTCCCATCTCCAACATCCGGTCCAACTCCGTCTCCAGAGCCTTCTGTTTGAGAGGTGAGAGAGGGTAATACCGCTGCTTGATCGGCTTGCTGTCACCCGTGTCTATGACGTGATGCACAAGCGTAGTTCGACCTAAGCCCACCTTATCCGTATTAATTGACTCAAATTTTTCAATGATCCCGTTCATTACACACCGCTGATCCTCGGTCAGGTTGTTGTAATCCTCGAGACCACTGTGAAGAGACAAAGATTCAATAGGACAGCTATCACTAAAATTATTCATATTAATTTTTTGAGAAATTAATCTATCACCTAATTGAAATTGTTGCCAGAAGTCTACTCCAAATATCATTGAGGTAGTTATTTCTGGTACAACATAAAACTTAAGTACCCTGATAACAGAGTTGTATTCTAAGGGTAAGGACATAGAACCCAGACATTTCAAATGTGAACTGTCTGCAGTTGTAATTTTAAAATTTGGGTTGACACTTTCTAGTTCAAACCCTAAATCTAAGAAGCTACGGTGCGCACCTTTTCCTAGCACAGAGCAGGAGGCACCGGAATCAAGAAGACCAAGAACATTTAAATTTAAAACCCTAACAACTAAGTACGGTCTAACATCGTCATCCCGTTTAGTAAACAGGACCTTATCAGAAGAAGACTCAGACACAGAGCTTGAGATTGTCTTAATAAGGCCCTGGCCTACGCGTTTTTTGACTTCGACGTACATTTGGGGCAGTCAGGTGACTTGACTCCTTTGAGACCACATCGGAAACACACCAACTCCCTTGATTGTGAGCAGTTATTAGCAGTGTGATCGCTGCCGCCGCAACGAAAGCATTTGCGTTCGTGCGAGGCTGCCGAGCTGTCCACCGCAGAGACCTGCTTGGTAGCTTTTGGTGTGCACTTTGCTTTCTGTGAATGTAAGTCAGAGGAGATCTCAAATTTGTCCAAGACTGGCTCGTGGAACGCCTCAGCCCTAGCACGCGCAAGTTCCAAACGCTTTCCTAACCTTCTTAGATCATCAATAGTGTTGACTTCATGAAGGGCTAGTTCCTTCATGTAGTCAGGTCTAATGTTATGCATAAGAATGTCCAGTTGTTCTTCACTGGGCATTTTACAAGTTAGTCTAGAGAACATGGCCTGCATTGTGGAGATGTAGTTCACCAAGGACTCGGTACTGGTTTGGGTACGTTGCCTAATCTCATTCCGTAAACGATAATCGTAATCGGGAATATCAAAGGTGTCTCTTAATTCATTTAGTAAGTCTTCATAAGACATAAAGTTGGCTTTATTGGTGCGGAACCAAGACAAAGCTGGTCCGTCCAATAGGTCAGAGAAAGCCATGAGAACCTTTGATTTGGAGACTTCCCTAGCACACCGGAGTTCTTCCAGTCTCTCAATGAAAACACGTACACAAGCAGATCCATCATATTTTAAATTAAAACCATTCAAATTAATAGGGCGTTCCCTATAAATAAAATTATCATTATTTAAGTTAATGTTTTGCGAGCTACCCCGCATCGAGCGTTCATTTCTCATCGCAGGTGAAGTATATTCAACTCGGACACGAGAAGCGCGATCATCATTATCTGACACCTCAGATTCTGAGTCACTATTCGATTCAGCTACTGACACAATCTTAACTAATCTGTTGCGAATACTAACAAGTTCAGAACAATCTAACCCACAACGAGCTAGCCTAGTCAAAAGATAATTAGCCCTAACAGCAGCCCTAGTGCGACTATTTTTATCGGCATCAAAGTCACCTGACGATAGCAAATCCTCGAGTTCCTTCACTTTTGGCTCGCAGACAGTGCGTTCAGTTGCAGCATCAGTGGACTTCGTGGTGTTAGGCTTCAGACTTCCACGGCGAACTAGCCGATATGCCGTCCTCAATTCGTTACGCAAGCTGACAACCGTAGCCTCAGGATCCGCTGAAATGCCCATGTAAGACAACTCATTAGACAGCTCATCTTTTCTTAAATAGTTTACATACTGGTGCATTTTTGCCATCTTATAAGAAATGAACTTTAAGTGAATAGAATATAAAAATAAAATTTAACTAACAATTCCGTTATTTAACGAAAGTTTAAATGGATATAAATCCAAGAGGGTATTCAATTGAACGGACAGTATGTAAATGTACCCTTCTATGTTAATAATATAGGTATAAAAAAATTCAGCATAAAACAATTTTCATTAGCGGGTAGGTAACTAAAATGTACCGCCCTGCAGACAATTCCTAATAATATAATTATTTAAAAATTTCCAATTGAGAATAATTCTCCAATAGCGGGTAGGTACCCGAGATGTACCGCCCTGCAGACAATTACTAAAATATTGAAAAAATATACACAAAAAAAATTGTACCGTACGTATAGGTACAAATGAAATTACAAAAAATTAAAAAACAGTTAAAAGGCTAAGAGCAAAATGTACGGTAGCAAGTATAAGTACCGGCTACTATACTGATCCAAGGTTAAAAGGAAAAAAAAAATGGTAATTCCGAATGGAAACCACCTTACACAGAGTTACATATATCGGCACTTATAGAAAATGTCGATAACAATTAGAAGTTAAATTCAGAAAAAACACAAAGTTAAACATATGCATGTATATTAATTTTATTTAAAATTTGGGACAAACTACTGAGATGATATATCCAACCCAACCAGCAACCAGTAAAAAAAGAAAAAAGAAAAAAAAGAAAAAAATACGAAGGTATGCCGAAATATGAATTTTACCGAAAATGTAGCAGCTATTTATAATTTAGAAAAAAAATTTTGACCCGTTTCCTTGCTATTCGGTGTAAATTGCAAGGAAATTAATTACGTGCTTAGCCGCACAAGCACAACCAATTAACGTCTTGGAGAGTATCAGACGGATAGTAGGTTTGAATTCATTAAAGGCGTCTTTCACACACACACACAGAACCAAGAGAAATCCAGTGGGTACTGGAATTCTTGAACTGCCCGTACGTTGGCCGCCCACTGTGTAACCTGGGAAATTCCCCAGCTACTCCACCGGCTAACCCAGGCAAGAGCTTACGACAGAGACTCTTGGGCGCCTTTTCTTTCAGAGTGGAGATAGTGGGTGCGTGCTCCAGATACCCTTAATGAAACAACACTAAGATTTTATACATGCATATATTCAGTAGGATACACAGTTATACATAAAGTAGAATGGTCACAGGCACAGAGATATAGAAATGTAAATACAATATAAGATGCTTATGCGCCTCCCTCGTAGCACACAGCTGATCTCGTAATTACAACTCAAGGTAGCGGGTATATGAAGTTACAGTTATTGTACAAGTTAAGATTACGTGACCTTTTTGGCACTCCTCTTCGGATGGTTCCCCTGGCGTCGGTTGTCGGCTTGCGTAGGCACCTGCCTGCTGCTGGCAACTGCCCGCACTGCCGCGAGCCAAACGAAGGGACAGCTGTTCCGAACAGGGACTCCAACAACGGAATCACAACAATGTAGATAGGTCACTAATATTGTCCGCTAAACCTTGGGACCCAGAGAAGTCCGGGAAAGATGCACAGAATCTAAGATACTTAATTTATATGTAGGTAGGTACATATAATTCAGAGTTCCAACTTATCAGAAAAATCAATGAAATACGAACAGAGTTTCGTGCTTAATCTTCAGAGTAATTATCAGAGGTGTTCGCATCCACCGGGAGGGGTGTATTTATATCCTCTTTCATGGAATATTCTAGTAAATGAATCTGATATCACGAGTTATTCGTTCACCTGATCGAATCGCGAAACAAAAAAAACAGATCCACAGATGATACAGAACTACAACCATAAACTATCGACATTCTTGCCGTGATTAATTAATTTGGGCAACTAGGAATTTAGATTATGTATTAAAATAAAAGATGTTAAGTTATATAATTGAATACAATATCATGAACAATTTAACCTCTCACGATATTATAATTTTACTTGAAATAAGTAAACATACTAGCGACATCTGTTGTCAGATTGGGAAACCATTCATCAATACCGAATAGGTGATCGATGAAAAGTTCCCCCCAAACCCTACAGATGTCGTCATAGGTACAACGTATTGTTTACCGAAATCAAATTTTAACGCCACTAACAATTTTGCGTTACATGCTGTTAGAGCAGGAGATAAAGAACGGTTTTTCGGTCTTCCTACCGACAACGCAAAACCTCTCCAGTGAGCTCTGGCTACCCTAATCAACGCCAGAAACGTAACACGATCTTGGGGCGATGACCAAGATGATTTTATAGGAGAATTTCAAATGAAAGATTGCGGATTCGAGTCCCGTCGAAGCATTTATTTTTTTCGATATAAATTAATTTAAAAAAGTAAGCATAGATAGATAGATCCATTTATACAATAAGTACATGTCCATAATATTCTGCTGTCTTCAGCGTACAAATAATAGGATATTAGTAAATATTTTTTAGTAATGTCAGCACGCAGATTAATAAGTTAAACAATTAAAAATGTCAGATTGCAAATTATACATGTCAAGGTGAACAGAGTAAGTCGATGCTGGATTAAAAACGTTCGTTTAAAAAGTCTTTCGTGAAATAATATCATTTATTCAAAAGGAATTGAAAAAGTTTACATCAAAATTTCTTCTGGTTTAGAGCATTAAACTGAGAAAAACAGTTAAAAATACAAATGCTATCCTGATACATAAGAACATAAAGTTACTTATACTGTCAATTTAAGTCACTGACAGTGAATAATACTGGACATATCTAAGTGAAGTACAAACTAAAGTACACGCATAGAACTCCCCGAACAAGCTCCCAAGTTATTGTAATCCGTTCAAAGTTCGTGCACATATTACAACGATGGCTTAGTTCGACCCAAAACTGCAATTCGTACTAAACTAGCTTGTTGTGAGCCTCGTACAAGCTTAATCCATTTATTTTAAGGTTCGAAGTTTAGGATTAGGTCGACCTTCTGCTCCGAAGTTACCGGCGAGTGACATATTCCCTGCGGCTATTTCCTTACCGTCGTTGTAGTTAATTATATAGTGTTCTCTAGTATCTGTAAACAATCTTTAAAATTACTAGTAAATATTTGTGTGTGCATGAATAAGAATTTATGCATTGGTTTAGTCATCCCCCAAAAAGTACATTAAACCACCAGTCCTGGTTGCAGTAACATCTATGGCAGTCGTTACGGGCAGTTGGGGTCCTCAAAACTCCGACTAGTTTAAGACTCTTTTCCAAATATATTAAACATATATTTGGATGCAGACCGCCACCAATGGGTCGGTTTCGAGGTTGATGACTGAAATGATGAATGATGATGATGATATTTGAGTCGCCAAATTTACTGCACCACACCTGATGGTAAGCAAGGGTGTTGTCCAAAGCATGGTGGCTGCTTCACGGAAAATATTGTATATATAAATATTGTAGTGCATCTTAGTTAAACTAGAAAGTCGACAATAAGCAGGGCGTGAAAAAGCATCTGATAGGGCCGTGAAGCTGAGCACCATTATAACACAACGTATTTGTAATGGTGACCCTCTTTCCTGAGACTGCCTTCAGCTTACCAACAGGAGAAGTGAAGTGAAATTGATGAGCCATAAATTAATAAAAAGGTTGGGAATGGGCTCAGCATTGATGTTTGATGATGATTTTAAATAAATACTTTTGTAATGTAGATTAAGCATTATTGCATAACTTCACAACCTTCTTCCAATAAGTCCTACATTAATTTGCATCTTACATTCTTTCGCTACTTCTTGTATAGTCCAGACTGTGATGGATAGCCTAGCTCTTTTCTGGAGTATCAATCAGGTTCAAGACCAAAATAATATACAATAGATTCAACTTCACTATTGAATATAAAAACAAAATTTATTCATTCATGTTACAGTATATTTCAACACGAAAACAGTCCAATAATTGGTTTGAAAATTTCGAAGTGCATCGACAAAAATAATCTGTATATCTGCCGCAATAATACGGTATTTATCTACGTCCGCACGCTTCATTATTTTGTTGTGCCAATATTATCACCAACAACAAATATAATGTGGATAGAGAATTTATCTCTGACAAACATTAATAAAAACCCTCGTATAGACTACCGTGTTCATCCTTTAGAAAAATAAACAAACCATAAACTAAATATTAGCAACAGTCAGTTAGGTTTATTATAACACAACATAGACATGATAAGCTGAACGCGAACATTAAGCGTGTATGTTTAGAATTTTTGGTTGTGTGTGACTCAGTATCTACTGGGTATTCTTGGCACTTGCAGAACACTGCACATAAATGAATTTGGATCGCCTCGGGTAAGAAATCATAAATTCTGTGAGGTATGCGGTTTGGTATTCCTATCAATGACAATTACTAATTATTAATTTAGTATAGCATCATTAGTAGTGTTAAACCGTGTGTGAGTCCCTCTCATATATTTTCTTGGTATAATAGGTTGCCGCCATGTAACACCTACTCCAATATGTTGTCAGGGGATAGTATTAAGTTAACTATTATAATAATAAAATGATAGTATGTTGCGTCCCAGATTTGATTTCCTGTTCTCCTCGTGAAGAAAAGCGCGCCAAAAGTATGTTTTATTTTATACCACTTAGGTCGCAGGACAAGTGGTCGCAAGTCGCAGGACACCTGATGGAAAGTGGTCACCGTGGTCTATAGACGTTTAAAACACTCGTGCTGCATACCCTGTAAACGTATGTCACTCCACAGTCTTAGAATTCTTCAATATGCAATAGATATCGAACATCAACAAAGCGCTGAGCATCATTTTTCAACATGCGCCGCGCTTAGGATGTAATTGGAATTTATGTTTGCCGATACAACATGGGTGAGCTCCAATCATAAGTGAATCTTCTGAACAAGCATAAATCATATATGAAACGATTTCAAGCCTGGATAAACAAACAGCTGTTTCCTGTCGTGCTGACTGCGCGAATAACTGATCCATTTCCGACTGGAAGTTTCCCGTGATAAAGAGCAGTACTTGTGTAATTTCAGGAAAAATTATCCCTCTGTAGCGAATTATATTTAGATCGATACTAGCGCCATTAAGTGACAAACATTATTCACTCAAAATTTTCAAATAAATTAATAAGTAATTATACATTTATTATAATTGCCATGTGAGATAATACAATTCATTTAATTAAACAAAATCAATTAATGACAAATAGTGTTCAAATTTAAAAAAAAAAATATGCTTTCGAATTTGTACCTGGTTTGAAAGTGCCCATCACGTTGGATGCAATATCTTTTTGGGAGGCGATAGTCAGGCTTCGTACTAGGTACAAATCGATGCAATATCCGCAACGAAACTTTTCACTTTAGTCTTGCCTTTTTAACGGCGCTGGTTGACACTGATCCATCGACTAGGCTAATTCGATTCCACTATGATTCCACACAGAAAATGATCCGAGTTTACTTAATGTGACTTCTTAGGTACATCACAATCATCCACTAAAACACAAACTTGATTCAAACGAAGTTCAGCATATTTTAGTGCGACTTGTGCTAGTTCAAGGCTCTGGCCAGACAAACCCCTTTGATCCCTCTTGTATTGCGAGATTCCCGGAATTGCTCCGCGATACAACCTCGAACGTAACTTTTTTATTATAAAATACATTGAGTGGGAATCTGTGGTAGTATTCGTAACTATCCACTTAACTTTTGTTTCTAATTCTGCTTGTTGAATTGTTGAACAAAAAGAAAAGGGACGTAAAAAATCACCTGATAAGGCCGTCAAGCTGAGCGCCACCATTTTATTTGTAATACTGTACGTGTTTGTAATGGTGACCCTCTTACCTGAGACTTTGACTTCAACTTACCATCATTAGCACGGTGAATTCCAACTGGCATATCCTTAATGCACAATCGTAATATTATTAGCAATAGTGACGGAAATGACGATGATCTCCGGTCCTAATTAAGCAGTATGAATGGGGAAGTACCTCCGCTTTGCAGAATAATAAGCTTGTGTTGTATTTGCGGCCGTGTGTAGGGGAGCCAGAGCACAGAGACTCTCTTAACCCTTTTTCCCTAACTCTTCTCCTTCCCCCTCTTCTCTACATGGTCAGCAGCACGAATGTGACGCCCCTGGTGTTGCAAATGTCCATAGGCCACGGTGGCCTTTCTGAATTTCATTCTTGGGGTTGCAAACTGACATATTTTCTAGTAACAGCACGTAATTCGGAAATGGCTGATAAACGGCATCTGTGGCGTGATAGTATTGAACGCAACTGTTACCAGGACGCGCGGATTTTATTCCCGCTCAGTGATAATATTAGTATGCATGAATATGGCTAATTGGTGGTCCGGACTCCAAGGTGACAGCTTGAGGATGATGATGACGGTATCCGGAAATGCGTTTGACAGATTGTACCCTACGTTACCCCTAACCCCGTACGTTGTTACTCTTAAGTAAATTTTATTTTTTTCTCATTCTTTTTTTCTCAAGACTTCCTCAGTTCTGATAGACTGGTTACCGATAAAAATATTCATCACTGTATTTAGCTATACAACGGATATTTTATTAATGAAATTTAAAGTTAGTTTAAGTAGTGTGCTAACACGTAAACAAGCCCTCTTCATTAAAAAATAACTACTTACAACAAATGTAAACAAACTTAATAGAAGTTGAAGTCGGGTCAGAGTAAGGTACAACACCTTAATCTATTCTGAATCTAACCCAGATGTAGTCTCGGGCAACAGCCAGGGTAATAATATATACGTTATCAGGACGTTTATTACAGTATTCTTTAGATAAACTTAAGAGAACGTGCCTTGAAAAAGATTTGCACAGTGAACCGAGTGTAAATGTGTCGTGGAGAAGGGTACAGTACAGTGACAAAAGTTGAAAAGGGTATGCTGAGAATGCTTGGTCACGTAGAAAGTATATACTGATTATAGATGATACGAATATAAAAGAACTTTTTTCACTTACACAAAGAACATTGTATAACTGGAGCGTGAAGGTATGTTTGTGTACGTGTATCATATATACGATTTGATAGCTTGTAAGTAGCTGCGGTAGGCTAGTGGTATGGGTAATGAACTGCTGAGACGAGGTCTCGGGTCCGATGCCACGTTTTACCATGGCACACACCAATGACGTTTCGATGCTTTTCGAAGTTATGTGTGTATTTATCGCAGGTTCATAAGTGCCCGGATAATGGCAATAGGCTCGCCACCTACTATTGGGACCATAAACTGGTGAAATGTGTTATAGACATAGTTTGATACAGACAAAAGTAAAATTAGCCACCTTGTCGAAATGAAGACTATCGCTCAATTCGCTCGCTCGGTCAATTATTCTGTGGCGCTGTACCATGACAATGACAGTTTAATTTAAAGTTCTTTATTTCTCTCAACTGGCATGGTCTGGCGAATTGTTAAAGTTTCCGATTAACCTGCCAGTCAAAGGCAAATTATGAATTTCATCACACAACTTGTTTATATTTCGAGTTAAAATGTTCGTTCAATTTGTTGAATGAACATTCTCGAGAAGCGGAAAATAAGCAACTTTATTGGTGGATTTGGTTCACGGTTTTATCCACGTACAGTTATTGCGATATACAGTAAACGAATGTATGTAGAATAGATTTACTTTATAGAGTGTATGTTGCGGATTTTCTTTTTAAAGAAATACTATTTAAATATTTTTAAGTATGTTTCACAACTGAAACGTATCGTTCGACGAGGAAACAATATTATATAGAATCAATAAACCGCGTTATCCTAGTGGTATGGGTAATGGACTGCTGAGACGAGGTCTCGGGTTCGATCCCAGGTTTACCATGGTACACACTAATGACTGCGATGCGATGCTTTTCGAAGTTATGTGTGTATTTATCGCAAGTTTATAAGTGCCCGGTTAATGGCAATAGGCTCGCCACCTATGACATTGGGACCTAAATATAAACTGGCGAAATGTGGGTGCTAGCACCTCTGCCTACCCCTTCGGGGATATAGGCGTGATATTATGAAAAAAAAATTGTAAGGTTTGCTTTGAAATATTTTGTGGTCTAAAAGATAAAATATATATTCATTTTATATTTAGATTTGATTGGCTGTACCCCACCTAATGGTAAACTGAAGTGCAGTCTGAAGAATAATGGTCGCCATTTTAGATGATATCCCTAGAATAGCGGTCTCTACCTTGACGACTCCATGCCATCATGCTTTCGTGACAGGTTTCTTCTTATCTTGACTAGCATTCATTTACTGATTGTAGAACTTCCCTATTACCTACTTGCAGACTAATCTCAAATGTGATATTGATGGATGAAAGAAAACAGCATGAAGCGAAAATCAGAATGTTAAGATGAATGTGTGGTGTGACGAGAATGCAAAGAATAAGGAATGAGTATATTAGAGAACGTTAGAAAGTAGTACCAGTAAATAAAAAAATGAGAATGGACGTCTGTTGAAGTATGAACATACTATGAGAAGAGATGATAGTAATAAAATGTAAAAAAGGTTCAAAGTATGAATACAGGGGTTTTAAGAACAGAAGTCTGATCTAAGAGAATATGTATGTAGGACAATGACATGATGTACCGACCCCAAGTAATTGGGACAAGAGATGATGCTTGATAATTTAAAGAAAATCAATCAATAAAAACTCCAAGTAATATATAAACATACCATGCGACACCCAACGAATAAAGTACCTTTGTACTCTTATCTACCTGTCACTTGGTAATCTTAAAACATAATTATGAAACTTGTCGATTCAATACTCAATTAGACACAGTTCATAAAAATGTGATTGCAACAGAAAAAGTTAGCGAACTAAAATCAGGTTAATTAATTTCTCTCGGTTGCATTGAAAACACACGAACAAGATTCCACTAAATTTTTATGGTTTTAGACAAGTTTAACTGTTGAATATGGTGTACATATTATACTTTGGACTACTAGTTACTACTTACGCAAAACCCCAAACGGAGATTTATTCGTCAACAGCTGAAGTCGCATACCTGATTAGAACTCGACAAAAGGTAATAAACGAACTAAAGTCATATATTGATGAGGAAGAGAAAAGATTTTCTGAGGTAAAGAGGTAAGCATTATCGGTAGATTTCTCATCTGTGCTATCTGCATATGTTGATAGTAATGACATTTTTAGATATTACGATGTAAACAAAAGAGAAAATGAAAAAGCAATGAAAAATGTTTCTAACTATATAAGTAACCCGATCAACGGGTTCATGATAACAAAAAGTCTTACAGTGGATCTGAACCGTGTTCAATATTTAATTAAAAGAGGATCAGGTAACAACCATTTATGATACTTATCATTTCTTTAAAAAATATTTGGTTATTATTTGATGTTGATTATCATCTTCAATATTTTTCAAATCATCATTCTCAGAGCCCACTCCCAACTCCGTTGGGGTTGACTTTCTAGTCTAACTAAAATGCGGCTGAACCTCAATATTTTCAATATTACCATCGGACCTCCACAACCAAATTGTTGATATCGGAGTTCTGTAGTTAGGCAAGTCGGACTTTTGAGGGCTCGAAATACTCGTAACGACTGGAATTTTATTGATGTTTGTATGTCAACCGGTACCGATGGCTTAATGTGCTCTCCGAGGCACGACCAGACCAATGCAATTAGCCATATTCATGCTTATAAATATTTTCACTGACCGGGGATCGAACGCGAAGTCGCGTTCACTACCGCCACACCACAGAGACTGTGTTATTTTCAAATTATCATCAAGTAGGATTCATTACATAAATCGATTATTTTTTAGAAATCGCAGAGAGGGTAACCTTAAAACATGAGAGTTTTGTATACCCCACAGTAGAGGACTTAAATGGTACAGCAGCGGCACTCAGTAGATTAATAAAAATGTACCACCTGGATGTGAAGGAGCTGGCTGAAGGAAAACTTAACAATGATCAACGTACATCTAGGTAATATAGCATCTACAACTAACAATAAACAGTAATAAACCACATTTCACCAATCATTGTAATGGGTCACACGTACAGAAAGGTGAGCCTATAGCCGTATTTTGTGCATTATTGTTGATTCGAGGCCATACATCTTAGGCTGAGTCTGACCTGTATTCATACCTGTCTGATCTTAAACTGCCCTATCCCTTAGTGGCCATGTACAACACCGCATGGGAAGAGATGGGCTGGTTCAAATTCTGTACGGACGGGAATCACACTGAATATTATATCTGATATTTCAGTTCACCAATGTCTGCAAGTGACTGTTACGTGCTTGGCCGCACACTGTACAAAGACGACGATGACCAGATGGCTGTCCAGTGGATTCAAGAAGCATATCGTAAATATAATGAAGAAAAGGTGGCCTACCCGTTCACTGCTATTGATATACTGGAGTACATTAGCTATGGATATTACCGTCAAGGTGAGACTATTGAGGCTTTTAAGAGATCTACTAGTCAACAGGCACCTTTTGTAGATTTGGGTTGGTAGTGCGATTCTGTAAATATATATTTGATGACGAACACCTGCCCACCTAGCCAGGCCTACCTGCTAAGGTACGTGCTGCTAGCCCACACACGTGTATATCGTAAGAAGTATTTTGAACAGCTAGTTGGCGGCACATTCGGTAAATAAATTTCTCAAAGGAAACGTCGTCGACATGAAATTAGTAGATTGTGACAAAAGGCACTACTATTGCCCCAAAGTGGGTGGACTCGTAAAGCAGAATTTTGGATGCCCGTGATGTGGCTCGATCCAGCCCGTAAGCCAGCGGTGAGAGCATTCCTTCTTTAAGGAGCTGGAGGCAGGTTCCAGTTCCGTTAGAGAATTAACTTTTCTCGATCTAAAACGATTAGATAAGAGCTCACCTCAGATAACATCAGAGGATTCTATATTGACAACAAAGCTGGAATTGATAAAATTATTAGTGTAAATATACGGAATGATGGTTTAGATATATTCGATGCGTATACGAAGATCACTTGTAAACTGCACAGTATAAAATATACCCTTCATTAAAACAACAACTAAAAAACTTTTATCGGTTTTCTAGGAGACTTAGCAAATGCAATACTTTGGACACAAAAGATATTAAAAATAGATCCGTATCAAGAAAAGGCCAGACACGTCTTGTCAGCTTACTTTAGAAGAATTTCGGATATAAACAAAAGAAATCACAATCATGAAATCGAACATAGGGTATGTTACAATGTCGTCACAATTTTTTGAATTAAATAATTCAGATTGGAATACTTAAATTCATTTGCAGCAAATAGAACAACAATTGTTGGAGCAATATAAGAAGCAAGGAATGACCTCAGAAGATTTAATATTTAACTATGAGGAAATGTGTCGCGGTGAACTGGATGTACCAATAGAAATATATAGCAGGTGTAGTATATTACATTACTTAATTAGGTATGCGCTTCAGTGGTGTGCTAATGTGCAAAAAGAGGGAAGTACGTTTTTTTTTCATTTCGAAACACAGAGAATTCTGCGTCACATATTAATAGTAAACACTTGTACTTAAAAAAGTTGTGCATGTATACTATTGTCGAAAGTTCGCTTGCATATTATTAATTGGGCTTTTTTTCTACTCTCTAACCAACATTTCTGTTGATTTCAGCTGAAGGTTGTCTTGAATCATCACAAATAAATTTGTAATTATTGATGATACTATTTACTTAGTTCCTACAAAACCTTGCATAAAAATAGTAGTAGTATTTGAACCATATATCTTCTTTATAAATTTGTTATTTGAAATTTTCAGGTTAACATGTCGTTATTTAACCGAAAGAAGTCCTTATTTAAAGATAGCGCCTATGAAAATGGAGACGATGTACTTCAATCCTGAAGTGGTTGTATTTTACAATGTTGTAAGCGACATCGAAATTGATACCATGAAAAAATTGGCTTTGCCAAAAGTGAGTGTCACATTATATCATGTCTCTTTTATGTATTTTACAGGGGTAGCAGCACCAGTGTGATATCACTTTTTTTAATCGTGCGACATAAGCCCATGAATACGGCGGGTACCCCCCTTACCACGGTAACCACTTTCCATTGCCATTCCCACTGTCACATTACCTGTCACCTAAGTGGTATAAAACAACCGGCTGTGAGTAGGGTAGCCAGAGCTCACTGGAGAGGTTTTGTGTTGTCAGTATGAAGACCCAGGGCTTCAGTTGTAACTGCTCTGTACTGGTATAAAACTCTGCTTGGTCTTATGCATTAACAGTACAGAAACTCTCTTAAACCTTCAACCCTTCCCCCACCTTTATAGGGATGGCAGGACGAGTGTAACGCTCATAGGTCAAAGATAACCACTTTCCACTATGTCAGCGGTACTAAAAAAATCATGTTTGCTGTATTTGAATTTGATTCCATTTCTGATGTTAATATTCAAATATTGAAAAAAATATTGGATATTTGATTAGGATTTTATGAATATTAAACTATGTGTGTATGTTTAGGCTTAGCATACAATATAATACGGTTTCGGCTACAAAAATAGTCATAAGAAATGGACCTAGGACTCAGTATACTTGATTCTAAGATATAAATTCTCCATCACACAGTTCGTACGTGCTAAAGTCGCCAAATCAGATCCATCTATCTCCGATGACGTTCGTATCAGTAAAGCAACCTGGTTGAAAGACCACGAGTTTGACGTCCTTAAACGTCTATCGCGTAGACTAGCGCACATCACCGGGTTGAGTCTCGAAGAGAGTCCGGACATGCAAGTTTGCAACTATGGACTTGGCGGTCACTTTATGCCGCACTTTGATCCACATGACGTAAGTTATAGGCTAAATGTATCAACAAAGTCACTATATAACATGGACAAAGGAAAAGTAGCTAGACAGGATATCAGCGTATACGTTAGAGGAAGAGCTATGGCCAGGTAATAAGTATTGTAATAAAACTAGTGAGATCTCCAGAGCTGTCTTTAAAATATTCTCCATCGTGGACTTCATAATGACTGGAATTATAAATTAAAACGACTCATCAAAAATGTCACTGTCACCTACTAAAACTATTGCAGTTCAGCTGGGTACCTATTTATTTTAGTCGGATAGTATGTGTCCGTTTCATTTTGGATACTTTGGTACCCAAAATCGCATACGGAGATAGAGACAAAAGATTATTCTACTTCATAAGCTGCGGTAACCGCTTCACATTGAGTGAGCCGTATGCTTGTCTGCCACCTAAGTGGTATGAAAAAGTAATCTTGTATTTTTTGCAAGAAAACTATTTTATAGTCATATTTTAGTATTTACAATGAGCTCGAACTTTCGGTTACTTTGTCGCAGACATGATCACAGTCGGACTGAAGATCGTAGTTGTGTCATAGTTGGAAGTTATGTCAAAGCACCCGAACTCTGTTGAATTGTTGGTGTTACTATTTACACAGAATGAGCTTGCAATGTCTTTGAATTTTCGTTTTAGTCTTGTTGTATTTTGGTATGCACACAGTTTTACTGTTTATTTATATACTAGATGACCCACACAACTTCGTCTGCATCAACCCGATTTTACAACATCTTTCACTTCTGCTCTGCACCAGTTGGTTGTAGCATGATGTTATATACATATAAAACCCTTCCTCTTCAATCACTCTATCTATTTAAGAAAACCGCATCAAAATCAGTTGCGTAGTTTCAAAGATTTAAGTATACATAGGGATATAGGGACAGAGAAAGTGACTTTGTTTTATGTAGTGATGTGCAGTGGGCTCCAAAAGATCCTGGACACCATAGGATCTACGAGTATGACAGCCTCAGAATAATTTTACCAAATATGATGTCTTGTTTCTTAATAAGAAATTAAGTAAGCTCTTGGAAGTAGCATCCTAAACTTAATTACATTAATAAGTAGATTTATTATCTAGTAGCTTCTCAGACTATTCCTTGTATAGTTGCATCACTCCATACCATTTTAATTCCAAACTGTCCACGAGTTTCTGGAGCCCACTGTAAAACACGGAGGAATATACAATGCATGGACCATTAAATAGTAACTATTTTTACAGGTAACCAATAAAACTTACATACGTCAAGGTAGAAGGATTGCCACTGTAATGTTATATGTAAGTGAACACACCTGAAAATTTATTAACTTGAGAATTTATAGCCATCCCGGTTCTCGTTCGTTTCAAAATGGCGGCTTTGGCGCCAGGACTCTGTTACAAACTCTCTTCATCGTTAATTTGATTCAGAGCGCAAACAACAGTTGTATTTTCACAAAATTTCTGTACATTGCGACCTTTTAAAACTGGAATCATCCAATTATTATTTGTCATAAGTGAACAACATATATTATACTGATCCACATACAGTGTGTTAGGAAAACGCACCCGAAAACGAAAGCAGGGCTACTGACTAAAAACTGACCATTTTAACAAATTGGGCAATTTTTTCTCGAAATGCTTTTTTTGTAGGTAACATGGTTTGTAATTAACACAATTCACGCGATAATACTATTTAAAAGGTTTAAAAATCATGGTACCTACCAAAAAATATTACATAAAAAGTAGCCCAATTTTGTTAAACTAGGTATTCCCTGTTTCGTTTTAGGAAACATTCCACCAACACTCCATATTACATTGATGTGTCGAGCATGCCAAATATTTTGGATGGATAGGATTTTTCATCTTTCACAAATTTTTATAATAAACTAGCTGATGTCTGCGACTTCGTCTGGGTGGAATTCTGTTTGCGTTCCCGTCCTCCCGTGTGGAATTTTGTTTTCGAGGCTGTTTAAAGAAAACCTTCCATGGAACTTTGGGAATTGGAAAACCGTTCTCGAATTATTCTTTTTAACTAACTATTTTAATAAAGCTGATAAATAATTATGGTTTTGTGTGTATAACACAATATATCGCTAATTACGATGTATGTGTACAAACCAAATTACTGTATTTTTAGCTGTCGGACGTAGCTCAAGGTGGTGCTACAGTATTTCCCAGGATTGGTGTGAGGGTGCTTCCTCTGAAGGGTGCTGCTGTCTTCTGGTACAATCTGCATCCCTCAGGAGAGATTAACGAGGCCACGTTACACGCCGCCTGCCCTGTACTGGAGGGATCCAAGTGGGGTACGTATTAATCAAGAAAACTAACATTACTAGGAATGATATCTAGAATAATCAGTATCTATAGGAATAATCAACATCATTCTCTGAGTCTATTACCAACTCAGTTGGGGTTAGCTTTCTTGTCTAACTAACATGCTGCTGAACTTTGATATTTTCCGTGAAGCGACTGCTATCGGACCTCCACAACCAAATTGGCGGTACGAAGTTATGTAATTAGGCTAGTCGGACTTTTGAGGGCTCCAACTACCCGTAACGACTGCCATAGATCTTCGTATGGCAACTGTCTAACTTACCTCAAATATTGTATCAATTTCTATCAAAATCTCGATATTTGTATTATACATTGCAGTATGCAACAAATGGATATTCCAAGCAGGTCAGGAACTCCATAAGCCCTGTGACCTGCAAAATCAACCCCAGGGCTACGACATGGCAATCGCTCCTAGGCCTGTTCCCAAACTATACAGGTACCTAATTAACTTCTCTGACTGTAATATGCATGAAATTATATTTTTTTTGCAAAACGCATTTTCAATCGAAATTAGAAA
Organism: Pelosia muscerda; assembly: GCA_963691645.1. NCBI lineage: Eukaryota > Metazoa > Arthropoda > Insecta > Lepidoptera > Erebidae > Pelosia > Pelosia muscerda. Next base: position 461,204 of record OY829100.1, read on the forward strand.
AAGTTGCTTCTACCGCAATTTACTGATTATAGGTAAATAATTTTTATAGGTATATTTTTTTTTTTCAAACTATCACGCCTATATCCCCGAAGGGGTAGGCAGAGGTGCCACCACCCACATTTTGCCAGTGTATATTTAGGTCCCAATGTAATAGGGGGCGAGTTATATTTTTTAAGAATATAAGCAACTCCAGGTAAGTTTAATTTTTTTAATTTAAAATTTGCACACACAGAAAAACATTAAGTACGTAAATATATTGGATGTTAACAAGTATATACATACATGATGGTAATGCTTATTTGTCCAAAACATTTCTCCCAGCAGACCGGCGAAAGGAGATAACAAGAAAAGAGGTATAAATGTGTGTATAGTAAATATTGGACACACAATATATGATAGTAATAAATATAAATACTCATTGATATATTTTATTAATAATTCGTTTGTGTTAGGAGTAGGTGCACGTAGGTAGTGTAATGGATATATCCAATAGTGGACTGTTATAGGCTAATTGATTGACTGATGTCAGTAACACGACATACAGCTATACTTGCAGTGTATTTTTTAGGTTATAGGTTTATAAATATATAAATACCAGTTTAAGCCAGTTTATATAAATACCGGTTTAAGCCAGTTTATATAAATAGCAGTCGGAAAGAGAAGACTTAGGTGCACCTACCTGGACCAAATCGGGGAAGTTTTAGAAAGGGGGTAGGTCAGGAGTACCCTAAACTGAGGTAATAAGAGTGAATGAAGCGAGAGTAGTAGGTATGTCAGGATCGTATCACATGAAGTTCCGTGATCGCGGCCTACCCCTATGGGAAACCGGCGTGATTTTATGTATAAATATTCGGGTTAAATTGCCTCATAATATCTTAGTTTTTTAGGAATCATAATCGTCATCATCATTTCAGCCATAGGACGTCCACTGCTGAACATAGGCCTCCCCATCGACCTCCAATCTGACCTGTTGGAGGCGTTCTGCATACCACGGGTACCCGCGACTTTGGCTATGTCATCTTTCCGTTCCGCAGGGGCCGTCCCACGCTTTATCTACCGGTATTGAAGAATATTTAACACTTATTACAGGGATAGAAAATTATGTGGAGAAAATGAAAAGTTGAATTTGGAGGCTGCAAAACAACGAGAAGCGTGGTTCGAAGACGTCATGGGAACAAAAAATGATAACTGATGCTCGAGTGATCACGAATTAAATTACTTTTTTATATTTTGTATTAATTGATTTAGATAAAATGTATATGCAAATTATATCAGTATGTTATTAAGTCAATGCTTTTAAACAACTGATTTCAATGAATCAAATTGTGGACGGTACCATATTATACTCGGACATTTAATATTATTTAACATAACATAAACTCACTCCTGTATCCCCGAAGGGATAGGCAGACGTGCTAGCATCAACCTTTCTCCTGCTTATGTTTGGGTCCCAATGTAATAGGTGGCAAGCCTATTGCCATTACCCGGGCACTTACAAACCTGCGATAAATACACACATAACTTCGAACAGCATCGAAAAGTCATTGGTGTGGGCCATGGTAAAACCTGGGATCGAAACCGAGACCTCGTCTCAGCAGTCCATTACCCATATCACTAGGCTACCACGATTCTTTGCTTAATACAATATTTATTGGTGATTATGGACACAAAGTACACCTAACTCATTATAATTGTTGAAGTACGTCTACATACACCGTTTATACTTGCGGTACTGGGCGTAAGCTATCTCTATATGTGCTAAGGGTGTCTAGCGGACATCCATTGTTGTGTTAAGTATTAGAGGTATGAAAGGAAACTGGTAAACCCATTATAGTGTATTACTGAATATGTTCCTTATCTTATAAAATTTGTACACGCTATTATTCTCTAATAGCTGGGTAAACATTTAATAAAACTAGATGAAATTATCTTAGAGTAAGTAACATATTTAGTGTGATTCTTTTAATAAACACCATTCAGTTTTAGGTATCACAGACAGTCTTCACTGCAGAGTCTGCATGATAGAGGAAGGAACAGTGGCCCGTGTACTTCTGCACTGGACCGCCCTATACAGGTCTAAGTACTTTAATAACCTAGGTACGCTCCCAGAAACTACCAGCAGCGTGACCCTGCGGACGTTTTTCGACGCGTTAGGGTGATTTGAATAAATTACCCACCCACCCGCAAAAACTGCGCTGTGACGCGGAGTTGCGAAATCCAGCCCACCAATACCATACCATACCTACACATCGTTAATCGAGCAAGCTCTCAAGGAGAAAATTCATAATATTTACAAGAAGCAATTTCAAATTATTGTTTACATTTTGTTAGAAACTAAATGCGGCTAGTACCTACTATTAATAAAACTCAACACGAGCTATAAAATTTGTGATTACAAATTACATAAAATAATGAGTAAGTAAAATATGAAGTTATTAATCACACTATTTTCACTATTGTAGTAATCAACGTAAATTGTAAGCCGCTGTGTGCCTTTGATAACAATTGCTGTGCATTTTTGAAATAAATTCAGTTTTACTTCACATTAATATCATGAATTTTAATATGCTAAAGGCAATATTCTTTACACTGCTCTGTGAAATTGGTTTTGAGACCAATGCTGAGGTGTACGCGTCTACAACTGACGTTGAATACTTACTAGATACACGAAAGAAAGTAATTGACGAATTAAATTCTTATATTGATATGGAAGATAAAAGACTTTCTACTTTGAAAAGGTAAGTGCCCAAAATATAATTGCCTTGAATTGTTATATTATCATTACTAAACTATACCATTCTATTCGTAGGTATTTGAATCTTTATAAAAGAGAGCATGGGAAAGCAATGCAAGATATTCCAAATTACATAGGAAGCCCAATCAGTGCTTTCATCTTAATTAAAAGTCTAACGATAGATCTAAAGCATGTGAAACAGAATGTTAAATTAGGAGCAGGTATTAACGACAGCTATAAAGTGGTTTCTTTTATTTACTGTTTATTTATTATTTTGTCCGTTATTTATTGTTACTCTGCTTACGATATTCATTCTTTAGTATGCTCATAACCATATGTTTAGTGGCATCATGCTATGAGGTGACGAATTATAAATTTTACATATTATTATTATCATCATCATCAGTAGGTATCACTAATCACAATAATTATTTTAAATATACAATCATTTCATTTTCAGAAAATATAAAGAACATTACTCTTAAGAATAAGAAATTCACGTACCCAAATATGGACGATTTAAGAAATACAGCAAGAGCTATTAGTAAATTAACGAAAGTGTACAATTTAGACAAAAGGGAACTTGTCGAAGGAAAACTAAATGGTGCCATTTCTAGGTAATTTCTTATAGTGTCTTAATTTTATAATATTATATGCCCCAGAAACAATTGTGCGTTTTCCTTTTACACTAACATCGAAAAACATGAGTTCTAAAATTTTTACTGAAAATAAATTACTAAAATAGCATATGTAGCTCTAGTGCTCATTCACAACTTTAGGTGCAAATAGCAGAAGCAGGAGTTCCCATATCCAGGAGCTAGATGGTAACACCATGGTTCCCACATTAGGGGAAGGGGGTCATCTCCATGAAATGTCCTTAGGTCTGTCAGGGTGCGAGAGATATATTTTGTATAATCTCACCTCCGGCAATCAAAGACCCACACATAAGTGTGCGTTTTAGTCGGTTCAAATCCGACATAATTACGTCAGACCCAAACGTTTCCCAAAAATCAAGTAAAGCTACAGTGAACTGCAGTGCGGGTGTTTCTGAATTAAAATTTGGAACGGATGTTTTATTTTTAAAGTATGTTGGTAATAAAGAGTCCAGATTTCAAATGAATAAATTCAACATTTTCGTTGATGTTCTGTATGTTACGTGCATGATTCATGCATGAGTAACTTATTTAAAAATGAACAATGCCAATCCACGACTGGAACATACTGAAATACAATTTTATTGTACACCAATTAAAATAAACAATGGAATATGAGTATGAAGTAACTGACCAATCTGAGTAGAGAGGGAAATTTGACCATTAACAACGCGTCGGGATATCCGAAGTTAGTGGTCAAGGCCTTTCTGATGTCTATCGTATCGTATAGGAGATCAAGTAGTTAAATTTGATTTACATTGATAAAAATATACCATAAAACACACAATAATGAAAATTTCTCACGTTATAGCTCGCCAATGTCAGCAAGTGACTGTTACGAGCTTGGCCGAGAGTTGTACAATATTCATGATTACGTAACAGGGCGTTCGTTTATTGAAGAAGCTTTTCGTAAATATAACGAAGAAAAAATCGCCTATCACTTCACAAATATTGATATCATTGAACATGTTGGTTATGGATCATATTTAATGGGTAATGTTATTAATTGGAGTAATTGAATAACTAAGATTAGAAACTACAGATTTTTTTTTATAAAAGTCAACATTTTCTTGACAGTCTTTGTATATAACTTTGAATAGTTCATTAGTATGGAACCAGTGAATTCGTGCAGTAGCAAAATATTATTACTTTTTATTATTCCCACGATTATAGCAAAACAACTTTTCAGAAGACGTAAAAAGTGGATTAAAGTGGATTGAAAAAATATTACGTGTTCACCCAAATCACGAAAGAGCTATTTTAACTAAAAATTTATTCGTAAGTAAATTGGAAGAAGATGAAAATAAATTTAATGAAGAAAGTAACATTGTAAGTTTTATTTTATCATATATTTCAGCATATCGCAGTGCTCTGCTAGATAAAGGCCTCTCCCAATTTGTGCCATGGCCTTTCATTCAGCCTTTAATTTAAAAAACAATATAGTTTTTCTATTTTTTTGCATTATTATTTTTAAGTATCCGTAGGTGATCCGATCCTATGATAACTCTTTCTAATTTTTTGAACTTTTTTGTTTCCTAACCAAATGTGAAATATATTGTTTCACATAATGCGTCAGAATTGCTATTACTTATTGTATGTAAAAAATAATAATTGTATACCAAATTTTAAAAATTCAGGTAATAACTCATATATGTTTCATTTTGACAATGCTATAAATACGCAGGTACCTGTGGCTAATAACCTTTACAACAAACAACGTACACAGAAAGACGACAACTCTACTAACATAAATCATAATTACGAGGCGCTCTGTCGCGGAGACATGGATGTACCTATACAAGTATCTAGCAGGTAATTGTTACAACTTCCTACTAACATACATTGTGTAAATAAATTTGATTTAATGGGAGTTTGAATACAGAATGCTTAAAAGAAAATTACTTTTAAAGATATTAACATTATAATATCAGTTATATTCAACGAAATAAATGTCGAACTGAATAAGTATCTCTTATTTGAATGGCTCCCAGCAAACTTCTACTGAATGAAACAAACTAAATTGAAACAAACTTAATTGGCCTAAATTTCTTTTAAAATTAGTTTTAAAGTTACTAGTTCCAACACGTAAATCTGAAAACTCAAGTTATCTCACTGGTACTAAGTATTTAGGTACTATTCAATAATTAATTTCAATACCATAATGCCCAACTTCAATACCTATATTTTACTATTAATTACAGATTAACATGCCGTTACATAACGGAAAATCATCCATTTTTGAAAATAGCGCCCTTGAGAATGGAATTAAAGTACCTCAACCCTGACATAGTTTTGTTTCATAATGTGCTAAATGACAAGGAAATTGAAAAACTGAAGCAATTGGCCAAACCCCGAGTGAGTCATTTCATATAACATCGATTCGAATTCCTTGAGTCTTTTAAGAATATTACTGACTATTTATAATACAACGGTAAGGCAAAGAAAAAGCCGAAAAGTGTACACTTAGACTATTTTATTTTTTCAAGTAAAGAAGTAGAAATGAATCGTACCATTGAAAGAATTTTGGCTGTATGTTAGTTACCTGTCTGAGAAATAGTTCAAAATACTAAACAAATGACCGAAAGATGCTGATGATGTTTTTTTTTAGTTAGAACGCGCCAAAGTAGTTGATGAAATGTCTGGTAAAGAATATGTTAAAAAAGGAACACGTATCAGCAAAACAGCCATGCTTCACGAGAGGGATTCTGATACTCTTCCCCGGATCTCACACAGAGTTGCACATATGACTGGCCTTAATATAAAGTATAACAGAGCGATGCAAGTAGCTGATTACGGCATTGGAGGTTCCTTTGAACCTCATCACGATTTTACTACTGTAAGTTGAATATTTGATCGTTATCACTACATAGTATAAAATAAAGTCGCGTTATCTGTCCCTATTTTTCTTGTCACTTTGTATGCCTAAATCTTTAGAACTACGCAACGGATTTTGATGCGGTTTGTTTCAATAGATAGAATGGTTAAAGAGGAAGGTTTATATGTATATAACACATACTACGACTAACAGGTGCGGAGCAGGAATGAAAAATGTTGCAAAAACGGGGTGACGCAGACGAAGTCGCGCGGATCAGCTAGTATTTTATAATCATTACATATTATATAATTAAAGCTTTTCCTTATTCGATATCGTCAAGTAGTCACTTCACGGAACTTCGTAGTTACACTGAAACATTGGTCCCAACTAAGTTGAGATGGGTAGTATCAACCTCAGTTTCGTTTATAAATAATAATAGACACTTGCAACTCTTGCAAGATTTGCGAGCGATATAAGTTTAGGATTTATATATAAATTTATTCTTGCCCAGTTAGCTGTCACATAGAATTTGCTTAAACCATAAATTAGGATGCCTACTAATGAACACATGAATGTCTTTGATAGGTGACTAATAATGCATACTGGATACAAACTGGTGAAAGAATTGCTTCGCTTCTATTTTACGTAAGTAAACTTTCAATATAATTGACAAGACAGTCGACTGATTTCTTTGTCTTCAACTAATATTTTACTCAATTTGTGAAGCAGTAGTGCCATACCGTAGTTCCCTTTGATAATAGAACAGTTATAATTGTAAAATAATAGTTATATTTGTAAAAAGAATCAAAATAGCCAAAAGTTATTTATATGGTCAGTTTCTGTATCGTATTCAAGGTAAATAATATTTAAATTCACAGATGTCGGACGTATCTCTGGGCGGTGCGACGGTATTCCCTCATCTTGGAGTAAGAGTTCCACCGGTGAAAGGCGATGCCCTATTTTATTTGAATCTGCACCCGTCAGGAGAAGGAAACACTGCAGTACTGCATGCTGGCTGCCCCGTTTTACATGGCACCAAGTGGTGTATGTATTTCCAAAATATCATTGACTCTTCAAATGTTTCAAAATGTCATTATATAACCGATAATGCTATTAGAATCTGCAGATAAGAATGGATGCAGTGTCACATATGTAGATAATATAAAATTAGGTATTGGTCCTGACTGATTGATTGATTCATCAATACAGGCCAATCCGGTAGACCTACAAACATGTAGTTAGGTGTTTTTTATGGGCAAACATCCACTAAGAAAGCATTTTTTGGAAATTTATCTACGAAAGGGGTATAATAAACGATAAAAGTTTGGATAGAAATCCATCATTTTTAAACCTACGTATTACAAGCACAAAATTTTCGAAACTTTTTGAAACAAAACAGTTCAATACTAGAGGTGCAAGTTGGGAGAATTTATTCCCGAACAAGAAATACTTTTAATAACATAGACATCTGAAAAGTTTATTTTAAAAGTACATACCTAAATGGGAAAGAAAAACATCACTCAACTATCGTCTCAAGTGCTCAATAAGTACACTACGGGAGCCCATTACAATTCATATATTAACTTAGCTGGATTTTTATGCATCGTATTAACCAAATTGTATTCAATTTCGAGAACATGCACGCTATATGAAAATTATGTTATAGTCCATGAATTGGCACAGACTAAAGATGAGCTTACATTGTTTCAGTGCTAATAAAATTTATCTTCCAAGCCGGTCAAGAGCTACACAAGCCTTGCAACCTGGAATATCAAAAAGAAGGTTTTGGACGTTCCATCCCAAGACCTGTGCCTAAGAATAACCGGTATATACTTCCCCTTTTTATACAACACCGCTCCTGGTGTAACAAACACTCATTTTATCCCCTATTGATAGCAATATACTCTATACCAAAAGGTATCACTGTTAAGTAAAATAGGGCTATAAAGTCGTCGAACCTACAATGAATATTTATTATGTTTGCGGGTTTCTTCATTTTGGTCTTATAAAATACTTTGGTTAGCCCGACAAGTATTGTTGTTGAATTCTCTAGTAAAGTGGCCCAATTTATTATGGCGGAAAGATGGCTATGGTACATATTGATTAGAATATTTATGCATGCAACGATATTTACTTGTGTGAACTCCCGGTTCGACTCTCAGATCTAGGTGAATACAATTTGATAGCCTCCTGTTCAGTGTTACTGAAAAATACTCTACTGAAAGTATGAGAGCGATACAAAACATTAAATATTCTACAATTTTTGTCGAACATTATTGTATTATTAATTTGAATTTAATTATAATATAGAGATAGAACACTAGATGAAGACTACAAGGAGGAATCTCTGGAAGGAGACATAGAAGAAACCTTATGAATTGAAAGTGTAAAGAATGAGTCAAGAGGAGAAACCATGATAAATAAATTATTTAATAAGTAAACTAAATATAAATGAACAGTAAATCATTTACCCGTAAGCCTACTCAGTTGTAAGATAAAAAAGAATGGTTAGTTTTGTAGACCAGAACTACTATAAAATCATTTTTAGCAAAGTTAGTATGAGTTGACCATACTGGATTTCATAAATATAGTATCATTCTCATAAACATGGACTATAATTTATATAGTTGAAGGATATGGTACATAAAATCTTTATAGGCAACGAGATGAAATAAACGTAGACCATTATGATAAAACTGTTATAAAAAATTGAGATAACTGCGGTAGATTGCTGATCAAAGTGGCTGTATATTTCAAAAAGGTTCGTTTTAAATTATAACTGTTCGGTATGTACATTTCTTGCTATAAGAGAAAGTACTTCATTATATGCAGTAAGAAAATTGGTGAGTAATTTTGGAACTACATCTGATTAATATTGTGTCTGTTGAACTGATTTTATCATTTGCTTAATTTTAGTTAACACGTTTGACTGTGACAATGTCATTAAATATAGTACATGGAATATGTTTTGTACTGTTCTGTGATCATGCATTTGCGGATTTTTTCACCGCTTCAGACGATATTGGATACTTACTAGCAGTTCGTAAACAAATGATATCCGACATTGACGCCTACATCACCACTGAAAATACAATGCTTTCTACCTTGAAAAGGTGAAATGGAACATTATTATCTACAATACATACGAGTATTTATATCCGCAATGATATTTAATTTAGTTTTAAATTTCCAGGTATTTAGAACTTTTTAAAATAGAACATGAAATGGTATCAAAAGATGTTTCAAACTATTTGGCCAATCCTCTCAATTCATTTGTTCTAATAAAAAGACTGACAACTGATCTAAAATATGTGAAAGATGTTATCAAAGCAGGAGCAGGTAACCAGGTGTTATAATTTCAACATATCGAACTTATCGAGTGACGGACTCGAATTTTCTAGCAACTGCCAGTTTTTGCTTAGAGACTTCGATTTTTTAACCTATTGCTTCTTATCCCAAATCCTTCTGTAAATGTAGTAATTTCTACTTACCATTACTTTACTTCTAATTTTTCTATCCTTGTATCTGTAAGTGCTCAAACAACAGCAATAATTTCACCTTCTATTACCTGCAGCCAATGTAACTAGTATAATGTAAATTTCAAAGAAACTTATTTATGCGTGATTCTTTTAAGAAAAACTGGATTTTTTTGTTTATTATCAACAGCAGAGGTGGTGAGGCGAGCTAAAATTTACGAACCCTTTTTACTACCTCTCAAATCAAATACGAATATCTGAGACTCTAATAACCCTTAATGCTATAAATCTGTTTTCCAAATAGCTTTTCATGTCTTAAGGGGAGAATTTGGCCGGTTGACCTTTAAATAATCTGGATTCAATCAATCAATTAAATTAGCTTATCGCAGTCCACTGTTGGACATAAGGCCTCTCCCAATGTGCGCCACTGATACCTATCCTTTGCCTTCTGCATTCAGTCTGTCCCAGCCACAAAATAATAATTATAATATTTATGTAGATTTAAAAAATATCTTTTAATATAATATAATAAAGATACCTATCAATAATATGGTAAGAGATCAGTTTATGTCATTTTTAAATAGTGTATGAACAAATAAAGTGTAACGATTTATCTATCTGAACAAAAATCATGGAGAACTTACTAAACCTAAACTCTATGAATCACAAAATATACAACAGAAAATCATGGCATCACATTCAATAGCAATTGGTTGTATGTTCCAAGTTTGCAGCAAACAATATAGCAATATGTAGCTTCAGTATTTTTTGTAGAGAAAACTGTGACAATAGAACACGAGGGCGTACGGTACCCTAATCTGACAGACTTAATAGGCGCTGTAAAGGGATTTATGGCGATACAAGAAGTATACCAGTTGGACGTGAAAGAAATTGCCAAAGGAAATCTGAACGACTTTGTTTCCGGGTAAATTATAGCACAACAGCATATTTATAAAAGGTTTATTAATTAAACAATCACATCAGTCATCACAACTAATCTATTAATTATATTGTATTTATAAATGCAACTACACTATTTCCAATAGATATTTTATTATTGTTTAGTAAAGAAATTTTTCTCCAACTCTTTCTTCTGCTAAATAACGGTCACTTGACCGAGCCATTTATGGACAAAGAAGGGATAGGACTATGAAAGGATCCTATGTGCATAAATTCAAGACTATTCAGATTTTACACAAATTTAGCCAATATATTCTTCCTTCAAAAATTAATCGAATTCTAACTTTAATGTACTGTTTCAGTATGCCAATGACAGCAAGTGACTGCTATATGATAGGCCGGATGTTATTTAACGAGCTGGATCCCCAGTTGGCAATTGCTTGGATGAAAGAAGCCCTACACAAATATCGTGATGAAAAATTCCCCTACCTGTTCACAGATGTTGATATAATGGAATTTATAAGCTATGGACATTTTATGTTAGGTAATTTTCTGTTTCGATTGATGTTCTGTCTCTACAACAAAATAGATTACTTTTCTTACGATTATTCGCTATTCTAAATTTTCTTATAATATTTTGGTACTGTTGTGGTCTCTTGCTTAAAGACTATGAAGGTATAAAATTTTGGTTAAAAAAAATAATCTCATGTTACCTAACATAATGACTATCGGAATAAGAAACAGGGATGAAAAAATATTGGTATTAATTTGACAAATAAAATTGTGATAATTTACACGTGACACCTTTTTTAATCTTGTTGAACACTCTTTGTAGCGTAAATTTACTTTTTATACATGTTTTCACTTCAGGTTGGCACTACCGGAGTGCAAGATTTTGTTTTTCTTAACCCTATGTTAGTATAATTGGTATATTTTGTGGATACGTCTTATAATATTTTCAGGAGACCCAAAAAATGCATTGCAGTGGACCAGGAAGATCTTAAAAATTGATCCGAATCACTCTCGAGCTAGACGTAGTGTAGACCATTACAAAAAAGAAATTAAACTAGAAAAGGTTAAACTACAACAAGAAAATAACCACAAAGATGAAAGTTTAGAAAATGATGTAAGTAGTAAATTTATTTTCGAAGCCATTGAATGAACTGCAAATATATATTGTGCTGTAGAAACAGTACATATATGACTACCTATATTATCACTGTTATCAGAATTTATTGGATAGCAATAAATACTATTAACAATTTTATAGATACTGTTATATAGATAAACGTTCGTGAGTAGTTATATATAAAAATCTCTAAACCAGAGGTGGCCCTGGAGTGAGAGATGAGCCTCCGGGCCATCTTAGTCATACCCGTCTCATATCTTCAGATGCGGGCAGTTTCAGGTGCGTTCAGTTTTCGTCTATTCGAATCCAACATACTGTACAATAGGTATCACGCATCCGGATGTTCGCTGTCTAACTGTCAGAGCGAAGTAGATATTCATTGTGGTATAAAATAGGTATGATTCCATATAATCACCCTGGCGATATAACCATTTTTAGGTAGATAAAGATAATCGCATTCTAGCTCAAGTGTCTTTAGAAAATATGATACGAAAAATCTTACAAATGAAATTTTACTGACTCATAAACGTATTGACCTTCAGGAGATTGAATCTGAAATGCGAGATGAGACAACAATGAATGATGCCGAAGAAGTTCAAACTTATCAGGCTTTATGTCGAGGTGATATTGGCGTGCCAGTGCAAGTATCTAGCAAGTAAGTATTTATAGTTGATTATTGAGTTGTGAAAAATGATTTGATGGTTAAATTATATTTTCAGATTAACATGTCATTACATAAGTGATAATCATCCGTTCACAAAAATTGGACCCATGAAAGCTGAAATGATCTACCTTAACCCAGATATGATTTTATTTCACGACGTTTTGAGCGACTCCGAAATTAGTAGATTGAAGAAATTGGCTATGCCTCGAGTGAGTATATTTATCTAAACTAATGATTATACTAATGGCATGGTGGTAATGAACGCTACTGCTACACAGCAGGCGTGGGTTCCCTTATTTGTATATTTTGTGTGCATGAAAATAGCTATTTGCACTGGTCTGGTCGTGCCCGATCGTGCAGATTTATGGAAGACGAAAACAAATATGTCATATATGTTGCAGTTGATATCTTTTCACGTGCAGGTTGAATAAACTAACAATCTTTGAATAATGTAGAAGTCGCGACCTCGTAAATACCGTCTCAAGTTTGCCTACTCGAGTTTTACACATCTGTCGGAATTTTCTCCTGAACAAACTTAAGTTAGCAGTCTTAAAGTCGCAGGTTTAATCACGCCTCGAACTTGATGTTTCTTTCCTCAAGTATAAATTTCAACGTAGTACAAAGAACTTTTAATTTTGATTCAGTAATCGTACTCTAAACCGATCGTGACGGCCTGGATGATATCACTAAATCGGAGAAAAATGTTAGGAGTTATTCTGTATGGAAATCTTTCGGAGCATTACTAAGTCTAAGAATATAGCCAGTAGATGGCAATATGCAATGTGAATATAAATAATTACTGACAAGTCATTACCTGTTAAAAGCTGGGGCCGTGTGGACATAATCTTAGTTATCACAAAGTAACCTAAAGCAAGGCATTCTCTAGGTGGACTAGTCAGGGGCACATCGCAATCGCAAAGCAAAAATTCGCCAGTATGATGTGGGTCTACAGTCTTGAGTATTTTAAGCCACCATTGCAATACTGTTCGTGTTTGTAATGGTGACGCTCTTCCCTGAAACTTTACTTTCAGCGCACCATCAGACGAGATGAATGTAAATTGGCGTGTCCTAGATATTCAAAAATACAAAATAATATGGATGTCGGATTTTTGTATTGCGATGCAGCTTTGCGTTGGGATTACCGATATTAAATTATTGGTACTGTTATTAACGCAGAATGAGCACACAGTGTTGTCAATTCATCTTACATATAAATGGAAAAGCTTTGATAGTTTCAGTACTATAGTACACCAGAACGGCTAAATGGATCTAGACGAATTTGCTTCAAAGTTCTGATGGGTTGTGGGAACACGGTCATAATTCAGGTCCTTAGAACCGGAGGTAACAGCTAATTTCTATTTCCTATTTTCTTGTCACAGCTCGGTCGTGCTACAGTCGAAGACGCATTAACAGGAAAACGAATACCCTCAGAAGACCGTATCAGTAAATCAGCGACCATACTTGATGCGTACTCTGAGACCCTATCCAGGGTCTCCCGTCGAATCATGCGTATGACTGGTTTGAACACAGAGAACACTAAAGAGACACAAATTGCCAACTACGGGATTGGAGGATACTATTTACCACATCATGATTTTATACAAGTACCTATGACACATATATCTATACAAATAAATAAAAATGGAGTATCTGTTTGTAATATTAAAATATCCACTTTCTACTACATGCATATGAATTGCGGTACACATACCAAAATTTGTATTTTTTTTTATTTTTGTCTGTCTGTTTGTTCCGGCTAATCTCTGGAACGGCTGGACCGATTTGGACGGGACTTTCACTGGCAGATAGCTTATGTAATAAGGAGTACTTTAAACTACTTTTATTTTAGAAAAAAAAATATTATATCCACGCGGACGAAGTCGCGGGCACAGTTAGTCATTAATATAATTAAGTAGGATTTTTTTTATACCACTTAGCCGGCAGACAAGCACATGTCCCACCTGATGCAAAGTGGTTACCGTGGCCTATGGACGTTTACCATACCAGGGGCGTAACATTCGTGCTGCCGACCTTGTAGAGAAGAGGTGGGAGAGGAATGGGGGGCGGATATAATATAACATAATAATTATGTAATTAACCTTCTTGTCTATTTCATAATTTGATTTATATAAGGTTTTGACGACTTCCCATTTATTTCTCTCTTCTTTCTTTCATGTTTGATTTGAGAGCACAGAAACGTGCTATCAAATTGTATTTTTAAGCAATGTGTATCATCTACAGCTGAATTAAATCTGCAGATGCACCCCAGTTGCACTTTTGGCTTTTTTATTGCAATTATTGTCTATATTTACTCGTTATTTTTGGTTTAAAGGTAGCCCAAACTACATACAAAGAAGATGTCAGTAGGATTGCTACTGTATTATTTTACGTAAGTCTAATATTTACATAATTTATTTGAAAATAATTTCTGGTTTCGGAAGATGAGAGGTAGAAGACACATAGATCACTCTAAAACATAATATGTAGATGAGAGATTAAGATAAGTCAGTTGGCAGAGTATTGTCCATTGAAGAAGACTGTGGCTCCAGGCTCTATTCTGAATATTGACCTTTTTGCGATTTACCTATTTATTACTACAAAAAGTTTTAAAATTAATTTTAACTTCTGTAGCTCTCGGATGTTCCCCAAGGCGGTGCCACAGTATTCACCAAGCTTGGTGTCAGAGTACCTCCAGTGAAGGGAACAGCCCTTTTCTGGTACAACTTGCATGCTTCTGGCGAGGCGAACCACGCGCTGTTACACGGCGGTTGCCCACTCCTGCGTGGATCAAAATGGGGTAAATATTCTGCCGTCGTAATTAGAAAGGGCACAACTAACATTTTGTAAATATTGAGAAAATCGAGATTGAAATATTTTTTTGTTTTTGTTGAAAAAAACCGTACTAAACTAAGTTTTCAATAATTCTGTGAATGGTAATACTTGCATTTGTATAGTACGTATAAGACCATAGCAATTTCTTGATTTAATTTTAATGCATATAATTAATAATTAGCATAATTTGTTTCATCTTAACATAAAAAATAAGATAAAATCAATCATGTTACGTTTAAAAGGCATATACTACCAAATATGCCTTTTCAATGTAAAATTTTGAGTACCATTTTTTTATTTTACAATGAAAAGGCACTTTTATGCAATTGTGTAAGGTGTGGGTTAAATAGTGAAGGCATAACTGCCATTGTGTATATTTTCATATGAAATTTTAAGGTGTGGGTTAAAGAGTAAAAGCATAACTGCCAGTGTGTATATTTTCATAATTAAATTTTAAGGTGTGGGTTAAATAGTAAAGGCATAACAGCTGCCAGTTGTGCCTTTTCTTGCTACGGTGTTGGTAAAAAAATTCAGCACAATTGCCACATAAGCTCTTTCTATTTGAAATGCGCCGATTATGCCTTTTCAATTAGAAATGTTGAAACCATAAATGTGAAATGGAAAACATAAATGTAACAATGTGCCCTTTTCTTTACAAAAACTTAAAAAATGGTGCATTTGTGCCATGCTATCTCTGTTTATTTTGTTGCTAAAAATACACAAAAAATTAGGCAGATAGGCCTTTTTTTACTGATTCCAAATATGTATTATAACTCAATTTGGCAAAAAATGTTAGTTGTGCCCTTTTTTCTTACGACGGCAGTATTATAAACTAGTAGTTCTGTGCACATTTTTTTTCACCTGTGAGAAATCATGTTCTTGATGTTTCGGCCTAAAATCGACTCATAAAAAACGCGAGAACTATCTTTTTTTCATTTAGAGCACGTCAATTTGACTTCACCCCTCCTGATGTTAAGCTAAAGGCAAAGTCTCAGGGAAGGTTCTCGCTTTCCCCCCATATTCCAATCTATCAAAAAAACTCTCAACAAAAAGTTGTATTTTAAATTAAAGAACACGTCTGCTAAGTTTGGTGGTTTGACTATGAAACTAATATACTGGCACAGACATAGCCCCAGGCATAGATACGCACAAAATCAAAATTGTTGAAAGGGAGACTCTCACTCGTTTGGTCAACTACAAAAGACACCGACACCGTTCACTATACGAAACAGATTAGGGGTCCAAGTCCCCTCTGGAAATTCACTTTTTCCAGTTTTTAAATATTTTAGTTACTACACCATAGCTCACTAAAAACCAAAATGAAGGTCATATTAGCAACAAGTGTCTTCTTCATAATAATTCTTTTTCATATAATCCAATGACTTTTGAGCCTATATCTCTACTTCTTAAGGTAGTTATTTAGAATCTCTCAAATAACATTGTCGCACCCCCAGATAGGTTCACAAAACAAGATAGGTCGTAGCAATCTTTTCAGATAGATTCGTGACTAGAAGACTTTTTAGGACAAATAATTATTATTACCATACAACGTGGCAATGCTGCTAGTCTTCTGGGAAAGCTTCCACAAGAGGAATACGATGCGGAGAAATTTCACGACGCATTTCAGTTTTAGTTTTGTTTTGTTTTAGTTTGTATATATCGTTTCTTAGTATATATTACATTTTAGTTTGTATAATATAGTACGAAATTTATTATTCACTAAATATTAAATTCTTTAAAGGGATTAAAAGAATCTATCGCCATTTTTATGAATAAAAGAACTTTCTTCTCATATTGTGTCCATTCCATGATGGCTGCTCACTTCTCTCCTTTTCATTGCAATACTTACAGTCTCAATCTGTTCATCTATAATAATAATGATTTACAGTGGCCACTAAATGGATCCTTCAGAGTGGTCAAGAACTACTCAAGCCTTGCAACTTAGAGTATCAACCGGAGGGCTGGGATCAGAAAATCCCTGGCCCTGTTCGTAGGAAGAGCTAGTAGCGACATGACATCACAAACTATAACTCATATTGAAATAAAAGATAGGTATATAAATAATTATTTTTTGTTTTACCATAAATATATATATCCAACTGTGCCGTGTATTTATTTATTTAATAGGTTTATCCACAGCAAATGCATTATAAATGAATGTTTAGCGAGTAATGTGGGTGATAACCAGAATGCGTGTAAACCACCATACTATAACATTAAAGAAAAAAACCTTTGAAATCCTTTGGTATCTGTCTATCCATCCGTCCGTCTGTCGAAATAATTTGATTTGAATTTGACACAAAAACAAAGTATAAACCCGGGACCCGGGATAGACCCGGGATTGTAGGAAGAATGAAACACGTGCGCTGGTAAGGAATTCAAGACTTAATGGTGCGGCAGAGGAAAGATTCACCAAATACCACAAGACACTCACTAAATATCACATAAACTAATATACCTAACACTGTTTGAAGATTATCTTACTTACATAGTGGTTAGCATCTTAATAGTAATCCAAATATTATCATATTTATTGATATTGGTGCTATTGTGCGGTAAATAGAACTAGTACTCAAATTCTAAACATACAAACATTAATTCCATTAGTGCTTTCGAATCGAACTTCGAGTGGTTTGCTTACTTAGATACTTGCATACCAATATTTACTTAGATAATATCATAAGCAGCTGTTTATATATGTATAATTGAATATGATATATTGAACAATTCAAACAGACCAACAATTTCATATTATTTTAATTTGACTTCACCTAACCTGCCTCAGAAAAGAGGGTCTCATAAAACAAGGTCACCATTACAAACACGTACAGTGTTGTAATAGTGGCGCTTAGCTTGACTGCCTCTTCAAATGCCTTTTCAAGTCCCGCTTAAAGAACCCGTAACTGTAGGAAGAAGGAAACACGTGAGTTGGAAAGGAATTTCAAAACTTAATGGTGCGGGAAAGGAAAGATTCGCCAAACCGCTTGGTTACGGATGAAATTCTGCATCGTATGCGGGTGACCTCTAAGCCCTGCGCGTGTTGTTCTTTGTAGGAAAGGAGAAGTAAATGAGAATGTTTATTTAATTTTAAAACACATTACAAAGTGAATACCGCGTAAAAAAACAAGCTTACAAAAAAAAAGCTGCGGTAGCCTAGTGGTATGGGTAATGACTGCTGAGACGAGGTTTTGGGTTTGATCCCAGGTTTTTTCATATTCATATTCATATTCATATTCATTTATTTGCTTAAATGTGGTTATACAGGTGTTGGTACAATAATTTTGTGCATCACATTTACCATTTTATGGCATGCAAACATTAAACTTATATAGTTTATTTATATTATGTTTATGTATATTATACGCCTTTATACTACAATTTATAATATAAAATTAGTTCAGCACATGCAAGTCCATTGAATTATTTAGTCACAAACATATAAGAAATTAATAGGAATGTCAGAATATGTTATAAAATTCATAAAACAAGTCATAAAAATTTGTGAGAAAATATTAGCATGTCAATTTGAAAAATTAAATTAATTCACAGTTTGCCTTTACACTTTTCAAATTCCTCTATAGTATAAAAGCATTTCTCCATGAGCCATGCTTTCAACTTTCTTAGAAATTTAGAGGTTGGCAGTTGCTTCAAGCTTTTTGGTATAGCATTATAAATACGACCGCACATCGCAAAACAGTTTTTTAAGTAAAGGGCCGTATTCGGAACTCTGGGTAAAACAATTCTATCCTGATTTCTAGTGCTCCTCGGATAAACCTCATGTGCCTTCGAAAAGAAGCTAGGATATTGCCTAACAAACTTCGCAACTTCGTATATGTACATGCAGGGAAGGGTAAGGAGATTCAATTTTGTGAAAAGAAGCCTACAAGAGTGCCACGGTGCAGCTCCACATATAGCTCTGACACACTTTTTTTGGGCTATGAAGACTCTATTCACGTCTGTGGCGTTACCCCACATCACTAGACCATAATTTAAAACTGAGGCAACGTAGCCGTGGTAGGCCATAGCGACCGATTCGGGATTTGAGGTCTTTCTAAGTTTAGCCAGAACGTAAACAAATTTGTTTATTTTATTGCAAACTTTTTCAATGTGTGCCTTCCAGTTTAGGTTCTGGTCAATAATTATACCTAGAAAGGTTGTTTTATCTACTTTTATTAAATTATCAGTCAAATATTTGATATTCAAATTTTGTAGTTTTGTACCATAATTACTAAATTGTATATATTGTGTTTTAGCCATGTTAACCTGTAAATTATTTTCATGGAGCCATTGAATTATAGAGTCGATTGAATTATTTATGTCATTAGTATAGTCAATATTGGAATAATTAGATGTCATGAGGAGAGAAATGTCGTCAGCGTATAGAATACAAGGCTTGGGCGTTACACTTGGCAAATCGTTGATATAAATCAGGAACAGCAACGGTCCTAGGATACTTCCTTGCGGGACCCCAGAGCTATTGACCCTGTAGGAAGATCTATGTGCTTTTAGTTCCTTGTTATCGTCTATACACATAATTTCCACACATTGCTCTCTGTCCCTTAGGTATGAATCAAGCCATTCGTAGGCAGGGCCCCTAATTCCATACTTTTCTAATTTATTTAGGAGCCGTTTATGTGAAACTAGGTCAAACGCGCTTTTCATATCAAAGAAAATGACAGTGGTTTGCATATTACGGTCTAGGCTTTCACAGATCTTTGTTACGAGATTAAAGCATGCCAGTGTTGTAGACTTGCCTTTCTGAAAACCATATTGTTCGTTTCGTAATATTTCATGTTGAGTGACAAAATCATATAGTCGCTTATGCATAGCTATTTCGAAAACCTTAGAAAATATGGGTATAAGAGTTATTGGCCTGTAGTTATTAAGGACAGTCTTGTCACCCTTTTTGTATAGGGGTTTGACTATTGATCTCTTAAGGAGACTTGGAAAATGACCTTCAGTGAACGATAGGTTTATTAAATATGTTAGAATGGGTGAGAGTTCGATAGCACTGTCCTTGAGAAGTCTGGTGCTGAACTCATCATAACCCACTGAGTTTGTATTATTGAGCGATTGAATGATTCTCAGAATATCAGTACAGTCATAAGGCCTAAGATATATACTGTTGCATATACTACGTATGTCTTCATTTTTTTTTGAGCTTTGATTGCTTGATTTTTGTTTGGTGTTAATGTCTATTAAACGATCGTTGAATGCTTGTGCTATTGCTTTTGGGTCTATGAGAAGGTGGCCATCTACTTGTATTTTGTTTATAAAATTTGATATTTTTAAACCTTCCGACTCCTTTTTAATCAATTGCCACGATGTTCTACAAATATTTTTAGAGTTTCTTAGTTTATTTTGATTGTGGTTTTTCATAGAATTAAAAATACACTTACGTAGTAATTTAGAGTACGATTTGAATTTTTTTTTATTTGTTTCAGATTTATGTTTGTAATAGTTTAGTCGTAGTAGTCTTTTTGTTTTACAGCTAACTCTCAGCCCTCTACTGATCCAAGCATTATTTTTAGGTTTGTGTGAAATTTTCTGTTTGAGTGTAGGAAAGCACAAGTTAAAAAACAGAGAAACTAGTTCGTGAAATTTAAAATATGCCAAATCAAGGTTTGACTCTGCGTATACTTCACTAAATGACAGACTTGCCATACATTCTTTAAATCGGATTATATTTTCACAGGAAAAGTCTCTTTTGTATATTGAGTAGCTTGTAATCGTAGCTTTCCTGTTACTTGTAGGGACAGTAAGTAATTGAGCTGTCTCGTGGTCCGACATTCCAAGGTGAAGGATTTCGCCATTGGCTATGCTGATATTACTAATAATAAATGATCAATACAAGACTTTTGCTGTCGAGTTGGCTGGGTTATGTGCAGAGTCAAATTAAAATTTTGGGCCATCTCCAGTAAAACATTTGATGCATGGCTTGCTTTCAATGTATTTATGTTTATGTCTCCAGCAATTATATTTTTTTTGTCAGAATTATAAATAGTCTTTCTTAATAGAATGTCAATGTTTTTGAAAAATATAGTAATGTCAGAGTCTGGTGTCCTATACACGCATATTATAATCAAATTCTGGTCAATTAATTCTATGGCACAGCATTCAAAGTGCTTTTCTATTGACATCTCTTTGATATGAGGTAGCTCCACAAGCGCTAAGTCATGTTTCACTAGTATACATACACCACCGCGCTGAGCATTTTTGGTTTTGATTCTACAAAATGAAGAAGCTAATCTGTACCCAGTCACGTTTATGAAACATTCTTGACTACTTTCCAAAAAGGTTTCTGATAGACAAATAATACAAGGTACAATTTTACTACATTGAAGGTTGGACAGGTGAATCTCTAACAATTCTATTTTACTTCTTAAACCCGCTATATTTTGATGTAAAACTCTTATAGAACGTTCCGTATTCATATTATTCACGAAAAAGATTTATCTTGTTTGAAGGTACAGTTTGTAAATTATCTTTTGGTTTCGCAGTAAAGTAGTAAGGGATAGTACCTTTTTTTGTCTTCGTTGGAGCAGTTTCTAGTATTTTATGCAAGTTATCTTTGGGTTTGCTAGCAAAATAGTAAGGGATAGTCCCTTTTTTTACCTTACTTGTAATTGGAGGGCAACAAGCTGTAGACACACGAGGCTCACGCGATGAGCAGTGCGGTCCATATCTATGATGCATATTTGGCTTTGTGATATACTTAGTCTTTTGAGGTAGATATTTACAATTATAATCAAGGCTGTCAATATTTAAATTGATAGTTTTACACATGTCAAATCGGTTATAAGTCACATTGATATAGTTACAATTAGGAAAGTAATTACATATTTTTTTCATCATGTTATTGAGTAGTATCTCATTTAAGAATTTGTTTTTAAGTACACTCAACACAAGAATGCTCACATTTGGTAGACAATTAATAACAGAACAGAGTTCTATCATAACACTAAAGGGGTTTTCATCATGTTCGCCTACAGAAACAATCAATCGGTCGTCCTCCTTTAAGTTGTACTGTTTAATTGTTTCTAATATTTGTCGCGTCCTGGCTCCTGGTTGAATGAAAGAGCTGATATTGTATTTCTCGTATCTAGTATTTGTCCTTGACGTGATCAACTGCGATGACAATCCTACACACTGTTCACCGCCCACAATAAGTAGGTTTTTTTGTTTACTTTGAGGATTGCGTTCAATGTTGGTTGGAAATTGTGGTGGCTTTACCTGGGTGACAGTGTTGACGCTTTCCCGTATTTCCGTTTGTAGTAAACAATTATTTACAGGCAACAAGTGAGATACTGCTTGTTCCAAACCAGATTTCGATATCGTTCCGCTAGCTTGTGAAGGGTTTGCACATAACGATGTTTCTGGTAATGTAAGAGGGCTACTATTAAATGTCTCCGTAAGCCGACGTCTAACGTTGTTTTTCTTAGAGGATGGAATATTTTTTCTCAATGACGATACCGGGCTCCTACATATTTGTTTCAGTACTGCTACTTCTTGTGTAAGATGAGCTAGTTGTTTCTTAAGGTCTATATTTTCAAGAATGATATTGTCTAATTCATTTTGTGTGTTTTCCAGACTACGTTTTAAACTGGTAATTTCGGTTCTCATCTCCTCTTTATGTGTTACTAAAAAGTTTGTAGAAAGGTCTAGACTTTTACCCAACAGTTCTGAAGAACTCGATGTGTTGAGCGAAATACTCATATCAATATTATCGAGGGAGGCCGCTTTACAAACAGGTTTTCTAAAAGTAATGTTTCCTTTTTCTGCCATTTCGTAATTTTAGGCAGTAGCGCCCCCTATGTATTTATTAATGTACCTAACCACTGCTGTGCTAGGTAGGACTGCGTCTGCGTGTGCGCAATGGAGAAGCTAGTTGTTGAAATAGTTCAGGTAGTTTCCGAGAGATGTCGCTTGTTTATGCTGTGAGTTCAAATATCTTATCTTGAAAGTTGTAATAATCAAAAATGGCAAAAAGACTTTTTTGGACAAGATTCGAACTGCCTCCACACGAGTTAGTTGGTGTAAAAAGCCCTTCCTTCGCCAACAGGCTACGAAGTACTTGGAATAACTATGTGTAATTTAGTACTGCAATGTTCTTGTATGATTATTTTAAAATTAATTAGTCGTTATTGTGAGTCATTGCTAAGGAATTTTTTCTACATTCCAGGCACTCTGTTAACGTCTATTAAACTCACTTTTAAAGTATTTGCACTGTATTTAACCACTTTTTCTTTATTTATTGGTGCACTTATGTTTATATATTATTATTTTAGCACTTTAGTTGTTTTTAAGAGGTTCTAATCAATTATTTGGGTATGTGTGTATGTTTTGACATCCGAACTTTATTTTAACACTTTGCTTATTTAATACTGATGACGAAGTATGTATAGGTTATATTCACTGAAATCTACGAAATTAATGTTTGTTTTTCGAACTTAAACACTTCGAACTATTTTTAAAGTTGGAAATAATACGGAGCTTCTTTTAAGACGTCCTCGCTAGACAGCGCCATCTAGCGTTTTTTAGGTTTTACCATGGCACACACCAATGACTCGATACTTTTCGAAGTTATGTGTGTATTTATCCAGGTTAAAAGTGCCCGGTTAATGGCAATAGGCTCGCCACCTATTACATTGGCAACTGGCGAAATGCGGGTGCTAGCACCTCTGCTTCGGGGATACAGGTGTGAGATTATAAAAAAAGTAAATAATGAAACTTATTAATTGGAAATTGTTTATTAAGTAACTTCACCACAAAGGATATAGAAGTGAACGAAAAATTCTCTGAATAAAAGCAAATTGTCTCGACGAGAAGTACACTGGCGGAAAGTTCGCTTCTAATTTATTGTCACTTAGCTAGAAATTTCTCAAGCAACGTTACTGTCTGGAAAAGAAATGCCTTTCACATCAAGCACTAAAATAAATGGAATAAGAGAACAGAGAGTTTCTTTTCAACAAAATAATTCAATTGAATTCTAGAAATTTTGAAAATAAGTTAATTACAGATAATATACCTCAAAAATCTCAGGTTTATAAGTGCCCGGTTATTGGCAATAGGCTCGCCACCTATTACATTGGGACCTAAACATAAACTGGCGAAAGTGGGTGCTAGCACCTCTGCCTACCCCTTCGGGGATATAGGCGTGAGTTTATGTTAAATGTTATGTATGTTATACCTCAAAAATATGAATGCGTCAAACCAAATGGTAAGACGGAGCCATGTATGTCCATAATAGTCCTGCTATATCATCAAAGAATTTATTGTTGCCACTGACACCAAGATGAAGAAGAAGATCAAAGAAATATATTATAGATGTGTGTGTATGTGGAATCTTGTGCAATACTGCAAGGTAATCTAAATGTATAGACAAACATATATGGAATGACGTCATGGCCAACCGTCGATCGATGCTTCACCTTCGCATCGATTTATGAGTAAAGACTGTGAACAAAGTAACACTTACCTATTTCAATCCTTCCTGCCCCAAAACATTTAATAACAATTAAAAAAATAGTTTCCCGCATTCCTCAATATAAAAATTATTCCAGCCCCAACGAAGGTTAAACAATTCCAAAACACAAAACATGTTTTTGTTTAATTCTAATTAACCTCTTAATTGAAAAATTATATTTCTAACACAACCATTATTTTTATGGCGCACCATGATACAATTGTAGGTACACGCTTGTGTACAATCTACATTAATACATATTATAAAGAGGGAAGATTTGTTTATTTGTTTGTTTGTTTATAACGAATAGGCTCCGAAATTACTGGACCGATATCAATAATTCTTTCACTAATCCAAAGCTACAATATGTAGAAGTAACATAGGATATATATTATAGTGCTACCATCCAAGGGAGCGAAGCAATAATCATAAATCACAATAGATCCAATAGATTTCTCTACATTGGCGCTAATACCTAAAATATGGAAAGTAAAGAAGAGGAGAAGTAGTATAGAGGTCATAAGAGAATCGAGTAGAGTCGTGAAAGGTTAGGGCTTCATCCGACAGTAAACAAAAGCCTACCTGACGGCAACTGGCTCACCCACTATTACGTGTAACCGAAAATTATAGTTGGCGAAATGTCATTGTTTAATCCACCTCTGTTCATCCCCTTGAGGATTTAGAGACGTGATAATATATGTGTAAATGCGCACCTCCTCACAGCAAGCATATAATCAGTACGCTGCATTAGGTAGCGGTAGGTACATATACGTAATGCAGACAGCAGGTTTGATCCCAGCTAATGCAGCCCAATCCCCCGGGCTTTCCACTGTGCTATTGTTTAGGATGCTGGTATGCAATAGCGAAACAGAATAGAGTTACGCTTTATTCTCTCTGTGAAATATATTTGAGCGGTCAAATTACAGTTTCAACTCTATTTGTCCATTTTGTAGAGTTTTTAAACTCTTACATTCAAAAAAATATTGCATCCAAAATCGTTAATATTAACCTTGTGTTAATCCTGTCTGTATCCATGGCCTTGTATTCCCCTCGGAGTCCGCCTTTTTCAGTTTACCTGCGTGTTTGTCTATACCTCGATATTTCCAGTGAAGCGACCATCATCTGACCTCTTTAACCAATAAAATATTAATTAACTCTCCTAGTTGTAGGACCTTTTAGGGCTTCAAATACCCGTAATTACTGGCATAAATGTTCTTATCACATTTGGGACTTTTGACGGTACTACCCAAGCCAATGTAAATACGAATAGTGCTCTGAGTAGGAATCGAACTTGCGCGAGTACGATTCCTACGTTTCACTGTAGTTGAATGCACTACCACTATCAATCGTGAATAATGAAACAATATACATTTCTATAATGGGTACACCTCATATAGTAGAACTTTTTAAGTAATAATTTTATATTGCATAACAACTAATAGCATAAACCTCTTTTCGCAGAATATCGTTTGGCATAAACTCATTTTGCATACATTGAAACCCATAATTTTGTTTGTCAGAATCATCTGTACGCATAATTTTTGTATCCATAATAATCACAATGTATAACCATCACATCGCAGAAAGTTCAAAACCAGATTCATCTTTTGGTATATATTTCTTATCCATAACTATTTAAAAGTAGAACCATCATTTAGCATAATGTTTACAGCAAGAATCATCTTTTATGATTATTGCAACACTCCGAGTAGGGGTACTCTGTGTCGGGGTGTTAACAACTATCTATTCTGGCGCTTCGCCGGCCGCTGCCGCGGCACGCTCGCTTCGCTCGCTCGGCTCGCGCTGTTGGGGTCACAGTTCTAACCTAACCTAACCTATCCGAGTCGGGGTACTCTGTGTCGGGGTGTTAACAAATATCTATTCTGGCGCTTCGCCGGCCGCTACCGCGGCACGCTCGCTACGCTCGCTCGGCTCGCGCTGTTGGGGTCACAGTTCTAACCTAACCTAACCTATACGAGTCGGGGTACTCTGTGTCGGGGTGTAAACAACTATCTATTCTGACTACTTCTGGGTCACAGTTCTAACCTAACATAACCTACCCATTTTTAAAGAAGAAAGTAACCCCATCTATATTATTCTAATTGAAATTCTATGCTCTTTATATTATGCTTAGTCAAATTATTCCAAATAATCTGTACTCTAAATGAACGTTATGCTAAATGAAGTTATACAAAATTTTAACAATGCCAAAGGTAATTATGCCAAATAAAATTCTACTATCTTAAATGTATGCCATTCTAAATTCGGTCATAAGCACATTATGCCTAAAAATATTTATGTCAAATATTTTTTATGCCTAATAAATGATCGATTAAAGAAGTTTCTGCGAAGTGAGTTATCCCAAATAGGTTTCGGAGTATCAAGTTTCTACCAAATAGACGGCACCCTTCTATAATCGTACATCGATATAAATATAATGTAGGTACACATAATAATATGTCGTCAGTGTTAATAACCGGAGTCAAACAATCCTCGAAGCTAAATCACAATTATACTAAAAAACCCATCGGTTTTAAGATAAAATTTCAAAATTAGAAATAAAAGAGCGAATTCCACAACGCCTCTGAAGCTCACGGCAACTAATAACGGCTGGATTAGTCGCGTCCGAGCTCTGGACAGGGTCGTTCGACTCTTGGCCCACTAATTGTGCTTTGTAAGCCGCTGTGATATTGGTTATTACCAACTTATTTGACTATTTTAGTTGGGGTATTCTATCTGATGTATTTTTTATGTAGCAAGTGTAGTTTATCACTTTTTGAGATGAATGTATTGTATATTATTTTAATGACACAGAAATTTCTAGACATTGGCGTGTTTAATCAAACACAATATTCTGACAAAAATATAATGTTGATAAACTCTTTAGATAAATAAAGAGGGTATTTGTTTTGTAGCCTGTCATTACATACGACTAATAGGACTTGTTTGGACAGCTGATATGATCTACCCTAATTACGTATAAAACTAAACTAGTTTTACGTTAAACCCCGACTTAGGTTTATACAAAACAAACGAAAACAATAGCAGCTTGAACAATGTTGTCAGTAACACCCAAAAACTAATGACATCAACATTGTCTAAAAATTACGAACATAAGATTTCCTGAAGGGGAACTTTCTTATTCCACATTCTATCAACAATGTATCGTTTAGTAAAAATGAAACTACATCGGATACTAATCATCGAAAATCCGAAAGTACGGAGGTAGAACATAACGTCCCGTCTGTAATTGAGCAGTTCGCCCAGAGAAGTACCTCCGCCCTACAGGATACCGCGGCTACTAATAACCTTATGTCATTATTATTCGTAGGGCGGAGGTACTTCCCCAGTCGAACTGCTTAGTTTTGACAAGAGAAACCGTCATATCCTACCTCCGTTTTCTATCGTATATATGCTCATCCAATCTGATCCAGACACCACTTCAGAGATTAACAGATCTTTGATTTGATTACTAAATCACTCTGGTTCACGTTACACGCTACGACGCCTGTCGCCACTTCGACAGATCAGTGAAATTGCAGCCCTGCACACTGCACAGTGCGCATAGCTGAACAAAACGCTTCATGCTATCTGCACAGTAGTCGACGACCAACTAGAGACGGTTGAGGAATACCCCATTAACCACAATGCAATTTCTTGAGCATATTTTCGAAGTCGTGCTAATATCCTGAGGAGAACGCAACCTTATGTTATGTTGTTGACAATTGTTGATGATCTCTGTGGCGTGGCGATAGTATACGCGACTGTTTAGTTGGAGTGGTTAGAGGGAACATAAGTAATTTCAGTTACTAATATTCTTGAAATAAAAGATTTAAAGGAACCTAAACATAAACTGGTGAAATGTGGGTGCTAGAACCTCTGCCTGCCCCTTCGGGGATAAAGATGTGAGTTTATGTTCTGTTATGTTTTAATAGATACATTTTACACTAACTTATTATAATATATATGTAATAACTACTCGTAGATTTAAACATTACAATCGCAATATAGTCTATCAGTTCACAGAAAACTAACGCAACGAATAGTTACGCCTGCTACACACGGCACAAAACCACTAGCTTTAATTTATACAAAGCTTATTTCGACTGCTGTTTTCATTTTATCCGGCATATTTAAAAACCCATTTGTTATTAAAAGCTGGTGTTTTGCTGTCCGGATATGTTCGCTATTGCGCGCAGCCGGCGCTAGTGCTCGCTAAAAATCTGGATAAGCCTTGCACTGGTTAAACTTTTATGTGGGTAACGGGTGCGATTCGTACACAATAATGTACAAATTTGTCCGCTTTCACGCTGATTGTGTTGTTTGTGCAACAATGGCCGCTGGACAATGGAAAGTCTAGTTTCCGTTTTATTGGTCTGTAGCTAGGGTTTGGTTACTTGTAATATATGTGACATTGATTTCATTTCATTTAGATTGGAAAAATGATTGAGACTCGAACTCAAAAGACCTATGAATATTCGAAATTTTCCCATAGGTCTCCCAAGACGTAGGTGAATTTCATGTTCAAGACGCAGCTCTCTGGTCAGAGCACTCCTCCTATGAGCTATTGGTTGCGGTTCGAGTCTGAGCACACCATTTTCCAATTCAAATCTATTTGAACAGTTAGTATACAAAATACTTAAAAATTTCATCCATTTGATTTGGTTAATTACTTTTAGTTGGTTTGATTTTTGGAACAAATACCTTGGTCGTATATAAATGGCGATACGTAGTCTGAAAAAGAATCACTAAATTAATTAGTGATAAGGAAAACCTCTTTTTCTTGTTTTAGAAGAGTTTTAACATCCGAAATTATGAATATTCTCTCAAACTCCTTCAACTAGGCTCTAGCTTGTGTTAGGAGTTGGTTCACGTCGTTGGTGTAATGGCCAAAATTCGAACCCGGGACCTCTCGATTGTAAGGCTGACTCCTTAACCACGAAGCTATATAGCTTATAACACACTAAGATTATACGAGTAGCACCCGAGCGAATAAGTTGATAAAATGGTAACCTAAGAATATAGTAATATTCTTGTGTTATGTAACTAGAACTCGTTACTGTGCCAACATTTAGAATAAGCGGCTAGTATCATTTCTACAGGATATTCGTAAATAGCGCTTAAAAGCTTTAAAAATACAACAAATGTTGCAACCGCTAGCTCACTGTACATTAATGTTCTTATAATGTATTGTTTGAAACGTTTGCCCCATCTAATCTTAAAGATAGTACTTGCTGCACTTGATTATATTTTTTATTATTATCATAAATAACTTTTTAAACTCCTAAAGGTTACCCTCGTAGGAGCTGATGGTGGATTTAAAGCTACTAAAACCACATTGTGATTTATTCACGTCAGACATATTGGAACCAGGTGTCCTCTGAAAAGATATCCTTAGGACCCGAATCACTAAGGACTAATTTTTGCAATGAACAACACACAATGACTTTTCGATGCCTTTCGAAGTTATGAGTGTATTTATCGCATGTTTATAAGTGCCCGATTAATGGCAATAGGCTCGCCACCTATTACATTGGGACCTAAACATAAACTGGTGATATGTGGGTGCTAGCACCTATGCCTACCCGTTCGGGGATATAGGCGTGAGTTTATGAAAGAGACGAGAGAGATTAAATTAAATATTTCTTTATCTCATTTATGCCAGTGTGCAAACTGAAAACAATCTCGTATCTATAACTACAAAATCTACTGAACTGAATGTTTACCAACTTTCTCTTCAGACAGTTTAAAATAATCCCTCTTACAGTAATTACATCAGTTAACTGAATTTGTAAGACCCAACTAAGACAATCTCTTAGAATATCGGGTTTTAGTCCTGTTTTCCTTCTGAAAGTTCCTATTAAAACAAACTTCCCGCAAAGATTCTCATCGAACAATATTATTTTTATAAGTGGTGTGGAGTTAGATGAGTTTTCATAACAAGATTAGCATTTTTAATGCTGCTTGTGGCTTTTATGTCAGCCTCAGTAAATAAAAGGTAATAGCAATGTTGAACATTTTTAATTATCTTTAACAGAATAATAATAATAATGGCAATTTCGTGGCCATAGTTAGCACTCTGGAACTTCAGGTTTGAACGCTTGAGGTTAAAAAAATGATAAGAGAAGAAGTATTCTCTCTCTTCGTGGACCAGGCTAGGTGCTATTCGGCTGAGTCCTCTAACTGAACTTCACCCTTTATTTTGTATATCGGCTTTTCAGGGAACGACCAATTCTAAGACAAAAGCTCCATTAATTGTATTTGAAGCTTATTAAGCTTTGAGAGGCGACGAGCCTACTCGTAGCCTCTAAGTAAGTGCTCATTCGTCTCCTAGTAGCTAGTAGGAGAGCAATAAGTTACAGATGAAGTGACCTTGGACCTCAAGGATGTTAGTACGGCCTTATGTCTACATCAATCTGAATAAAATTTTAAGTAATGCACGTTGTACTGTAGTTACTAGACCCAAGAAAGCCCCCTCTAACATTCCCCCTGTAAGGTGTTAGTCACTGGTTCTAGTCTCTTAAATGTTCAGTTTTTCCAATCTAAATCTTTAGGAATATAGACTAAATCAATTAAACTAAATCTTTAGGCAAGGTTAGCATACTAATTGCGTTAAGACTTCACTTATAAATCTTAAAATCTCTAGAATTATCCAAGTATCTGCAGTTCATTGGGGCATGTAACTTGTAACTATTAAATCTATCACACGAACAACATTAGTCGGATGCTAGCGGTCTGTTTACTTCGCAAATATAGCGACGAGCACTTATCGCCCGCGCACTGAACCTTGGGCTTAGTGGATATATCTGTAAGAATAGTGGCCACGAAATAAGCGAAAACATGGCCGAAAAGATTACATTGATATCTTACAAAATCTACTGTAATATTTTTCTATACACGTTGACTGAAGATAAGCAACTTTGTTTTTTATCCCAAAATTACGTTACCTATCTAGAGATTTCGTTATAGAAAAGCTTTCGTTTCATGTTCAATAATTATATATTTACCTACAGGAATTTAGACGACCATGATTATGAATTTTACTAGTTATTTCAACAATATACTGATTGTAGTCTCATGCTGACAAAATTTCTTTTCCATTTTCGTTTTTTTTCACAAATTCTTATACATATCTATACTATTATCATGTAAACATTATGTACACAGTTACATATCTACCTTTCTTAGTGGGTTCGTTAAATAAAATGACGGTGAATTTTTTTAATCTCATTAATGGTAGCAGATGATGGTTAAAATAAAGTCCTTTTTATTTTTAGGTATATGGATTATTTTTACTGTCGATCAATGGCACTTGGTGGAACTTATTGTTATACATTATTGATAGCACACTTGTATATTGTATTATTGTACCTTACAGATAGAATCCCTTATAGGTATCATAATAAGTATTGTAGAGAAGTACCTACAAGTGTATTCTATAAATATTTTTTTTTCTTCTTAAGCAGCTGTTTCTTTGGCCCCATCGATCGTTTAAACGCAGCGTCTGTATGCAAATGTTGGTACTGCGCGTTATCGGGCCACGCCGCGGCGCAACAAACGTCTTGATTTAACCCCTCCCCCACCCTTCGAGCGCCCCTTAGCACCCACGTATTATGAACAGATTAGGTGTTAACGTGCCACAATTTCAAACAGCTGGGACAGTTCGAAACAGTTGAAGAGAATACTATATGGTATTCGATCACTTTATAATATGAAATTAGTATAGTGAAAGACCAAAGGTCATTCCAATAATAAAGGGTTGCACGGGTATTTCTTTAAAAATTGTTGATATTTGCTTACCCCTTCAGTCGTGATTTTATATCCAAAAACTTTACACACCAGCTGTGAATGTAGCTTTCCAATGGTGAGAGAAATTTTCAAATCGTCACAGTTATTTTAGAATTAATTCATTACAAACACACACAAATACAATACAATTTTTTCCTCTTTATATGTGTAGATATATATCCTTACGAAAGTATTACAACTCTAAGGAAGGCCACACACCCCAGCAGCAAATTCACTTAAACTTACGCCGATATTGGTACTTTTGTTGCAATGCTATTTTGGTGTGTGGTCCCCCCTAACTGAATTAAACATTCAATCACCTACACATCAATCCAACTCCAATACATGCCATTCAATCATTGGCAGAGGCGGGAGCTGGTCGATTTTACGACACCACGCATCGCCCCGAATAGCCCCTGTTTTATTAGCTCTTTACCTAATTATAAGATATACAGACGCTATACTGTGGCATTGCCCGTTCCTGGCTGGAAAATAATCCAATCTATTGAATTATTTGACGGAGTAAAAATTCCTATGGTACCACAACAAATATAATTGAAGAAAAAATTAGTGATTTGGAAAATCAGTTTAGAAATTTTTCATTTGACTGGGCCAGAATATCCTTTGAAATCCGATCACACGATTACAAAAATATTACCGTTTTATCTAAGCGTTCTAAAATATTATACTTATATGGTTTTTCTTCGAAATACCTTCATCGTCTTCAGATGTTAAATATTTTATAAAAAAGGTCAATTATTGTATTTACCATACGATTGCGTTAATACCCGGGTTTCGCTAACCATATACAAGGTACATACATTGTAATCGTTCAAATACGCCTATAATTGAGACATAAAACGAAATTGCTCCAACATAAAAGGGGTACAAATTATGCACAGAAATAAAATAATACGTTCTGAATTACCTTTCAAAATATTTATAGGCGCTTTGTCGTTTATTGTCGCATTCGGGCGACACGAGCGGCGCGGCGGAAGCGATGCGAGATGTCGTCACTAACGATTTGATCGTCAAACAGTTTTATGACTAGTAGCCGCCAACTGGGAGTACTGCAGACAATGTGGCAGTAGATCAAATTGTAACAATTATGTACACTAATCAGTGTATGTACAACTGTGACATCATTTCATCGGAATTATATTGTTCATAACTAAATATTCATACAGATAAATATGGAATGCCGATACTTATCGGCTTATATCATGTGATTTTAGTTCATAAATTGTACATTGTCATAACATTATAGTCCTAGCAGCCCCTACCTAGTACTACTCTGGATATTATATGCTACTTATTGGCATAAAATACAGTCGCGGGTCTTTAAGCGGGACGTGAAAAAGCATCTGATAAGGCCGTCAAGCTGAGTGCCACCATTGTTACACCGTACGTTGCAACGGTGAACCTCTTTCCTGAGCCTTTAGCTTTCCAGCATGCCAGGTGAAGTAATTTAGAAGTATCTTAGATGAAAAAATACGACCAGCTATTTTGTACATATTTATTTTTTAATTATTTTATACCGTTTAACTTAGATTATTCAGTCTTCATTGCGTTAGTAAAGCTTAATGAAACAATAATTTCTTAAAAATATAGATACCATGTCTTTTTTGTACTGATGTTTTTCATTTAGCTTTACTGAAACGATGGCAATTGAATAATACCAGTTAAACGACATCAAGAAATAAAAACATATCAAATTATATTTTTATGCCAATCTGTAGAGTGCCCAAAGTACTACTATGTTTCTTCGATTTCGAGAGTGTATCCTCAACAATAACTGACTTTAAAAACGAAATATGTATAAATCTATTTTTTATTAAATTCATCGGGATATTTACCATGTTATCAACACGCTCGTTAATTTGACGCGACATTAAAACTGGGGACAGGTGATGATCTTAATGATGAAGTTACTTCAGTAGAACAAAAAATAGATTTATGATTTTAGATTAACATGGTCATTTACACATTCACTATTAAATTCATCGGGATATTTACCATGTTTGTTTATTTGTTTGAATAACCGATATTTCGGCGCTGTTGCAAGCGCCATGATCACGGTGTACACCGTGATCAGTACACCGTGATCATGGCGCTTGCAACAGCGCCGAAATATCGGTTATTCAAACAAATAAACAAACATGGTAAATATCCTGATGAATTTAATAGTGAATGTGTAAATGACCATGTTAATCTAAAATCATAAATCTATTTTTTGTTCTACTGAAGTAACTTCATCATTAAGATCATCACCTGTCCCCAGTTTTAATGTCGCGTCAAATTAACGAGCGTGTTGATAACCTCATTAATCGTATTTGTGACGTCATAACGCGCCGAAATGCGGCCATTTTTATTGTGAATGTAGGTGCGGTTATTGGCGTACCAAAGGATTGGGTGCCGTGACAATAAATTTTTAGACGAAGGTAGATAAAGACAGTTCTATCGAATTTATGTGAGGAGGGATGACAGTATCAATTTAAAATAATACCAGTCTGGTTTATAGTATTTAATAGAACGTTTTAGGTAAATTTTACTGCTGTTAGAAATTTGCACGACTGCTACGCAGGAGGCGCGGGTTCGATCCCCACACTCAGTAAATAAAATCACTTTCACTAATTTCATTGGTCATAATCGATCAAGTGTCATAATAATTAAAATCCATAAATGTATTTGCCATAACTTTCGTTTTCCATAATGTCAATTATACGACACAGATTTTTTATTCACAATTAAACCTGAAACTAAACCTTATGAGGTTTAGTTTCAGGTTTAATTCTATAATAAATATAGGTGTAATAATAAGACGTCTACTAAATAAGCTCGAGGGAGCCCGCTTCGCGGGCTCCTACTTCTGGGTGGTTTAACAATATTATATATTATTTTCATAATTATATCAAATTTTGATTATGTCAAGAGTCGATTATGAGATGTGTTACTTATGGAAAGTAATTATTATGATATATGTTGTTATAGAAAGTGATTTTATGGCAAATAAACGTTATGACTGTTGAGTTGTTATGTCAAACGTTATTAGTATAAATGATAATAGTGCAAGTAAATATTATGACCGGGGATGATTATGGCAAACGAAATTACTGCAAATGAATTTATGGAAAACGAAAGAATACCCGCTTGCACACCCTCCACCTAGCCAAATCAGATAAATATACATTGATTTATTAAAGTAGATAGATTAGTAGATAACTCTCTATTGTACGTCAAAAAAAAAGAAATGACAGTACTCACATAATAATAAGTACCTACACGTAAACACTTGTATGTGTACAATGGGCGGCCTTACCACTGGAAGCGATATCTTCCAGGTAACCTTAGGATGGATAGTACCGTGATATATAAATAATATAATTAGATAAATATGCCGTAGTTATCTGCATAAGCGCATATCATAGTATCAAAGTAAATATCATAATTTAAGTATTTTATTGCAGTATATAAGTACATCCCAAGTAAACCGTATAAAAATTAAAATCTAAAGCTAATCTCTCATAAAATCCCTTAACCGATATCACTACATAGTATAAAACAAAGTCGCGTTATCTGTCCCTATATCCCTATTTCCTTATGTCCCTTTGTATGCTTAAATCTTTAAAACTACGCAACAGATTTTGACGCGGTTTTTTTTAATAGATAGTCTGATTAAAGAGGAAGGTTTATATGTATATAACATCATATTACAACCAGCTGGTGCGGAGCAGAAGTGAAAAATGTTGCAAATACGGGGTGGTTGCGCGGGTCAGTGTATTATAAAATTCCTTCTTATCCTTTATCTTTATCCTTTCTTGCCTGGCCTCAGATAACTATAAAAGATCTAACGCATCCAATGTAATGTGAGGACGTGACTATCTTTGTTCAGTTTACTGCAAATGCAAGTCAAATCTCAATAAAAACTGTAGCATGTCGCTTAGTACAACGCGAGTACGTGTACCTACCCATGTTAATATGTTGCAAATCCTTTGAAACTGGCAGACCGCCAGCATCACATTAAACTGTGCAGGTTGCAAAAGGGTCACATCTGGGAATGTTACCTACTTACATAACATTGTGACATTAACAACATGTTTGCTATGATTACATTTGAGAAAGTTTGTTTTCACAAACTACTAGCGGTCTTTTCCCGGATTTGCGATTTGAAAAAAGTCAGATAGCAATCCAGTTGCAGTCAGACAATACCAATGATTACTATGACGTAATTCAACAACCATATTTTCAGGATTTGAATCCGATACCTCTCATTCGTAATGCTTATTGCTTACCAATAAGTCACTATTTATTGGTATTCTATAAAATAATTAATGTTTTACACGTTCTTTTTTGTGCTATATTTTATTGTAATGCTTAAAATTAAAATTGAATTACCTAGTGGTCGCCCAGTGATCTATATTCGATCATAATTAATTTAAAAAATATAACTTTGAACATTGTTAAAAGTCTAACTTCTGTATTTAAGATTTCACCATGGCAACAATGTTATGAAGTCTATTTTTATAAATATCCAAAATTAGAAAAAAAGCGTCACATATTTAGAAACATATCAAATCTTTTCACATTGACGTCAATAGACACAAAACATAAAACGTCCAAATTTCTCTAAACACTAAACAACAGTGCCTATTTCAATATAAGATTCAGATGACATTCCTTATAACAAATTCCAGGTCGAATATTTCACAAAAGCTCGTGTCGAATTATAACCCTAACCCTACAAGCTACTGACAAACAACAGCGATCAACCCTCACATACTTATCAAACCACATAAATTAACCCTTTCACTACACACTTGCAAATTACAGTTCAACAGCGGGCTCCGGCTAAGTGCTCTCAGCGATCTCGTGAAGCAAGCCCGGTAATATAGCCATGAGTCATAAAATTTGTGGCTCGTTTGTTTAAGGGCCCGTCTCGTAAACTTTTTGTCCGAGGGGATGGCTGTAAATCCACCCAGGGCCATTAGAAGCCATCATAAACAGTGTTGACGCCTCTTCAAATTGATTTCATAAGAATAGTTTAGTTTTTATGTTGGTATACTTTGTATGGTTTTATTGGGTGATGACAGGATTTTGTAGTAGTGGTTGTCGTTTAGGTATTACTTATGGCATGGAAACGAACGACGCGACGCGTCATCGAACAACAGACTGTGGTTCATTATGAAAATATAAATCATTTTGGTTAATGATTATTATCCAAACGTAATTAATTTTCTTGCGATTTACACCGCAATAGCAAGGCCTCGGGTCAATTTTTTTTTTACTTATTTAGCTGCAATATTTTTAGGAATTTATTTCCGGCATACTCATTTTTCACAAAGTGCCCGATTGGCGGCAATAGGCTCACCCCCTATTACATAGGACCGTAAATCATTGTTGGCGAAATGTGGGTGTTTAATACACCTCTGCTTACACCTTCGGGGATTATGGGCGTGAGCATATGTATGTATGTATTCAAATGAGTAGACTTTTTCAATATCACTTAGGTGGTAGATAAGCACACGAAAGTGGTTACCGTGATCTATACATAATACGATGAAGGGTCACACTCGCGCTACCGACCCTGAAGAAACCTTTTAATGTCCTTCTTGAAGAGCTGGTGGTGTTAATGAGGGGTGAAGAGACTTTATCGCTAGCTTGACATCTCGTAGGTATTGCGAAAAATTTAAGTTCAAAACAGATATAGGCAGACGTCTCGGACATACAGAAAAAATATTCATACACAATTATTCATAGCAGCCGATTATAGACACGCCGTCCACCTGTTGGAAAGTGGTTACCGTGGGCTTTTGCAATACAAGGGGCTGTACATTCGTGCTGCCGACCATATAGAGAAGAGAAGGGAAGGGGAAAAGGTTAAGAGAGTCTCTGTGCTGTATTCGCAGAAGACAAAGAACCAACCTGTCCTACCTCCGTCAAAAGCGTTTTATTTGTTAATCTAAAGTCTGTGCTGCTACGAAGTGTTTTCTATTCTAAAAATCTAATAATACTATGGAATCGAACCCACTTATTACACAACATAGCTATTTTATTCGTTATCACTGTGCTATTGATTATTAAATATATTAACTTAATGTTTGAACTGTCATGTTTAAAACTCATCGCCAACTTGGATGAATTCCAAAATTTAAAGGCTCATTAGTTCACTAGTGATCTGTAAAATTATATTGATTTGTGAGATTTAAAAAAATGAGTCTGCAACCTTCACAGACGCAAAAAGTAACTAACAGGAACAGAAGTAGTGCTCTTGTAGCAAGAGGAAGCATTCGTTGCACAGCGTCAATGAAGTGCAGAGCGACGGCAGATGCACGCTGTAAGCTGATAATGTTGGGCCTCGAAGGATACGATTTTAAAAAAGAATGAGCAGTAATGTAACACGTAAGAAATTTGTATGAAAGTGGCGTGAACGAGCGAAAAATTACAGCATGATTAATTAAATGGGAGTTTTTTATATGCTTTGGTTGTGGAGAACGCATGATTTGAATACGATAATAGAAGATGAAACCGGCGAGGAAAGAATAAAAAATGTACAGCTCCTATGATGAGTTATGAACCTCAGGGAAAAGTTTAGTAATACAAGCTATATCCTGACCGGTCTGCGCGGTATGAAGATAACGTCATCCCGTGCACGTTCAAGCTGTGCAATGAACTCCTTGCTGCGGTTTTTCCAAGCGAAAAAAAATGAGGTTCTTCAAGAAAGGCAATAGAAGGTTTTATAGGCCATGGCAGCTGGTTTTATAGCCACACATAATGCGATGTGACGTAGCTGATGACATTCATTATCTGTCGTACGGTTCTCATTATGCTAACCATCCGTTTTGCATACAGCATCAGGGAGAAAGAAATTCTTTGGTAAATTGCACAGATTTAGTGAAGCTTATGCCGAGACGCTCCATACGACGCCTCGAAGCTAATGCTCATAAAAATGAAGTGAAGAAGTGTGGATTTGCATTATATGGCTAGAGATCTAATGTAGGCAAATGTAAAGCTGCGTTCAGGCTGGAGTTACCAGGCGTAATGTATCGTGGTACAATGTAAATATTTGTACAGAAGTGTCAAGGTTCATTCTCCTGCTCGTCCTTGTCATAGATGCGGTTTCTATATGACCAATCAACTTAAATCCTCCATTTTCACCAAAAAAGTAATTTTAAACATGTTTGATACAAAACTTAAAGAATTGTAAAAAAATTGTGGAAGACTTGTTTTATATAATATTATAATGTATTGAGACTGTCTCAAATACTTTTTCGTTCAAACTGTATTCATAGCCAACAAGTTAAAACATATTGCCGTTTACACTGATGTCTTTGACATATTGCAACATGTTATAAACATTAGTGGTGAAAACGAAGAGTTAGGGGAATACCTGTATAGGGATTCCGTCACTCAGAAGATTTACAAATACGACAATGAAACAATAAAAATAAAACTAAAGGGTAAGCCTTCTCGTAATAAGCACATTTAAAATAAATTGCCACAAAAAACACAACACTAAAAGTTGTTCATTAAAAGTAATTTTTCATTAAACTTAACCCATTCACCTCGCAGC
The DNA here is from genome assembly GCA_963691645.1 of Pelosia muscerda. Classification (NCBI taxonomy): domain Eukaryota; kingdom Metazoa; phylum Arthropoda; class Insecta; order Lepidoptera; family Erebidae; genus Pelosia; species Pelosia muscerda. The sequence goes on from OY829100.1 coordinate 501,231, forward strand.
ACTATTCAACCACTGCACAAGAAAAACCTTTCAATGAAACTTGGAGTTTGAACAAACTTGTGAATAATGAATGTGAATTTTTCCACTTAGTTGGAGCAGTTTGAATAATTCCAGGCTGGCGTCGCGAGTGCGTGCGCTTGACAACATGACTTATGATGCTGTACATCTGGACCAAAAGCGCTTTTTTATATAGCTGGAGTACGTGTTAATGACTCGGACTGCCAGCAAGCGGACTGACAAGGGTACCCATTCGCACTTGTGTTTTAGAACAAGAAAAATGTCCTGTACGTAATCCATCCATGATTTGTAAACAATCGAAATTTGCTTGCTTGCTTTGATTCGTGACATGCAACTGTGGTAACAATATCGCCTCTTTGCTTCTATAATGTGACATATCCGAAATTTCGTTTTTTTTATTATTTGATAATTAAAACCGCCGTGATCGATTTTATTTTCTCAAAAAACGTGGTATTTTTTACGCGGTAAATAGCGAATCGGTGGGCGAAAGAGATAGCGTCATTGTGTCAGATCACAATATGGCACTGTCTCTTACTGCATCAAGGATTTTTGCGAGAACGTAACATAACAGTAACCACTACGCACTTACAGTGGAAGGAGCTCTTGATTTTCTGCGAAAACGTGACATAATGTGTTTATCACGTTTTGATTGTAAAGATAAGTCTTAATTCAATTATGATTTTAAATTTAATAATGTGATATATGGATGTGACACATTAATACTGAAAAATAGTGTGGAATGTTAATTGTTATATACCGTACATGTCACATTGCTGTCGAAAGTATGAATGTTTTATTTGGAGTTAACTTAAGATGTAATGTTGTAGGTGATGAAACTTTTTCCAAATTAAAATTCAAGCGATGGATAATTATAGATGTTTCGTTATTGAACAAAAACAAATGTATTTATTTAGGAATATTCTAATATAGTCCGTTGTAAATACTAAAAGTAATAGCCGTTGGTACTTAAATTTTTCAGATGGAATCTAGATGTGAGACAAGTGACAAGTGCAGGTAACTATTATTATGTGAATATTATACTTTGTGGTGTATTTGCCGTATCTTAGTTTAATAAGAAACTACTAATCTTAGCAAATATTTAAAATAATAAAACTTATTTTTAGAAAACGACTCTTCATTAAGCGTAGCGGGGGTGATTTTATAAAAATATAGGCTGCTATGAAAACTGATTATTAATATTTGCGCCAAATAATACCAAGACTATCTCTGATTACTGTGTAAGATCATAATTGATTTTTAATTTTGTAATTTTGTCTTAACTTAAAAGTAGATTTATTCTAATTTGATTACTTATTTTCAAAGGACTATTTTGTATTCATGTTTTGACTAAGTCTAGTCCGTTACATTTGTATTACAATATTGGTTGGTTAAGTATTTTTTTAATTTTGTATTTTGTTTGAAATTGCTAACACTTATAATGCTATTGTCAAGCCCTCTTTAAAAGTAGCAAGTGTCCAGGTCTCCCTAACACCGCGACGCGTACAATGAAGCAAAGCGTGCCACTAAGAAAGCTGTAGCCAGAGACAGACGAGACCACTTACAACCTCTATGATAAGTTGGAATCGCCTGAGGGGCGCAAGCTTATCTATAAGTTGGCGCGTTCCAGGGTCAAAGCGGCACAGGATATAATTGTCGCGGAGAAAAACAGAACGAAGAATACGCCACTGCACTGTCTGTTTGTAGACATGCAGAAGGATTTCGACTGTGTTCCTCACGCGGTGATCTGGTGGGTACTGCGGGTTCCAGAGTTCTATATTGACACTATCCGAAAAATGTACTACAATTCCGGTCCAGACCGCTGTTGGCGACCCAAACCTCCTCCCCATCAAACTCGGAGTACACCAAGGATCTGTTCTTAGCCCGTATCTGCTCAGCGTGGTGTTACACGCTCTGTCGGATAGCATCAGAAACTCATATGAGCAGCCCCCGTGGGTATTCATGTATGCTGATGACATCGCCCTGGTGGATTCGCATCTCGCATCCGGGGCCGCCTCCATTTCCATGACATTGCAGACAAAATGCAGGAGAGTCGCCTTCGCTGGTACGGCCATGTTCAGCGACGACCACCCGGCTACGTGGGTAACAGATGTCTGGCCATGACACCTCTACCGGGTCCCGGTAGGAGGAATAGACCAAAGCTAAAAAAAAGCTTGTTCGGCTTGGCGTCGTAGAGGATGACATGCGTGCCAATGGACTCACCACCATGGATGCGCAAGACCGTGCGAAGTGGATGAGAAAAAGCCGGAAAGCAGACCCCGGACGCCGCGGCGAAGGCTTCGGATGCGACCGGGACTAACGCAAGGATGATGATGATGAATGTTATAATTGTTAGATTTTTTAGAAACTATTGAATAGTCAAGATAGTTCCGTTTATGTTTCAGTATTATATAGGTACTAAATATAATAAAAATAATAATGTGGCCAATCGCCGAAGACTGATTGTTTTTAGGTATAACTATTTTATATTAACCTAAATATGCTGTAATATAGAAGTCAAATGCGATTTTCATTAGGCCTACCAATTGTGATTATTTATAGTAATAATTTGTTTCTGGTTTTTAATTTTTATAGAATTAATTATTAAGTGTGGTTGTAGTTTCCCTCTTTCTAATAAAAAAATATTCTCGAAACCAAAAGTTTTTATTTCAACAATGATTGTTTGTGGCAAAACTCAATGTCATAAGAAACGTAATATCATCAACAACGTGACAACTCAGGTTGTAACACTCATAATACTCACTATTTGCAAGAAAAACGTGATATATGTTCCCCTTTTTTTAAATTGATGCTAATTCCACGTTAAAATTTCAAATTGCTAGGGTTTTAAGAACTACTCCGATAGTTTATTTACTATATCAAATAATAAATTAAGGATCGACAATAAAAAAGTTATTAGTTTTGTCACAGTTTTATTTTGTAAGTTTAAAATCACTCTCCTGTAAAATCACAGTTTTCGAGATAACACATTATAGAAGCAAAGAGGCGATATGGTGATTTGGATAGTAATAATTCATGCTATTTATGCTGTTGATTGATGGCACTTGGTGGAACTTATTGTTAGTAAATACATATTGATAATATATTTGTACTTCTCCAAGATGTTTATTATTTAAGCTATCGGATTTCGCCTTGCAGCATTCTCAAAAGATTACATTGACCATTTGATTCAGTAATTAATATTGTGAAGAAGTACAAGTATGTTATCAATATGGATGATAAATCATGATTCAACAAAATAGGTACTTACTTCAATTCAATTTAATAAATATTTGATTACCTAGGGACGTGTGTTTAGGAAGAAAACAGTAGTAATTTAATGCCTACGGCTTCAAATTCGCCGTGAGTTGGAATTCTACTATTACACAAACCCAAAAAAATTGTTATGTTGAATAGGTTAAAAAAGTACTAATGATTTCAGTCAATTTTTAGGAACGTTAAGGGCTGGGGATCAAAATAGTTACCTTTCGATGGCAAGTAGACACCTTACTCTTTGGCCTACCACCTTCACACTGGCTAAGTTTTATCTGTGACTTACAAAATCGTCATCATCGTTATCATTGTTGAACTTCATTATTTTCCATAAAGCGACTGCCATCTGTCCTCCACAGCTTATAACCTATGCCTGTGACTTTACAACATTTTAATATTTTTTTATAATTTTTCTCTACATAGCATTTTACCTCCTCTAACACCATTTCACATCGAAATCGCACGATCTCATAAATCAAGTCACGGATTAATTCTGCATAATTAACCCCGCTCGTAAGATACGGGGCAATGTTTCACGCCTTCCACAGTCTGTCGTAGGCAGAGCCGTTTATAGAAACCTAAATATTTGTGCTGTAGACACCATATTATTCATAAACTCATAATTACTATTAGTCTTTTTTACGGAAACGTGCGTAAAATCTCATATTATATGTTCATATTGTACATCTTTTTTAACTTTTTTTTATGAAAATTTGGTTGATTTTTTGTGCTTAAAAAAGGTTTTTATCCCGATGCAATTAAATCATAACATAACATAAACTCACGCCTATATCCCCGAAGGGGTAGGCAGAAGTGCTAGAACCCACATTACGCCAGTTTATGTTTAGGTCCCAATGTAATAGGTGGCGAACCTATTGCCATTAACCGGGTACATAACTTCGAAAAACATCGAAAAGTCATTGGTGTGTGCCATGGTAAACCTGGGATCGAACTCGAGACGTCGCACATTGGGGCGTCATATATGGCGGTCATACCCAAAACCCAATATTTTAAATGAAGGTATTTTGGTATGATTTTTATTTCACATGGAGGTAGGGTATTCCGACATCTGTTGGTGATATTTGGATCAATGACAAGTTAGCTATCTACCCGATAAAAATATTTAAAGTTGACCTTGTTAGTGAGTTTTGTGCATCTCCGCGATTGATTGAGCGCAATCAACATTTTTTAATAATATATTTATTCTGTTTACATTATAACATTATTATGTCAGTTATAGATCAAGGTAAGCCCGATATAAAAACTATTTTTATTTAAAGAAACATTGAATAAAGTCGGAGATATGACAGGTTTCTGAGGATGAGATGATGTTTTATTTTAAGGCTCGATATTTAAAAATCCCGCAACAGGCTTTTGAATCTAAATTCATAGTTAGGTACTTTGAACCCTTCATTGAATTGATCTGAAGTCAAAAGTGAAAGCCTGTTGCGGGATTTCTAAATATCGAGCCTTAAAATAAAACATCATCTCATCCTCAGAAACCTGTCATATCTTCGACTTTATTCAATGTTTCTTTAAATAAAAATAGTTTTTATATCGGGCTTACCTTGATCTATAACCGACATAATAATGTTATAATGTAAACAGAATAAATATATTATTAAAAAATATTGATTGCGCTCAATCAATCGCGGAGATGCATAAAACTCACTAACAAGGTCAACTTTAAATATTTTTATCGGGTATATGGTTAACTTGTCATTGATCCAAATATCACCAACAGATGTCGGAATACCCTACCTCCATATAAAATAAAAATCATACCAAAATACCTTCATTTAAAATATTGGGTTTTGAGTATGTCCGCCATATATGACGCCCCAGTGTGCGTCGTCTCAACAGTCCATTACCCATACCACTAGACTACCGCTGATTTTGATAATGATTTCACATGTATATCAATACTTGAACTTATCCAACACGTCGGTAGTGAAAGTTATATTTTATATTCTTTGTAGTGATGCGAGTACCTAAGTATATCTAGTCCAGTAGGTACTAGTGATATAGGAAAGTTCTGAGTACTTGTTGTCACCTTAGTGTTAAAAGTATCTCTACCAAAAAAGTCCCCGCAGAATTAATAACAAACAACTTTGAACAAAGGTTCACCTTTTAGCTCAATATTATCAAAACGCAAGCCGGCCATTGTAGCTTTATTTACAGGTCGCTACTTATCCCGCTTGACCCGGCCCGGCCGTAATAAATTCGTTAACCCTAAATTTAGATTACAAAAAATACTTGAACAATATATATTATTTTGACACAAATTTAATTGAAGTTGCGGTAGAACAAGAAACCTTTGAAATCCGACGGTAGGGTGACAATGAGTTACTCTTATTTGCGAAGGTAATGGGATATTCTCATTGTAGTATTTGTAATAGCCTCACTGGAAGTATTTTAACTCTGAGCACTGTAAAAAAAGGGCCGTGTGTAGCTTAACTTATTTCTTTTTTTATACAACTTAGGTGGTGAGTGATGGAAAGTGTTTACTGAGGCCTAAGTACGTTTAGGGGCGTCAAATATAGAGAAGAAGGAGACCATATAGAGAAGAAGGAGGAAGGGGAAGGGGGAGAGGAGAAGGTTAATAGTCTCTGCACTGTCAGTGCAGAAGACAAAGAAGGGTTTCTCAGTCTTCCCACTGTTAACACAAAACCTCTCCAGTGAACTCTGGCCACCCTAATCACCACCGCAGTGGTATTCTGTAGGGCGGTGGTACTTCCCCAGTCGGACTGCTCAATTAGGATGGGAGATACCTACGTATTTCACTGAACAATAGGGATTCCCCTGTTCGTGGTACAATCTGATTGAATTTGGATATTTGGAATCGTGTTTTTGAGAAATTGTGGTCACAAACGTTTTCGTTAAATAAATAATTAATAAAATTATTTCAATAAAATCTTAACCTCACATAGTCTTTCAGATTATCATTTATGTTATTTAATTATTATTTTTTATAATATCACGCCTATATACCTATATAAAGGGGTAGGCAGAGATGCTAGCACTCACATTTCGCCATTTAAATGATATATGTATGTCAATATTAAACTATTATAAGATCATAAATAACAGGTATAAGTTGTTTCCATCATAGTAGGTATTTGGACGTAAAAATGACCACATTTTACTACACTATTGAACATTCTCCTCATGTAATGGTAATTTTTGAGATTGATGGCTCAATCTGAATAATGCTCTAGCTAGTTGAGTCCGTAGCGTGTGCTGCTCGTCATATTATTTAAACTGGCAATTTTGCCTTCTAAAGAAACTAAACCTGTAATAACTTGTGTGATCATAGATTAGCTGGAGGTTATAATACAACAGTTACCAAACCTTCATACTAATAGAAATGCAATAGAAAATACTTAAAATAATATATTGCTTAGACGAACGTATTTAGAATTATGAACCATAATCTTCATCGTATCATGACAGTTATATTGTTAAGTGACAATGACTGATAATTAATGTGCTCCGTTCAGGCCTCCAATTGTGCACGTATTTGGGAACAGAGGAGACTACAGGAGGTCCACACATCATGCTTTAAAGCACCTGTCAATCCAAGTGAAGTTTTATATCTAATATAAATTAAATAAATTGAATGAAATGATCACCCTGTCCACGCTTCCACCAATAGTTGGTGTGCCTACAAGTGAAAGGGTTTGCAAGCAGTTGTTCCGTCTATAGGGGTTGAGTGGAAATATAATTACGAGGTGAACTCATTATCTTGGCCGACAGACGACGAACAAAACTCTACAATTAACGTACAGAACGGATTTAATAAGTTTCTTGGGATACACAAATTATTTAACGTTTAGTTATTAATTTCGGAGGCTTTTGATTACAAGTATCCTTGTTCCCTCCTTGAACATGAATTTATATTTTGCCATTTTTGTAATTCTTTTACTAAGATTACTTTCATCTGAGCGCCAATTAAGGTCCACTTCCACCAAAGAGACACCATTTGCCCATAATTTGGTTATTTACATTTTTCCCCCAAACCTGAGATAAATAGTTGAATCAGACCTCGTCCGTTAGTCAACGTCAAGTAATGATTTCGCGAATGTAATACTGACACAGTCACCAAATGATTGAGACAACTACTAGTATGAGTACTATTGCAATTTTTTCATACCACTTAGGTGGCAGACAAGCACGCGGTCCACCTGATAAAAAGTGGTTACCATGGCCTATGGACGTTTGCAACACCAGGGGCGTTACATTCATTTGCCGACCATATAGAGAAGAGAGGGACGGGGGGAGGGGAGACGGCTACGAGAGTCTCTGTGCAGGCAATGTAGAGAACGAAGAAGGGTTTCTTGGTCTTCTCACTGACAACACCAAATCTCACTAGTGAGCTCTGGCTACCCTACTCACCGCCGGAAACACAACACAAGGTTATTATTAGCCGTAGTATTCTGTAGGGCGGAGGTACTTCCCCAGTCGGACTGCTCAATTAAGACAGGAGATACCGTCATAGTCATGTTCTACCTCCGTCCATACTACGGGTCCAAGCATGCATTCTAATTTCCTTCATCTTTTGAAACATTCTCTTCACACGTCTCAATTTCAGACATCTCTCATCTTCGCCTGCTATCTCTCTTTTGAGGGCTGTACAGGTTTAGCACTAATGAAATACAAGTTGAACTGCAATCTCTACTGGGTCTCGTCTCGACAAAGTGTATGCAAATTGCTGCTAAATGGTTTTTCCCGTATCTCTTTAATATGCCGGCGGTCGTTCCAGACATTACCATTTTAATTTTGAAGGTTTTAAGCCCTGAGCGCACTGCGACGATGCGACGTTACGACTATGAAGGGAATATTCATACTGGGGAAGAATTTGGTGAAATATTTTAGGACTGCTTTGGTTTCATTATGCTTTGAAAGTGTACAAGTTCCAGCAGTTGAAATATTTTTGTATTCTCATGTGCTAGCAGATTGCATTGGTACACTACCATTAGTAGATACATCTTAATTAAAAATGTGACTTGTTAGTAAATGTGTAAGGAAAGAGTATTTTAGTTTATGCAGAAACAGAGGTGATTTTTTTTGCATATAATGCATAAATAATTTACAAGGGTGACTTAATGCTATGAGCATATTCTACCAGTTAACCTAAGGTACCACATATTATTGTAATCCATATCATTCTGTTGACGTGTTTAAAAATTCATCAGGTCGTTAGTTTCAGTTTAGTTTTTTATTCATTTATATACCTTATTGAACGCTAATTACAATATCAAGATACTCAGTTTAATAAAGAAAAGCATATTCGCATGATAATACAAATGTTGGTTATTATTGGCGTTTTATCGAATACAAGCTTATACAAATACATACCCAAATATACACGCATAAAACCAATAAAATAACTAAACAATGTGCAGTCTCTGCCAGCCAAATGAGACATGTTATGCGGAAGATGCAGAACTTATCTTTGTATAGGTATTTAAGGAGGTAGAACCAACCAAAAAACGAAATTGAACAAAAATAATTCTCAGCTCTCAGCTCACCCGCTATTATCGTCGCTCAGTTTAAGAGCTCTAACAATTTTCGTTATTTACGATTTAATGGATTGCAAAACGTTTAAGTGGGTGGGGAGTTAATATCTTCCAGCAAAGCCTTCACATAATTCGGGATAGAACTAAATTACATTGGGAGTATCCTTGAAATTAGCATAATAGTCATGATATTTGTTAATAAAGTGCATTTTTAAATCATTTTGACAGTATGTCTTGCCGAGGTAGGAGTAGTTATTTGTTTTCTCTGTGTATCTTTTCATCAGCACAATATATAACGAATGCATAGAAAGGTTTGTATTTTGAAATTCTTCCTAGGTAGTAATTAAGGTCTTGATTTTAGGTACCTTCGATAACAGTTCTTCTACGTTAAATTTCTTTTAATTTAGGGCAACTCAATTTGACATCAGTCCGCCTGGTGGAAAGCTGAAAGGAAAGTCTCAGGAAAGCCGGTCGCCATTACAAACACGTACAATGTTACAATGGTGGCGCTAGCTATCAGCCTCATCAAATGCTTTTTCACGCCCCGCTTAACGAACCCGGGGCTGTAGGAAGAAGGAAACTCGTGCACTGGTAAATAATTCCAACACTTAATGGTGCGGCAAAGGAAAGACTCACCAAACGATAGTAAAAGTTGAAACGTCAGTTTAATTGGTGCAACACTAATATAGTCACTTAAGAATATTAATTTAACTCCATAAACCTTTGACTGAATACTTCGACGAAAATCACGAAATAAAGTTTTATTCGTGCCATTTCAGCTTTTAAGGTTATATTGGTGCTAATAAATCCAATATCTGGCTAAAGCGACAGCCTCCCCATCATAAAAATGCACTACACGTTTGAGCTAGTCGAATTATGTTGCCGCGGCGAGCGTGAGTGCAATCGTGATAATTATTCCATTATGAAATATGAGCAGGTTTTTAGTATGTTAATAAGTGTACTATAAACTAATATAATATGCAACTATCTGTTGCATGTAAATCGTGGCCGAACATAACCTATATCCTTTTCCAAAGTTTCGTAAAGTAGGTACTTACTAGATCCTCTCGACAGTGGGCATTACTGGGAACCCTAAAGTCACGAATACCCTCGAGCTTTTGCAGTTGCGTAGAGATGTTGCGTCTTTGGCAGGATTTTACCGTCTGTACAATGGTGAATGCTCGCATGAGCTCTGCCCAATTAATACCACCCTCGCCTTTCCTATACAAGACAACACGTGCAGGGCTTAGATGTCACCCCCATACAATGCAGAATATTTCATCTAGAACCGAGCAGTTTGGTGAGTCTTTTCTCCGACGCACCATTAAGTCTCGAAATTCTTTACCAGCTCACGTGTTTCCTTCTTCCTCAAATCCCGGGGGCTGTGAAAAAGCATCTGATGAGGCCGTCTAGCTGAGCGCCACCATTGTAACACTGTACGTGTGTGTAATGGCGACCCTCTTCCCCGAGATTCAGCTTACCATCAGGCGAGGTGACGTCAAATTGACGTGTCATTGTAATATTAAATTTCAGGCTAATCCGTTCAGTAGTGAGCATGAAAGCGTAACAGAGAGAATTAATTTCTTATTTATGTTAGTAAGGATATCAAATTAGTTCAACCAATATTTTCAAGCCATGCCTTTAATTAGATTATTGAAATTGAAGTGATCATAGAGAGTCTCATTACGTAAAAATATTCAGGCAAACGATGTGATATTTCAAATTTAAATTCTCTATAAATAAATTCATAAAAAATTCTAAGTGATTCTTGGATATTCTCTCATTAAAACTCGCTAAAGAATGCTTGAAAAGCTAAAGAGCTTTCAGAGCTTAAGATGGTGGGCAAGTATTGCGGTCGGTTAGCTTGGAGAAATATAAGATTCGTTAATATGTAAACGGTATTATTTATTTACTAAATTCCTAATTCAATTGCTGGTATTTTTAATGCACAAACACGAACAGTGTTACAATGGTGGCGCTCAGTTTGGCGGATTCATCAGATGCTTTTTCACGGTCCGCTTAATGAACCCCGGACTCTAGGTTTAGTCCTCAAGTATAGCTATCCTAAAAAGGTAAATAACTAGTGATTAAACGCAAATTTGCCACATAAGGCTTCAATTAAAAATTTAAAGAGAGTTTCAAAAGTTGTACTTAAGAAATCTTGCCGATATGCGACCTCACAGTTGGATAAAGATAGCTCCGTGCGTTTATTATGATATAAGTTTCCGCAAACAGTCGTCACTAGTTTACGATCCTCTGACACTGATAAATAAATATCGTCGAAGTGTTCCTATAAAAATCTTTCTAGTCAGTCTTCATGATCAGAGCTGTAGCAGCTGGCTGTAAAGTACGGTTATTAAAGAATGTGATATAAAAACCACACAAAGGTATACCACATATAGTTACCTTTAGTACCCCTCCAAAAAGATGACAGTAATCCTCATTCACATAGAACCTACAGACTGAAATCACCAATCAGGCAACTTACAGACTATTAAACAACACTTACAAAACGTCAAAATTAAAAATATATTAAAGGCTAGTCATTACGTTTTTATCGTACGCAAAATCGCCACGGATACCGCTTCTGCCGAAATCGGTGAAGGTGATGTCGGACTCGAACGGACTAAAACCGCCGATGGGTCCTTAATTGCCGGAGGTGAGATTATTCAAAGGTTAATGAATACTGAAGCTCCGTGGATAAAACTGTGACGGTGCCTACGGAACACCACAGTTCTGAGGCGTCCCCTACTAAACCCCTACGGGACTTCTAGGTACCGGACAATAGATGTTGATTTATTTAAAAAAATATTGATCAAAATATGTTTATACGATGCTAATTAGCCTCACCTGCTGATTGAAGATTGCTTTGGACCCCAAAAATACGATCGCCGTAACAGAGATTAATGATATACTGCCGTTAGTGGAGAGCATGTTCTTTTCTCTGTTGGTATACCTCGGGGCTTATATCTTGAACCCAGAATTAACTCAAAATGAGCTATATACGTGCCGTATTTAGACATTTTTGGGTGTCTTTTGAGGATATAACGGGATTTTATCAAAACAATCCGTTTACACCAGGGTCTCCTTCTTTTCGTAATGTGGGTCCATAATATATGCTTCGAGGTATAAGTGGATCATCACTGCTGTTAATATTGTTGTATGCAAATTAAGCCGAAATACCCATTAGGCGGCCATATGCACATGTGGAGTCGTGATGGAGTTAGGTACGTTGTTGGACGTCTTCCAAGTGCGGATTGTGTGCCTAGGTTTAGTAAATATGTAGGTGTGTAAGTATTGAATGACTACTTCTGTGATATGGAGGTGTGTGTACTGAATGAAATTTGTGTATTCAGATTTGATATAAATACTTACTTTTCTCTCAGGGCTACTCACCGACATAGGAGGTCGCAGAATAACCTCCGTCCTCCATGAGTGCGGGCTTGGGTGACGGGTGGAGCCGCCTGTCACCCTAGCAGAAGCAGGCCGCGGCGGCGGGGTCATCTCGAAAGAATCGGCCCCGGGTTTGCTTGGGTGCAAGGGATTTATTGGCTACTATCACACCTAAATCAACCTTTGATTTGAACAGTTGGCATACTAATTTATTTTCAACATAAATATATAAAACGTGTTTTCTTCTTCCTACAGTCCCGGGTCCTTTAAGAGGGGCGTGAAAAAGGATCTGATGAGGCCGTCAAGCTGGGTGCCACCATTGTAACATTTTACGTGTTTGTGATGGTGACCCTCGTTCTTGAGACTACGCCTTGAGCTTACCATCAGGCGGAGTGAAGTCAAATGGACGTGTCTTAAATAAAAAAATGAGAAAATAATAAAATCAGAAGTAAACAAGATTATTTGAAGAGCAATCTACCAAACTCACGTCCAGCAATGAAAGTCTAGTCTAGTTAGGGCGAGTATCCTGAACACTTAATCTGCATAGGACTCGGATATCGTCGACAGGAGCTTCCCGAAATCACCTTTCTAACAACACAACGTAAACCTTTTACTGCGAATGTTTGCTGAGGCGCCATTGCAACATTTCTCTAATTAGATCACGTAGCCCTGAACTGTCGGAGGACAGTAGGCAGGAATCCGCAATTGTGCTATAAGGAAGCGTTCTCATGAAACAAATAGACTGAGCTCACGTTAGTTCCTTTATTTGATGACCCTTTAAATTTAAATAAGCGTGATGAGACTGTGAACTAAGAAACAAACTCGAACGGTTTAGAGACTTTATATTTTGACGCTTGACGTAAAGACGACGTGGTTTTATGATTGACGTGGCTGTGTCTGTGTATGTGTGCGTGTGTATGTGTGTCCGTGTGTATGTGTGTGTTCGTGTGTCTGTCTATAGTATCGTAGTTTCAGAACAGATGAACCGATTCAGATGTTTTTTAGGGGTTATATCAGTAATTTCGGTTGCTAATATTCGTATTTAAAAAACAATTAAATATTATTCCAATTTGATTATAGCTTGTGTAAACTGGAATGCCTCTTCACACATTCAAATCTTTTTTGAATGAAAACGTAAATTATTTCACGAATTTGACAGTCAATAAATAAATTTACTGATATAAGAAAGGTCGTGGAGCGTATAATTAGCTTTGACAAGTTGTACAAAGTAGACAGCTTCTAATTCTACACCTAAAGCAGACACTTTACCGAACGAACTGTTCGAATGTTCAAAAGATAAATAGAATGCATAATCCATTGGCAGTAAGCGCCACGCTAACTTCACGGAGGTACCTACTAATTAGCGCTAAGTGCTCGCAGCGGACTGTTAGCCTGTGGGGGACTTCTGAGCGTTTGGTGAGACCCTAATAGTGGCCAGGTTTGCACTAAACGGATTAATTGCTTCGGAAATCTTTTCTTTTTGTGATGACTACTGTTGAATAAAGATTCTTAGATAAAATTGGATATAATACATTTACCTATTCACATACCGTGTCCTAAGGATATTTGCTAAACCAGGGGCGTCATACTTGTGCTCTTGTCTCTATAGAAATCTAAAGGTGCGTCACGATTTGTGACATGAACAGCGAACAAGTCGATCGATGGTTTCATTTAAGCTCAGCTATCACGCAGCTAATTACGTGACGGACACGCACTTCTGACACGGCCACGGTAAATTGTCACGTAAATGTAAACGCTGCATAATACCCTTCTTGAAGTGGGGAGGCATTGGCGAAGGTTAAGAGCTTCTGTGCCGCCAGCGGGAGTAGATCTTTTTTCTACTGACGACACAAAAACTCTCCATTGAACTCTGGCTATATACCCTACTAACACAACACAATATTATTATGGACCGCGGCATTTTGTAGGGCGGAGATAGTTCCCCAGTCGAACTACTCAATTGGGACGGGAGACACTGTCGCGTCATACCTACGTCACTGACTGAAAGCGGTAGACGGTAGTCAATATAAAAATGCCGTATGATCGATAGTTATCAAAGAAATCACACGCGAGGTGTTCCTTTTTTTAATTTTTTTTATTTATGTCACGTCAATTTGACTTCACCCCGCCTGATGGTAAGCTGAAGGCAGTCTCAGGAAAAGAGTCACCATTACAAACACGTAAAGTTTTACAATGGTGGCACTCACCTTGACGGCCTCATCAGATGCTTTTTCACGCCCTGCTTAAAGGACCCGGGACTGTAGGAAGTTCGTTTCGTGTGTAGAATAAATTGGCTGGATATTGCATGTGTGTTACATTCGATTTCTAACCAACGTATAGTAAATCTCTGGTAAGGGTAGATACTCCCTCGTCATGTTATATATAGGAACATACGTTTATGAATACTTGACCAGAATATATGATGTAACACATGCATTTTACGGAGGGCGAAAATTTTAATTTGATCTTGTTACCCACATTGCCCTTACCCATCTCATTTGGAAGCTTATCACGCGCCCCGCCATTTACAACCAGGAATGTTGAGCCTTATTTCCAGATGGAGAAATATTAGGAAGGAGGTAATGTTACAGTTGTCTAGCGAGTGTGATGATTGCGCTTTTAAATGAAAACCGTCCAGATTATTGTAAAAACTGTGTACTTAATTTGAAAATTTCATTTGAAGAGGGTTACTTCCTTTGACGAGGGTAATACGTTTATTCTGTTACACTTGTTGTATATTAAAAAGATTGTCTGAAAGTCAATTTTGTGTGGGATCCCAGGTTATACGGTAATAAATTTTGTTATAGCTTTCATTTATTTTTATTTAAATTTGAACCATTTTAAATCTGCTGCTTGTATAGAAAATTTTGACAGTCGCATAGCTCATTATTTTAAATATAAATTAGATAATCTAGAACATATACAGTATCAAACTTCTAGAACACTGAAAAT
This sequence comes from Pelosia muscerda, assembly GCA_963691645.1. NCBI lineage: Eukaryota > Metazoa > Arthropoda > Insecta > Lepidoptera > Erebidae > Pelosia > Pelosia muscerda. The sequence goes on from OY829100.1 coordinate 516,383, forward strand.
CCTTCACAGAAACATACACTGCAGACCACTGCAGACACATATTAAAATCTCTAAAATAAATACAACTTACATTTAATGCGTTTTATCATTATTCATCTAACTTATTTCAAGACATGTATTGCGGCGTCTACATTTACGTAACATTTTACTTCGAAACTCTTGTTTGTGTGCCCAAGTGCCACCAGTAGTTACGACCACTCTCAATGTTATGTCTTGATGTCACGCTGTAGTCCGCTGTTCACAAATTTGGACGCACTTTATGCTATTATGCTAACTTAAACTGTTAACATAAGATTATGAGAACAAAATGAGTAGGTATCCAAGTTCAAATTTAGAAAAAATGAATACTCAGACGGTACTCGAACCTACGACTAGACCCTTAAGTACTTTGACCACTGAGCTTTGCGTTGGACATTCTAAATTCTCCTGCTAGTCTTAGTAGGCGACGTTGACCCATCGCCCAGTTTTCTTACGAACTATTTAAAACAATGAACGGTTTTTCAAACCTTTTTAAACATTACATACATACCTATTATACTCACGCCCGTAATCCCCGGAGGAGTAGGCAAATGTGTATTAAACATTTCGCTCGCACACATTTCGCCAACTATGGTTTTCGGTTCCACATAATAGAGGGTGAGCCTATTGCCGCCAATCGATTGGAATAATTGTTTACTGCAATGTTTATTACGATGTTTATCACTTGTAATAGTTTTAGAATGGATCTAATACGTTGTTTATGAATAACAAAAAAAAACTATAAAATATATTAAAATGGGTGATTGAGTCTAGTAAATCTTTTTTCCGTGATTACGAATATAATACTAAATAACTCAATTTCGTAAAAAATGTCGATTACATTATTTTTTGATAACGCCAGCAGTATAATTTAAATACAAAATGCTTCAAAAGTTTAACAACTACACTCTCATTTACCGAAAATAAAATTACAACGCCTTTGACATTTTTATGAAAAGAAACAATATATCACATGAAGACATCAAGTGGACATAAGGACTTGATTAATTCATGAGAAAAAAGTTTGCTATATTAAAAAATCATAAGACTACCAAACTTACACCATTATTATCGCACGAATTTATGGCATATTGCGTAATTCAACTTTTATGTAGGTACTACCGATTAAAAGATTTTGAGGAAAAAATAACATCGTTAAAACTTTTAATAATGCTTCTTAATTAACTGAAGTCTGGTTGTGATTACGAAAGCTTGATAACGGCTAGCCACATAGACTTGGGCTTAGTTGCTCCAACTACCAGTTAAAGTAATGGTTTCCGTCAAATTTAACAGTAACAGTAACATTGATCCTAATGGTTTGGCTAAATGTGTTGCACCAGTGTATATAGTAGCTCTGTTATATCTTTTTGATAGAATTGGACGTTTGAGCGTGGCCGATTACAGTTAATGTCAAGTTATGACGTGATTTTGACAATTGTCAAATGGTGCAACCTGTTTTATACCTGACCGGTACTTTAACTGCACTGTTAATGTTAAAATACGATCGTGCAACCCAGGCTTTGATTTGGTTAGATACCACAAGACATCCATCACCAAACTGGTGTAAACACAAGCTTTTCACTACTTCTCGAACGTATGTCTAAGTTTAAGCTTGGCGGACGATTGTATAAATAAGATAGTTGAACTGAATTTCTTGTCGAAGTCTTCTCGAGTCGAGACCGCGTTACGAACCGTCGTCGGTGGTCCATTTGCTTACCAATTGATAAAATAATATTGATACTGACGTTTTGTAACGTGTTAGCAATGGTGACCGTCTTTCATGAGACTTTGCCTTCAGCTTAACATCAGACGAGGTGAAGTCAAATTGACGTGCCATAAATACAAAAAAATCTAGACTGAGTCGCCTTATTCAAATTCATACTTTCAAGAAAATAAAAACCAAAATTCATGATTTCGCACCAGCACTTTGCGCGGTCAGATGGCATCTCGAACAATGAGACCATCGCATTCGACACTACCTATTTCGTCGCCTCCACAAGTCAGTGAACTCTGTGGCGAATTCATTGGCCACAATAAGAATGGCGCACGCCCCCGCTTTGCATGCATTCACCAACGTGAGGAGCGGATATTGACCGCAATATTCAGTCTCCGCAGTGTCCCTCTGAAATAAGTTTAAGGAAATAAACATTCTCACCTAAACTCACAATATTTATTAGAAAACTTGCTAGAAAACATATTACAAGTGTTAGGCATAACGTAAATACCAGACACAAAAATAATCTTGCTATCTGTGATAATAGACTCCACAAAATTTCAAACTCTTTTCAGAGGTAATTGTACACGCTTTTTTAATAAGCTCCCTAATGAAATTAGAGATTTACCTACCTATCCATATATTTAAAAAATTGATTTCAAAAAGGCAGTGCTGTTTAGTGGTCTATACAGAATGAATGATTTTTTGAATTTGGAATAGTACTAACTATAAAATTTCATGCAAATACCTCGACTCTTTGCACGAACATACAATGAACATCCCCCTATTCGTAACAGAAAAGCGCCGATCGCATCGACAGGCGCGGCGCCCGATTAATTACTACCGCTTTCGTATTCATTGTCTTTTGTCTTTTCTTCCTTTTGTCTTGACACCGGCGAGCGATGCTGTTTGCCCGTTTAAACCGTCATTTGTCTTTTGAGATTGTACCGCAATTAACGCAATCACTTTCATTGACTTGTGATGAGATTGCGAATTCTGGTGTAATTGTAGTTCCTTATCGTCACGGGCGTCTTTAACGAACAAGACGATTTCCAAATTTCAAATTGAAGAAAATTGTTGAATTTGGGTTATACCACTCTTATACTTAATTGTAACTTTCGGGAAAGAGTACAACAAATCGCATGTTGATACAGAATCATAAACATAAACATGAACTCACGCCTATATCCCCGAAGGGGTAGGCAGAGGTGCTAGCACCCACATTTCACCAGTTTATGTTTAGATCCCAATGTAATAGGTGGCGAGCCTATTGCCATTAACCGGGCACTTATAAACCTGCGATAAATACACACATAACTTCGAAAAGTATCGAAAAGTCATTGGTGTGTGCCATGGTAGAACCTGGGATAGAACCCAAGACCTCGACTCAGCAGTTCATTACCCATACCACAAGGCTACCGTGGCTATATGATACAGAATCTATTCACTTATATTCTTCTCAATAGTACCCAGTGGCTATTATAAAAAAGTTACCAACCTTAATATGTTGTTTATTTTTATTTATTCACAATTAATTACATACCTTAAACCAATTAAAAGCCACATTATCAGTTATTCATTTATTTTATAGTTAGGATGAAAATCTGTAAGTACCAGCAGTTACATTATTCTAGCTATAGACTAGTAAATTACATTATGTTTCTTATACAAATATCTCAGAGGTCAAACCTTAGTACAATGCAGCAAGAGTATCATACAAGAGTATCATGAAACTTTATACTCGTATTATACTGAAACATTCGGAATATTATTCGTTCAAAGAAATAAAATCAGTCTAGGTTTTGATGTGAAGATATTTTTAAACAACTTGTCTGCAAAAGTGAATGACCAAGATATTTCTAGAATGTTCTTTTCTGAGTTGTCAATTTTAGATTGTAAGTATTATATTATCTGATATAATATGTTTTATTTAACAACAGTTAGTCGTAATGGAGTAGTTCGGTGATTCATCTCGATTGAATGAGCATGAATCTGTAGGGCTCTTCATGTTTTTAATTTTATCTATTATATACAGTTGTGGAATATACGGATAAACATATATGTAGGTATATAAGATTATGTTGGAAACACGTTGGTAGGTCCTTTTACTCCTTTTTTATCTTGCGAAAATTCTTCATGGGGAGGTTATGTCGGAATCGAACCGACTGAAACGAACGCTGTCTTTGGGTCTTTACTTGCCGGCGGTGAGATAGTAGCCAACATACCGCTCGCACCGCGTAGACCCGGGGCGGTCTCTTTAGAGATAGGCCCCTTCGAGTGTAGGGAACTCAGTTAGTATACGCATCTAGACCCTAGGTACAGGAATACGCACTTTGCGCCGCCACCGAGGGTTTCTTACTCTTAAACAAAGAGGCTCCATGGGAACCATTACCAGTGATAGCTAAAAAAACAAACCTACTAGCTAAAAATACAATGTGAGTCCCTTTTCATTTACATACATACATACATACATACAAATACTCACGCCCGTAATCCCGGAAGGGGTAGGCAGAGGTGTGTATTAAACACCCACATTTTGTAACTATGATTTTCGGCCCCACATAATAGGGGATGAGCCTATTTCCACCAATCTGGCACTTTGTAAATAAAATGGGCATGCCGAAAATAAATCCCTAACCGAAAATGTTGCAACTAAATTGGAAAATGATTTCTTATTATTCATTCTTAATTCTTTATTGCACACATAAATGACAGAGATCAGATCAAAGAATCAAAGAATCAATTTCATTTATTCAGTTTAGGCACATAAAGAGCACTTATGAACGTCAAATATTAAATAATAAAGATATTAAATTATTGCAAGAATCATGTAAGTTCTATACAACCTACGCTCGAGTAATATAAATCCTGTGAGAAGTAGAATTTCTTTGCTTATCCCCATTCAAAATATATTCTATTTGATCCTACAAGTACTTAGTTAATCGTTCCTTTGATGAAGCTTTACTCGGTACACATAATTATATTCAGATCCAAAACGAAGATTACGACCACAATAAACCAATCCGGTACCTGTACCTCATTATCTGCTACTACATGACACATAAACCGCGAATAATATTACTAATTAAACGTCTAGGTACCTTGTTTGACGTGATCAGTTGTGGCGCGTCCCCACAAGCGGATATGTGCCAATCAACAATTATTACTAGATACGTTATTTGTCGGCAATCAGCGTCAAATTGTGGTAGATGGATCATTTGAACGATCACTATTAGCTGTTGAGATGAGACTAGGAATTTGCTATTGAATATGCTTAATTTATAGGCACTATGAGTATACTTAAGGACTTAGAGTTCCATAACAAATAAAGAATAATTATACATCACAATATAATATTATATACGAGTATCTACGCTACAAATAAATAAATTATGAAAGAATATGTACATACAAACAACAAGGTAAAATACAGTTCATATAATAGGTATACTTTTCGAGCATGCAGTATATCCGATTAGGCAAAATATTCTCTCCTCGATGACCAAAACAGTCACCTATTTTAATACTAGCATTCAGCACTTTTGTTTATATAATGTGTCAGGAAAATTAGTACAATAATAACATTTAACCAATAAGGCTTTCTCCACCTCGCAGGAAACTGAAACGATCCTGACCCGGAAACCGAACTGGAAACGTCGCGGTAAACGTGTCAATGACAAAGGAAATTGCCAATTTAAACACCGTGTCCGGGACATTAGCGGAGTGTGTTGACGAGCAGGTGTAGGCTGATGGTGGATGTGCTGCGTGACCTGGTCTGGCCCCTGGATAATATATGTGCAAGTTGTAGAAGGCAGCGAGAGATCCTGTCGAGTTTTTGATCCTTGAATCCTTTGGTGGATTCTATCTCAGAAGATACACTGGGGAGATACTTCCTTCGTTTAGCAGTATGCAGGACTTCAAGAGATTTGTGATCGTTATGGACAAAAAGGTCCAAAGTATAAAAACAGAGGGCTTTACAACCGGAGGTCGGCACAAAAAAGATGGATGGATTGTGTGAAAGAAGATATGGCAAGGAAGGGAGTGACTGAGGAAATGACATCCGATAGGAATGTTTGGAAGAGAATGACATGTTGCGCCGACCCCATATAATTGGGACAAGGGCAGGAAGATGATGATGGACAGTTCATCTTCTTTGATTTCCTTCTATCATTTCTTTGCAACCTATGTTGCTAATCAAAGACTTGAGAGGTTTATCTGTTAAGATAACCTAGAGTTAGCACTTAACTGTAAGTGAACTTATATGTATAAGTTTGAAATAGCTAAGCTTAACATCTAAACTTCATAATTATTTTAGAATTTAGATAAACTTTTTCAAATATACTAGACTAGTCCAAGTAGCTCTTTTAGGAAAGTATTCACCATAAGGAGGATTTTTGTGGTCCTTTTTAGATTTAAATTAACGAAAATTGTTAATTTTCAGGTTTCCAGGTTTCTATTTATCCAGATTAGATATCTCCATTCCAGCCCCACCGTTTCAGTATACTAAGTACCTATCAAACATACACACTCACTCAAAACCTTTCACGTTTGCAGTACTAACATGATTAAAAAGCTTTCAAAGAGTTTCCCAAACGCCGTCATGAATGAACCTCATATTTTCTTTTTCCCTCCCATAACATGCACCGCCGCCATATTGACAGCAAACACACATCGATCTTACGGGGGACGGTCCGCATGTCGCACGACTCGGCATCGAACCCATTACCCGGCCGGACGCGACAGATAAATTGTTATAGATAAGCTTTTCATATCACTGACACACGTATCCATCAAATTTCCGACTACACGCTGTTTTTCTAAAGCCATTTTTAGATAAAAGGTTTGCGGCAATGTAAATATTGATGTTTGTAGAACGACGAGCGGATCGAGCCTCGGTATTGATACGCGACAACATTCGCGAGCTCTTCATTAATAAAAAAAAATATTCAATGGACAATGGCAAATGTTCAAACTTTATAATCATTTCATTGTACCTATTGTGAATAATACACATATATAAAAATCCAATTTCGGGTATAACTTTATTGTCCCCGGGTCTGCCGGGGTGCTAGAGATATGTCTTGTATAATCTCACCTCCGGCAATCAAGGACCCATGGACGGCGTGCGTTTTGGTCGGTTCGAGTCCGACATAATCACCTCCATTGGTTTGGTGGAGGTGGTTTGGTTCGGTGGGGATTTTGCGCACGATAAAAAAAAAATAAAAAAATGGGTATAACTTTATTGGCACGATGCAATATGTTTGCGCAAATTTAGGATTACACAATTATATTGATTAGAATACATTACAATACATAATAAACACATTAGTGTGTTAAAAGATACTTGTGCAAAATTCAATAACGTGTATTTGCATAAGCCTAGTTGTGCAGTTATACTTGAGCGTGTATGGCTACAATTAGATACTTAATTTGAATTATTAATGTTGCCGATAATAAGGATAAAGTTGAATATGTTAGGACAAACTATCAATCAAAAAATATATAATCTAGATCTCTTATATTAGCGGCTTGAGGTCGAGAAAGGCTGTGGTTGAATCTCGCAAATTTATGGCTCGGGGCGAGGCTTAAGTGCACTAAGTGGGGTCGAGGTTGGCTCCGAACACGCCAGCCTCTGTGTCAGATGCACGGGACAAGACTACGAATATATCGCCTATAGTATGGCCACAAACACTTCTCAGTAAACGGATTACGAATATAAATAATTTTAAAAATATACTTTTTTCTATAGCACTTAGGTGGTAGATAGCACGCAGCCCACCTGGTGGAAAGTGGTCACTGTGGTCTATGGACGTTTGCAACACCATGGGCGTCACGTTCATGCTGCCTACCATATAGGAAGTAGTATGGGGAAAAGGAAGGAAGAAGGGGAGAAGATTACGAGAGTCTCGGTACTGTCAGTGCAGAAGACGAAGAAGGGTTTCTTGGTCTTCCCACTGACAACTTACAACCTCTCTAGTGAGCTTTTCTACCCTACTCACCGCCAGAAACACAACACAAGGTTATTATTGGAGATTCATTATTGAAATACTGTTCTGGCTCCGGTGGACGTCACGCGGTCAGCCAGCAGTCTTTCTTGTAAAAGCCTTTAGGTATGTAGGCCGAATCAAATCAGAAGGAGAATTCAGACCCCGGGCGCCATCGCTCTGAGATAACGGTCTCAGATATCACCGTTATTTTATGATGCCACCATTGTAACACTGTACATGCTAGTAATGGTGACCCTCTTTCCTGAGACTTAGCCTTCAGCTTACCATCAGACGAGTTCGAAGTCAAATTGACGTGCCATAAATAAAAAAACGGTTAATGGTCATTATTGGAACACTAAACAGCAATCAACTGATGATGGTTACCATAGACTATTATAGACGTTTGCAAGACAAGAGGCGTCACACTCGTGCTGCCTACCCTGTAGAAACCTTCTAATGCCTTTGAAGAAGTCCATATTGTAGTCGTTTAGAAAAACCGCAGCAGGAAATTCGTCATATTTTTGTTGCAATCTCATGTGCTGCTGTATTTTTCATTCTATTGCGATACATCTGTATCAAAATACAGCTAGCTAAATTCAGGGTTGCCACGATGAAATTCTGTGCAAAGGCACTCATGTTCTTTGATGGTAACATCCGAAATGTAATCACTTATTACCAATTCTACGTCAAAGTCTATCTGTAGAAGCCCCTTCAGTAACTAAGGCACAGTAAAATCCAGTGTTGGTAGTTGGAAAACTCCTCGGTATCGCGTCAAAACGACACATAAATATTCATGAAACCGCCCAGCTATCCATTAGACGGTCGCCATTCGCCGCGATTGACGAAAATGTCATTACTAATACCTAGCCAAAAAGTCCATTTTTTATTTGGGTACGGTTTATGAATAAAAATGTAGGGGTATCTTTTATTGGAATAAAAATGAACTTTTTTTGTGAGGTCAGAGAGGAGCTTCACTTTTTGACTGATCGAGTTTGGGCTACCGCTGTATTTTATGTGTGAATAATTATGGTTTTTATGATTACTGGTTTATTTGTAAAATCAATAATTAATAAGTATTGGTGTAAATTGATATTTCGAATCCCGACAAGATGTCCCGTCATGTTATTGTTTCAACCATAATTTGTGTTGTATCCCTCTAGTCGCAGTAGTTCGCAGTAGCTAATCCGGTTGACCGGACTACTGCTACTCAAAAGTGGCAGTAGTCCGGTTGACAAACAGCATCGAACTATTGAAAGAATATAAATATACTTAATATTATTAACTAATATTTTAAAGGTACTCCTACGTGACGGTATCTCCCGTTCCAACTGAGCAATACAACTGGGGAAGTACCTCCGCCCTATAGAATACCGCGGCTAATAATAACCTTGCGCTGTGTTTCCAGCGACGAGTAGGGTAGCCAGAGCTCACTTGAGAGTTTTTGTATTATCAGTAGGAAGGTTTTAGGATTAAACTAACACTGGCAGCATAGAAACTCTTTTAACCTTCAACCCCTTCACGTCTTCCCCTCGTCTCTACAATTTCGGCAGCACGAGTGTGACGGTCCTTGGGTTGCAAAGGTACATAGGTCACGGTAACCCCTTTCCAACAGGTAGGCCACTTGTCTGCCAGCAGAGTTGTATAAATAAATGACTATGAGTTGAAATACTTGGATGAGCCTGCATTTGCGCACAAGCTGTACAGTTTGGATGCAATAGGTAATGCTGGAATCGAGTTATATCATTTTTTTATACCACTTAGGCGACAGACAAGCACACGGTCCACCTAATGGAAAGTGGTCACTGTGGCCTATGGACGTTTGCAATACCAAAAGCGTCGATTGAGGAATGTTACACAGCATTGACGACCTGCAAACTAGATATACAGCAAAACTGACACCGTTACCAAGGTTAATGCGGAATAATTCTCATAATTCCCGACGGAATAGCCACCGACACGCAAACTTTATTATCATTAGTGATTATTTTAGTGATTAGAAGAATGATTAGAAGACAATAAGAACGAGAAATTAAGAACATAGTTTTTCCTTTTCTATTATACAAACAAAGAACTCAGTACGTAATATAGAAATATCAGCTTTAATGACATATAGTTCCAACCTATAAAATGAGCACACATTTCATAAAATAGTCTCCAATTATGTATACTTAACCCGCTCCTGCATAAGGGAGCAAACAATCTAAACTTTGCGAACCACAGCAAACGCTCTCAAACAGGAGTCGAACGCTGGAAGTTGTGTTGAAATTAATTGAGGGCAGCCATCGTGCGGTGTCCGGACGACACCCGGCCATTGTTCGCGCGACATTCTCGAGCGCCAATTCCCGAACCCTATCTAGCCTCCTCGGCCCCTATACCCCCAGAATCGCCAATTAAATCTATAGACGCTAATTTACAGACATAGTTGGATTGTTGAAAACCGCTGTATATTCAATAGATACGCTTTGAACTAACCAAGTTTGAAACTACTTTTGGGTATGTACAGTTGCTCGAACTAAAGGTTGTTTTCATGTTACATACTGTTGGGTATTTTGTTATACTTAATTAAGGGTTACATGGACCAGTTAAGTGAATCTCGAAGTTTGTTCCTATGTCAAATAAAGATTGTTTAGATATTACATTGTACGGGACCAACAGCTTAAAGTGCTGTCTGACGCACGGAAGGGTTTCAATGTTCAGCGAATGGTCATCCATTCTCTGAGCAGACAGCCTCTGTGGCGTTTTCGGCAGTGAATGCGACTGTTACACAGTAGGTGGTGGTCGATCTCCGCTCAGTGCGAATAGTTGTATGCCTGAATATGGATATTATATGGCTATTTGCAACGGTCCGGTCGTACCTCGGAGAGCACGTTATGCAGTCCTGGTTGTCATGAAAACAAAGAGGGTAGTTGGAGTACTAAAAGTCTAACAACTGGTCTAACTGTGGTACAACGATATCATCACGGAAAATATCGAAGAAGCAACTTAATTAGTCTGGAAAAATGAACCCCGGACACCGAAGTCATAGCTTCGAATGCAACCGGGATTAACGCAAGCATGATGATAATGATGATGACCCATCCTCGAAGCTACCATAGCCAGGTGTGTTATTTAACTTACTTGGTTAACACTTACCCATGAGCCGAGTTAATATATCATGTAATGGAATACGTTATATAGGTACATCTCACAAAATGAGTGTAAGAAAATACCGAATTTCTAAATTATAATTTAATAATCTTCATTGAAAATGAGCCCATAAAAAGTCTCATAATACTTTCCAAGAGAATTCCATCCGACTGCTTCGGTTACAGCACAAAGTTCGAGAGCCCATACAACCTACAAACAAATTCAGCGGGTATGTGAAATGTGAAGAAAATTAGCTAAGGACTGGTTTGATAATATCGGAGTTTATTATCTCGAGCACTTTATGCACGAGTAGCTCGGGAACGCTTGAGCAAATATATGAGCGCTCGAGACCTGCTTTATTAACTTTTTTAAAAATGAAATACATCGCAAGAAGAATAAAAAGTATAAAGTATATACATACATTTTATATACACATACATTGATTGACATGGTCTGTGTTGTTTCGTTATTATATATATGGGTTTAGATCACTGGACTCCAAAACCGGGCAATTTACTTTGTGCGATAACCTTGGAACGGTGTGGATCTTCTACAACGGGAGTCAGCCATGTGCTGATCTTGACCACCAAATGGAAGGGAAAATTACTCTGATACAGCATGTATAGTCCATTCAATATTTGAAAGAATATGTTCTAGCAAAAATGACATAGGTATGGTTTCATTGGCAGGGTTATATAGACCCCCAAACGGGCTGTTGGGTTGATCCTGGATCAGCCGGTGCATGAGGGATTTATGCTAGAGGCTACCTCACCTTCTACAACTGATGGCCTGCTAAAATGACCGGGTCGGTTTGTGTCAGACATAACCATACTTGCTGACTTCAGTGCAGGGTATCCGTGAAGATTCCCACACAGAGAAAAGGAATAATAGCTGGAATGTAAGTCTCTTTTTTTATGACACGGCAATTTGACTTCACCTCGCCTGTTGTTAAGCTGAAGGCAAAGTCTCAAGAAAGAGGGTCACCATTGCAAACACCTACAGCGCTACAAAATAATGGTGGCGCTCAGCTTGACGGCCTCTTCAAATGCTTTTAAACCTTAAAGGACCCGGAACTGTAGGAAGAAGAAAACACGTGCGCCGGTAATATGACCAGACTCAATGTTAAAATAATGATGAGAAAGGACAAGTTACGCTCATTTTCTTATGATTTAAAGTGTGTAGCGCAACACATTAAATCCAATAGCAAGTATTAGAGATCACATACCAAAACAATAACTGTAGCATCAAGAATATTCCCGATCAAAATCACAGACACTGCAAACTTTCCACACAAGTGAATGCACATTGAACGCGCACAAACGGGGCTCAAACGCGGGCCATAGGGCGCCGACACAGCAGGAACAACGTCGTGTTTATTTGCGGAAAAATGTGCGCAGGCCTTGTGCCTCCGGGCGGCCTCTCCCTCTGTAGTGTTTGTAGAGAAAATGACAAAGTAATCGATGGTGCTGTATCGCAACAGGATGTGTCGCTAATTTGATTTGGGGGTGTTTCGGCGTATTTTTGACGTTTAAGGGAAGAATATTGCGATGGAAATCCATTTTTGCGGCGATAAATTCAAGCTGCCGTTAGTGGGTTTGTTTTAACGTTGCTATAATAGAATAAGTAAGTTCCTACTATTGCTACATTTTGATTAATTACAGCCCCTTGATTAAACAGAAATATAATCTAAACATTAGTCGCAAATACGGAGAGTATATTTTTTTTGTGTATAACTTTCATTCCATATTCATCAAAAGATATTTTATTAAAAGTGGTGCTTTCGAATGGACTGTCAAAAGCGTCGGCCATTTATATGGTAAAATACCTTTTGAGATCTGTTTGGAGTCACCATCAAAAGATGTTCCTGTAATTAGCGCTAACTTTCTTTGGCGGAGGTCATTCACAGGAAAAAAAGCACCTCTAATACAGGAGAATTTGTAAGAAAATAATTCATTAAGGAAATCGCTCGTCTTCTTCTAATGTTGGTAAATTAGCTTAGAGATGACATCTGCTGTTTTATTTTAATGCTGTTTCTAAGTATGTGCGTTTCCAAGTTTTCAAGTGACGACAAAATGAGGTTCTTGAAGAAGAGCATTAGAAGGTTTCTACAGGGTCGGCAGTACGAGTGTGACACCTCTGGTGTTGTAAACGTCCATAGGTCACAGTGACAATTTTCCATCAGGTGGGCCGTGTGCCTGTGTAAACTTGAGTAACTTTATATACTTCATTACTACACTACATTCTCTTACCCTACAGCCTTTGCTATGGATTTGATTGTGGGCTTGTTCTGACTGTAATATTTAGCTTTGACTTTATTTGGCGCACAGATATAACTTTCTAACACCGTGTTGGACGCCGTATGATAAGCGCAGTTGCGCTGCCAGCATACGGCGGATCCAGCGCGTCACCAAAAAGGACGCCGGACGAAAGGGGGTGCAGTGCTCCACATTGAGTACATTTTTATGGAATTGAGTTGAATTGTGATATTAGTATTATTATTGTTTTTAATTTTTCGTTGTTTTAATTATTATATTATTATAAATCTACTAGTTTTAAATTTTAATGTAATTAATTTATGTTTTAATCATTTTAATGTTTATTATTGTAATTAATCACTGCTTTAATTTATTATTTATTGTCAAATTATACAAGTTTTTAAATTAATTAATGTATGCTTTTAATCTATTATTAATTTTAAAATTTTTAATCTTTCTACTGATATTTCTATTCTTAATTAAACTGTAACTCAATTAAATGTATTTATTAAATAAAGTAAATAACCCCAAAAAGGGGAACTGTTCAATTCATTAGATACACAACATAACACATATGAAAAACAGCCTTCATTCTGTGAGGGAGAAACCTGAATTAGGTCCCAGCTTCGCGGGCCACCCCACTGCGGGTGGACTGGTAGGCCCACTAGGCACACGTACCTACACAAAAAAAAAAAAAAAAAGAAAAAAAAAAAAACTTTCTAACAAAAAACTAAATCAAAATTGGTTCATCCGTTCGAAAGTTATGATGCAACAGACAATCACAAACGAGCACAGACACATTAAATTTATAACACCCCTTCTCTTTTGCATTTGGGGTTAAGAATTGAAAGTAATAAGTATAATAAAGACGACAATTGTGACGTGGCAGTAGTAAACGCGACTGCTGCGCAGGAGTCTCGGGTTTTCTGCTGAGTGCAAGTATTTCTGTACATAAATATGAACACCTATATCAATAAATATTTCAGGAAATGAAATCTCTCCAGTGACAAATTCCTTTTGACAACAATTATTAGTAACTTCAGCATGAAATAACAGTAAGCTGCATTTACATTAAGTTTGACACTTCACAAACATTAAGTAACCTACCTCTCTCAACAACATAATTTTCTTGTAAAGAGGAAATTGTATATCTCATTAATCATTATTCTCCACCTCTGCCGCGTCAATTACGGTGGCCTTGCTCTAGATACATGCCATTTACAAATATTATACATCTTCGACATTTCGATATCTTGTTCAGAGAGTGAGATAGCATTAATTATTTGTTTTCTGTTATTATTATATATTTCATCAGCCTAGTGGTATGGGTAATTAACTGCTGAGACGAGGTCTCGGGTTCGATCCCACGTTTTACCATGGCACACACCAATGACTTTTCGATTTTCGAAGTTATGTGTGTATTTATCACAGGTTCATGAGTATATAAGCTCGCCACCTATTACATTAGGACCCAAACATAAACTGGCAAAATGTGGGTGCTAGCACCTCTGCTCACCCCTTCGGGGATACAGGCGCGAGTTTATGTTATGTTTGAAAACTTAAAACATTACATCCACATGAAAAACGAGGCTTAAATGCAGTTTACCCGATCTCAAAACGTGGATACGTCTAGTAACTCAAGTGGTTAAAACGTTCTCCTGGTAAGAGACTGATCGCAAGTTCAAATCCCGCACATTCACTTTATCCCATTTTAAATCAATTCGAAAAAGGAATTAATGCCCTAAAATTTCATAAATTCCATAAATATTAGATTTTCTTCGACAAATGAAACTGTCTACCTATCTTTTCAAACCTCAGTGTGAGGTAGTTGTAACATAACTGCAAGAGTAACAACAACGACACTGTTATCGACACGGCGACAGCCATTACGATAAGCGGTGAGTGTTTACGCGCAAATTCTCTCACAATCGTAAAGTAGGTATGAAGTACTTTTACGGCATCAGGATCAGGCAGTTCTCGTTCCCCAGCTATCGATAACATAAATTTCGTTCCAAAAAATCCACTCTCATCTTCCTGTGTAATTGAAATTAGATCATGCGTTTATAATCTAAATTTTCCATTATATATTGAAACTTAATCTATAAAGCTAACGATTTTATGCCTGCAAAAAATGAACTTCCTATTAATTTGAACTAAACAATAAAATTACCATCATGGAATTAATAACTATCACGCTAAATATTTTTTCATTAACACATTTAGAGTCAGTTGGAATATGAAACGGTCGGTCGAATTTCAATATTATCTATAAAGAAATTTATTTATAATACCACAATTAGCCGCCTGATGGAAAATTGTCGTCGTATGGACGTTTACAACACCAAAGGTTTCACACTCGCGCTACTGACAAAACATCCCATATATCTAGATTGTGAAAGTATAGTTATTATTATTCTTATTGCAAAATTATAACATCCTATATACCCATAAACAGATTAATTAGAACAGCCCATATACAGATGTTTGACTATATTATTATGTACATCTGTCATTGTAAACCTTTGAGAATGCCACAAGGCGAAATCGGTTAGGTAATACGGTGGAGAAGTACAAGTGTGTTACGAGTATCAATATCAATCATAAATAATAATAAGATCAACCAAGTGCCATAAATCAACTGTATAAATAATCTAGCTCTGAGCACTTGAGCAGTCTCTAAGCCTTGTAAAAATTACCATTCTGTGTACCTAAAGTTTCTTATTGAGATTTTGACTATTGAATACCAAAATATTGTGGTTTTCATCAACTTTTCTGTTAAAATCATGGCACAAATTCATCTACAATGTGATATTTATTACGTAAGCTTTCAGAAGAACGTAAAAGCAACTTTAAAGTTATAAAGAAACTTCTTGGAGCAGAAGTTTAACAGAGTAATTATTGCTAAGTTGATATTGTTATTTTAAAAAACTCTGTAGTTTTGTTGCCTTGCCGGGGAAGTTTTAAGTAAACTTTATCGACTGGGTAGTGCTGGGCTGTCTTCGACATACTGTGGTACCTCTCTGTTTAGTTTTAATTAGTGAACTACTTCAAGTTTAACAATAGGTTTGCTGTTCACGTGGAATTGTATTGTTGAACGATCTTGTGAGGATATACCTACAAGTATTTGACTGAAGTTGATACGAAATAAAATGCACATTAGACTATATGGTACTTATAACCAATTAAATTTTAAGATTTCCTTTTTCAGTTTCCTTCACAAATGGTGAAGTAGTGAGGGGAAAAACATTTATACATTCAATACCTAAATCAAAATAAACTATGTATTTCAAATAATGAGAAGACAAGTTCAAGCAAGTTCACTCAGTACTTCTTAAAAATTGTACAGCTAAGAACAAAAGGCTTCGGGGATAAAGGCGTGAGTTTATGAGTTTATGCTACAACAAGATTCCCATGTCAGATAGGTTCATACCCTCTGTCATGAGGTCTCTGCCTTCAGCTTAACATCAGGCGAGGTGAAGTCAAATAGACGTGCCATAAAAACAAAAAGAAAACATGTCTTATAGCACGTTCTTTCATAGTCATAGTCTCTGAAGTTAGCAACGTGAATCAAAATGACAGTTGTTATCCACTTATCTAATTACATAGTAGGGGGCCCTGATTTGATTCTTCCCTGATTAACAGAAGAGGCGCTGGCGCAGACTTCCCTATCGGCATTGGCGAGGAGATGGCAGTCGCTCACACAAAAGTTAAGATAAACTAAATCAACATAAACGCTGCTATTAGACGCGATTCTGTAAGCTTTATTCTAAAATTGGATTGGTGATATTATTTTAGAAATATTCCGCAGCATCTTTCTATTGGAGGTATTGAACAAGAAAATTACGTTATTTTCATGTGAAACCTCTCGAAAAATCGTAACAGCTAAAGCACTTCCTTTTTTTTTTTTTTTTTTTTTTTTTTTTATACCACTTAGGTGGCAGACAAGCACACGGCCCACCTGATGGAAAGCGGTCACCGTGGCCTATGGACGTTTGCAACACCAGAGGCGTCACACACGCGCTGCCTACCCTGTAGAAACCTTCTAATGCCCTTCTTGAAGAACCCCATATTGTAGTCGCCTGGGAAAACCACGGCAGGGAGCTCATTCCACAGCTTGAGCGTGCGCGGGATGAAACTCCTTTCATACCGCACAGTGCGCACCGATTCCGGTCGTAGTGTGTGAGGATGAACTCCCTCCCTATGGCGAGCGGTGCGATGATAGAAAGTAGATGTGGGCATCATGTCAAACAATTCCTCTGAACACAGGCCATTATACAGGCGGTAGAACACACACAGTGAGGCGAAATCCCTCCTGATGTTCAGCGGTTCCACACCGCCTGAGAGTATGGGATTGTCGACGATCCTCAGCGCCCGCCGTTGTACCGAGTCAAAGGGGTCAAGCTGGCATGCAGGCGCCCCGGCAAAGAGGTGACAGCAGTACTCCATGTGGGGCCGAATCTGTGCCTTATAAAGAAGGAGTCTTTGCTCCGCAGTGAAGTACTGCTTCGCCCTGTTGAGCACTCCTAGTTTCTTTGATGCCAGCCTAACCTTGTCCTCCAAGTGACTGCGGAACTGGACATCGCTGGAGATATCGACACCAAGGATCCCGATACTCGAGGAGATGGTGAGCGGTGTGTTCAGGAATTGGGGCGCCACAATAAATGGGGTTTTCTTAGCGGTGAATGCACATACTTGTGTCTTGGTGGGGTTGAATTGGACCAGGTTTAGTCGTCCCCAATCGGATACTCTGGTGAGAGTAGTCTCGATTTCAGACACAAGTTGTTCGCGACTTTCCTCCACCTTAGAGCGAGGGATGTTTGCACGGCCCGTGTAATATGCGTCCCCGGTACTGTCGTCCGCATAGCAATGAATGGCGTCATCTGACAGCATATCATTGATATGCAGCAGAAACAGGGTCGGGGACAGGACGGAGCCTTGTGGGACACCAGCGTTTATGTCCATGCAGTCCGAGCAACTGCCATCGACGACGGCTTGGATGCTTCTGTTGGACAAAAAGCTGGCAATCCATTCGCATAATCCCTCTGGGAGTCCATACGATGGCAACTTCGCTAGGAGACCTCTGTGCCAGACCCGATCGAAGGCCTTCGCTATGTCAAGGCTGACAGCCAGTGCCTCACCCTGACTCTCGATGGCTTGCGCCCAGCGGTTTGTGAGATACACAAGAAGGTCACCGGTTGAGCAACTATGACGGAAGCCGTACTGACGGTCGCTCAATAAATCGTTACCTTCAAGGTATCTCAGGAGCTGTGTGTTTATAACACGCTCCATTACCTTCGAGAGGAGGGAGGTTATAGCGATAGGCCTGTAATGGGACGGATCAGTTCTGTCACCTTTTTTAGGGACAGGGTGCACGAATGCTGTCTTCCACGAAGCCGGGACTCGTCTCTTGGAGTAAGAAAGCGCAAAAAGTCGTGTAAGTACTGGGCACAACTCAGGAGCGCACTGCTTGAGCACAATTGCCGGTATACCATCCGGCCCACTCGACTTCCGAATGTCTAGGGACTGTAGTTCCCGCCGAACCACCCGTTGTGTGAATTTAATATCTGGCATGTTTATACCACACCAGGGGATAACAGGTGGTTCGGCACTCCCCTCATTCATGGTTGAGTTTGACGCAAAGAGTTGGCCTAAGAGATCGGCTTTCTCCTTAGCATCATGGGCTAGATTACCGTCGGGTTTTTGCAACGGTGGCAGACTGGACCGGCAGAAATTTCCTTCGGCAGCTTTGGCAAGCGACCAGAATGCACGACTGCCGGATGGGTAGCGCGCAAGCCGCTCACCAATTCTGCCGACGAAATCAAATTTAGCCCTAACAATAGCTTTTTTACTGGACCTCGAGGCGGCATTTAGTTTCCGCTTCACCTCAGTGATGTTCGGATCCTTCTTAGCAAGCGCCGTGGTCCAAGCCTTGTAGGCAGATTGCTTGATACGTCTAGCATCTCTGCAAGGCCGGTTAAACCACGGACGCTTACTTGCTCCTGTTGCGATCCAGCGGTTGGGAATGTAGCATTCCATACCAGCTAGAATCGCCTCAGCGACTGCTGCTGATGCACAAGAGCTTGGATCATCTGAGCTGAAGCAGAGCCGCCTCCACGGGTACGATGCGAAGAATTCTCGTAATCCATCCCAGTCTGCCGACTTGTAGTGCCAGACATGCCGCCACTGAGGTGGCCTCGGTGGTTCTGGCCGTGCGAGTGACACTTGCGCCCGGACGAGGCTGTGGTCCGAAGTACCGAGAGGTGCTTCCACAGTTACGGAGTATTCATCCGGACGCATAGTCAGCAGAAGGTCCAGTATAGAGCTTCTATGGGTCTCGATTTCTGGTGTTCTGGTGATAGAATGCACCAGTTGCGAGAGCCCATAGGTCAGAGCAAATTCGTGAGCAGCCGTTCCTCATCCAATACACTTAATGTGTCGCAAACTCTTTATGAAGTTCAAGCAATAAATTTCCGGCAAGCAGTCTGGAACTAATACCTAACGTTCAACTCAATAGTTAATCGACTTTTATTGGAATAGTTGCTGGACATCCCTAGCTAGGTAATGCAGTTTTTTACCGCTTAACTACATCTAATACAGTTTCTGAAGAACTAGTGCTGTTCTACAGTTTCGCTGGTAATACCGTTTATTGTATTGGAAAGAGTATCTTAAGCTTTCGTTTACTGTGAGCGAAATTGATTTTAGACCGGTAAAGTTTGAAACTTATAATGACTAGTGTTGTTACTGTTAGCTATCGAGATATTTACCATGTATTGTTTGGCGTTTCTGATATTTTGCTGTCTGGCTGCTCAGGCGGCGGCGACCACAGATAAGTAAACGGACATCGTTCGATCGAAACGCTCGACGCCTGAGTTGTTGCAGGGTGCCAGGGTGCTGCATTATGCTCTATTGTTATTTTTGTTGCTATTTATGTTGATTATATCCTTTTTTATGTGTGCATGTGTGATTCAAATTAAAAAAAAAATCTTTCTTTCTTTCCAAATACCAATATGCAAATACAATGATCACGGAGACTCTGTAGTATTAGGAGGCAAGCGGTGAAAAAGTTGTTTAGGAGTAAATATCTAACTACCCTCATTTAAGCGCTCCCCTCGGTCTTAATTTCGTTATCTTAGATCCTAGACTAAGTCCGTCAGAATGAGTTTAACGCTATTGCAATTGGAGTCCTTCCACACTACGTTCCAATATGCTTATGAGGTTTGCTTGGTCTATAAACTTAAATTACGTCGCCCCAGTTGAGTGGAAACCACAACCGCTCTATTTCCTGTCACCGATGGGCTCTGACTGTGAATTACCTGTCCAGCAAGCGTCCGGTCAGCAGACGACCGCACTCACTAGCATAATAATACAATATAGGTTTGTTTTGGAAGAATTATGCTATAAATATATATATATATATATATATATTACTAATATCAAAGAACTCATTATGTGTATCTAACTAGCTCTTGTAAAAAAGTTGGTATACAGGATGTTAAGGAAGCGCTACCAAAGCCCAAAAAAGCAAAATATGTCACTAGGTACAGTAGGCTGCAAAAGTGCATGGACATTACAAAAACTAAATCGTTTGCGGCGCAAACGATTCGATTTCACGCCATCTGTTGTAAAAAAAGTAATCATAATATTTATTCTGTGGATCATAATAATAATAATAATAATAATAATAAATGTCTTTATTGTACACCAATATGAAAAAAATACAGAACAAGTACAAAGTAACCATGGTAAATACAATTGGCGGCCTTATCGCTCTGCGGCAATCTCTTACAGGCAACCATAGGATGGACAGAAAAGCAGGAGAAAAGTGTTTCTGGGCAGTTTGGTGCGCAAAAATATTATATGGAGAAAATAATAATATATAGTCAAACACGACACAATAAGCTACCTAATATGCAACAACACATACATACACACACCTATCACCATACACACATACATCCATACACACATAATTAGGTATACACAAATAGCATACATATAGACATAGGTACCCGCTATTGTTTTCAGCGAGTACCCATCCCAACAATAAAGAAGAAAGAAAGAAAAGAAAAATAATAATACTACATAACTACATACATAATAATAATTATAGTTCTCCATTGCTGTCAGAGGAATAAGTAGTACTCCTTTACCAGTCTCTTGAATACAGGCAGAGACTGAGCACTCCTGATAGTCACTGGCAATGCATTCCACAGCCGAGCTGCTTGGACCGAAAAAGACTTGTCTGCAAAGTTGGTGCAATGACTTGGTATTTTCAACCTCAGATTCTCCGATGATCTCAAAACCCTAGAGTGCGTGTTATGCAAGAATTCAAATCGTCGTTTGAGATAGGAAGGAGTTAAGGGATTGAATAAAATATTGTATAAAAGTTCGCGTTTCAGCTTGCTTTGGTGCCGGACGTGTGTCGCGTTTGGTTTTGATACGATTTTGTGATTGGTCAATTGTATTTTTTTCGAATCTCTGTCGCACATCAAGTGTTCTTATGGACTAGCTCCTCCTCAAGGGCGTGACGTGAAAGAGACGCATAAGTATACCTTATTTGCACCTCTAAAAGTGATCGCGTTGTGTCGGTGATTGGTGAGGATTTGAACCCTGGGACATTAGCGCGCAGCTGCAACTCCAAGTTGATTGTATTCCCGCTCGGCTATACGAACACTAGACGCGTGCATCGAATTAGCTAAGTGTGCGCTACGCATCGAGCTACGTCACCCAGCCATTTACGCACACAACGCACACGGCCTTACATATACGACTGTGGTTTGCTACCTGAGCGGCCGCGTTTCTCAAACTTGTTTATTGTTTTATTTGCGTGTTTTTCTGTTTTCATTTTATTAAAATGGTCCGTTGTTCCCGATGCGGCGATGAGGCTTCTGATGCTATACAATGCAACTGTTGCAAGAAGCATTATGACTTTCCATGTTCTGGGGTCACTGAGGCCGGTTACCGGAAACTGGGTGCCGAGAGACAAGCAGCATGGAAGTGTCCGAGTTGCAAGTCAGCGTCGGCTTCTTCTTCTAGCTCGGACGTCGGGTCCCCTAAACCTATAACCCTGAATCAAATAATGCAGGAAATATCCAACATCAAGTTAACTCTTAACCCATTATTAGAGGTTATAGCTGATATCAAGGGCATCAAAAATGACGTCGGTCTTCTCAAAAGTTCTATGGAGGACTTTACGACGAAATTCAAGGACCTGGATGAAAGGGTTCGAGCTGTTGAAAGTACGAGAGATGAAGTCATATCGATGCGGTTGAAGTTGGAGGCAATTGAAGACAATTTGAATGAGAGAGACCAATTTATGAGGGCAAACAATGTCGAAATAAAAGGAGTACCGCTCAAAGAACACGAAAACCTTATCGATATTGTTAGTAAAATTGCTTCAAGGATCCAATGCCCCATCTCAAAGCACAACATTAACTTCGTCGTGAGGGTGCCGTCCAAGGAAAACAGAGTCAAGCCCATAATAGTTTCATTCTTGAACAGATATACCAAGGAGGATTTTGTGGCTGCAGCACGTACCTATAAAACACTGTGTCCAGCTGATATTAATCTCGAGGGGACTGGCAGAGTGTATGTCAACGATCATCTTACTGTCCAAAATAAATTGCTATTAACTAGGGCAAAAAAGTTGGCAAAAGAAAACGACTTTCAATTTGTCTGGGTCAAAAACTCCAAAATTTTTGTCAGAAAGGATCAAATGTCAAAGTCTTTTCCCATAAAAAACGAGAAGGATCTGTCCAGAATCTTTTAGCATTTGTCCTATTGTGTAAATTGTGTTTATACCTTAATCATTTATTGTATGTCAATATGGAAACTTTGAGCATCGCAGGTTGTTTACCGGTAATTTTTAGTGTGGCTGGTTTGCTGTTCACTGAATCGACCTATTGTTTTTTAGCTATCCAATTTCTATATATATATATTTTTATGCATGTACCCGCCTACGGTCGGAATGCTGTTTGCATTGTTTACCATACGGTCTTGTTTTTTACCTGTTTGTCTGTACATCTATTGATCGTAGTATCGGTCATTAATGCTCAATTTCTACTACCAAAACTGTAGGGGGCTCCGTACCAAGACATCTATTTTCTTTCGTAACCTCTGTATGAATAACTACGATATTATTTTGCTGACTGAGACCTGGTTAGTTGAGAGTATTGGTGATAGTGAACTGTTTGATCACCGATACATGGTGTTCCGCCGCGATCGCGACTATACACTCACAGACCAATTGTATGGGGGTGGGGTACTAGTTGCTGTCCTACGACATCATAATGCCGTGCACAACGTGGACTGGGGGTCAAGTGCTGAGGATATCTGGATAACATTGAAATCCCGTAACTCGCACAATGTTGTAATTAAAACGCATATCTGTACGTTATATCTATGTGCTCAGAATAATGGTAACCCATTTCATTTACAACTCAATAACTTTTTAAACAAGCTTACAAGTTTAGTTGAAACTAATGCGTCTGATTATTTTTTGGTGGTCGGCGATTTCAATATGAGCGCAATCCAGTGGGAATCGTACGAGGATGATGATGGTTTTCGGGCTGCATGCACAAACAACGTGCATCATAACAATTTTATTACGACGTTAAGTGAATGCGGTCTTGTTCAATATAATTCACCCAAAAATGATAGCGGTGGATTATTAGACTTAGTTTTATGCAATGACCGTGTCTCCGTGTCATCCTGTTCCAACCCGCTCGTCAAGGAGGATCGCCCTCATCATACGAGCTTAGTATTTAGACCGTCATTTCTCTGCTCAGCTACACTCAAAGAACGTCCGCGTACTAAATTCTGTTACCAGCACGGGGACTATGACGGTATACGCGCTGAGCTAGTTGATGTAGACTGGGAGGCATTGCTTGGCGGTGGGTGCTTGGATGATGCTGTTAGTTCTTTTTATGATATATTGTACCGGCTTAGGGTTAAATATATTCCTTTGCGCCAAATAAGAAACACCAAATACCCTCCATGGTACAACGGAGCGCTGATTAAATGCATTAAAGAAAAATTTAAATACTTCAAAAAATATAAAAATTATAATAACATTTCTGATGGTATCACATATAATCTACTACGCGTTAGAGTAAAGGAAATGGAAGATATATGTTACAAAAATTATATTAGGAGTATTGAGAATTCCATCACTGTAAACCCCAAGCGTTTCTGGTCTTATATTAAGTCCAAACGAGGTAGCAGTAATTACCCAGCACTTATGACTTATGTTGATAGGTGTGGTGACACTGGACCAATCATTAGTGGGCTTTTTTCTGATTATTTTGCATCCAACTTTCTTGTTGATAACGGTACCTCTTTGCCATCGCGCCGTGCTGCTTCGCCTGGCCAGGTCTGTGACATCTCCACAGTTCACATAAATGTTGGGCAGGTCCATGAACTACTGAAAGCACTTGACCCATACAAGTCTGCTGGTCCGGACTCAATACCAGCTTCCTTTTTGATTTCATGTGCGAAGGATCTATCCACGCCTATCACTCTGCTCTTCCAACGGTCACTGAATGAAAGTGTCGTTCCAACTATGTGGAAATCAGCTTTCGTTTCGCCTATCCATAAAAGTGGGTCTAAAAGCTCAGTTACAAACTATAGGCCTATATCAAAATTATGTTTAATTGCAAAAGTGCTGGAACGTCTTGTTTTTAATCAGCTCTATGAGGCAGTGAAATCGATGTTCATACCTGAACAGCATGGTTTTTTGCGGGGCAGGTCGGTTGTTACCAACCTGTTGGTATTTAATGAGTACCTGACCAGTAATATGGATAGTGGTAATCAAGTGGATGTGGTCTACACCGATTACAGCAAAGCTTTTGATCGCGTAGATCACTTAATCTTACTCGAAAAGCTTCTGAATATCGGTATCCACGGTAAACTCCATAACTGGTTCTCTTCATATCTGCTGGACAGGTCCCAGGCAGTGGTGTTGAGTGGTTATGCTTCGTCATGGGTTAAAATCCCCTCCGGAGTTCCTCAGGGTTCCTTATTGGGCCCTCTGCTCTTTGTTATTTTTATTAATGACATTGGCACCTGTTTCAAATATTCAAATTTTTTGCTCTTTGCCGATGATATGAAGATATTCCGTACGGTTAACAATGTTCATGATGCCGATTTAATGCAGGAGGACCTCCAACGTCTTGATTCATACTGCTATTCAAATAAATTAGATTTAAACGCCTCTAAATGTTTTGCTATGAGTTTTACACGTAAGCGTCAAGTTTACGAATACGCCTACGCAGTCAAAAACCATAACTTGGAGAGGAGGACTTTCTCTAGAGACTTGGGCGTGTTGCATGATGGCAAGCTTTTATTTAATCAGCACGTTGGCCAATTAGTTAATAAAGCATTTAGGGCTTTAGGTTTCTTGATCCGTTGCTCTAGGGACTTCAAAAATATGAAAACTGTAAAAGTACTCTATTGCGCATATGTACGAAGTCACCTGGAATATGCCTCACAAATTTGGAACCCATGCTACGCTTGCTATTCTAATGAGATCGAGATGATTCAGAGAAAATTTATACGATACTTGGGGTTTAAATTCAAACTGTCCCACCTAGCCGACCTCACCTATGAGCAGCGCTGTGTTAAACTGCATATCCTACCGTTGCACGAAAGAAGAAGAATCTCTGATGTAACTCTTCTTCTCAGTGTTGCTCAGGGTGGGATCGACTGTCCTGGACTTCTCTCTGAGATTAAGCTAAGAGTGCCAGTTAAAAGATTACGTAAGAATGTCTTATTGTGCAGGCCTCCGTGTCGCACCAATTTCAGAGCGAATAGCTTTCTGCCTAGAATTACTAGCGTATTTAACCAATTGAACGTGGACAGTAACCTAGATCTCTTTGTTACCGGTAAACATTCTGCTAGATCTTGGCTAGCGAAATGTTTTGTCGAAAGTTGTTAACGATTTTGCTTTGTATAATTGTTGATATAACTGTGGAAGCTTGTAATTGGCTTATACTAACCTAAATGTTGTGTATAGATGAATGTAGCTGTAAGCTCCCCAAATAAAATAAAATAAAAAAATAAAATAAAAAATAAAGAGAAAGAATATGAGCATTCCGGCGAAAGCGTATAGGTAACCACTTGAGCTTTTGTCGAAATTCAGAAACATGATCATATTTGCGTAGACCAAATATGAAACGTATACAGAGATTTTGGAGTCTCTCAAGCTTGTTAAGTTGGTCTTCGGTGAGATCTAGATAGCTGGCATCAGCATAGTCGAGGATAGGGAAAAGAAGAGTTTGTGCAAGCGCAATCTTCGTGGCAGTAGGCAGAAAATTTTGAAGCCTACGCAGGGACCCCGATGCAGCAAATATTTTGCGCTTTAATTCTTGGATCTGTGGACCCCAAGATAAACAATTGTCCATTAGTATTCCCAGGTTTTTAACCTTCTCACTA
Organism: Pelosia muscerda; assembly: GCA_963691645.1. Classification (NCBI taxonomy): domain Eukaryota; kingdom Metazoa; phylum Arthropoda; class Insecta; order Lepidoptera; family Erebidae; genus Pelosia; species Pelosia muscerda. The sequence goes on from OY829100.1 coordinate 542,914, forward strand.
TAAGGGACACTTACCCCATTACAAATCACTTGTGGGAGAAGTGACCGATCTACCTTGGTTATCATCCTAGGGCTACCGACAAGAATGACCTGCGTCTTACATGGGTTAACCTCAAGACCGTACGAGGTACTCCAGTTGCATATCACTGCTAGGTCAGCATTAATGGTGTTAATAGCTTCTTTTAGTCGGTCCGGTGGGGCCCGAGAATATATCTGTAGATCGTCTGCATAGATATGGTAGGATGAAGATAGTTCGTTGGTGATTGAGTTTATGAAAACTGAGAAGAGTAAGGGAGAGAGAACGCCGCCCTGCGGTACGCCAGCAGTCGTTGCACACCAAGAGGAAGTAGCATCCTTGATACAGACACGCTGTCGGCGACCATACAGGTAACTATGAAACCAGTCAACCACAGTTGGAGATATGTTAAGAGAGCTCAATATGCCAAGCAGAATGTCGAAATCAACGGTATTGAAAGCATTACTAAAGTCTAACAGAGTTAGCACTGTCAGTTCACCCTCCTCCATACCTGATCTGATATCTTCCGTAATATGAACCAATGTAGTAGTAGTGCTGTGCCCAGGCCGGAATCCAGATTGTAGAGGATTCAACAGCGAGTTTTTAGTGAGGAAATTATTGAGCTGTGTGTGAACAAGTCGTTCAAGGACCTTGGAGAGAAAGGGTAAGATGGAAATAGGACGATACTCAGAGAAAGCGGAAGGATTTTTCTTTTTAGGTATAGGGATTATTTGGGCATCTTTCCAAGCGATAGGAAATGTATTACTGGCTATAGAGTAATTCAGGATATGGCAGATGACGGGAAGGATTTCGTCGATTATAGGGTGGATCATATTACGGCTGACACAGTCGCTTCCTACCGCGTTGGACGTTATTGACATGATGCTCTTCTTGACATCACAAGCCGTGAATTGACTAAAAAAGAATGGAGAACAGTTGGGAGTCGAGATTCTTGAAAGATGCTGTATTGTGTTTTGTTTTGTCATTCTATCTAGTTTTGACGACGATGAGAAATGTTGATTAAGTGAATCCAGATTTATGTGGTCAGGGACCGGGTCTTCGTGAGATTTGCCTACTCCCAACGTCTTTAGAAACTTCCAGACCTTTGCCGGATCTCCGTTCTCTACAGAGGTATGGATATATCGGCGTTGTGCATTCCTACACACTCTATTGCAGTGATTTCTGATGGCTACATATTTATCGCGGTTTGAATCCGAAGGACATCTTTTATATTTCGACTTGGCCGCCGCTTTTTTAGATATGAGAGATTTAATTTCAGTGGTAAGCCAAGGCGATGGGAGGTGTTTCACTCTTATTCTACGAACCGGAGCATGCACATCATACAACTGAGTAAGATTAGATGTAAACAGCGTGACTTTCTCGTCCACACATTCGGAATCGTACAATGGACCCCAATCCAAGTTATCGGCATCCCTACGCAGGCTGTCAAGGTTCATACCACTAAAGTTCCGCTGCAGTAGAACTTTAGACTTAAGTTTAGGGGGGCGTAGTTGATAGGATAGAAATAGGAGGTCATGGTAGGAAAACTCGTCAGCAGTATACTTACCATGCCTCGCTACATGATTTAGGGAGGAAACTATTATCAGATCTAGCAGAGAAGGAACAAGGTGAGGAGCATGGTGAGTTGTGTCAGAAGGAAGGATTGAAAGATTGCAAGATTGAACGATGGACCGAAGAGTAGAGGAGCGAGAGTCGTTCTTAACGAGGCAGGTGTTGAAATCGCCCATGATTATACTTTGACCGTACGCAGGCACAAAGGTGTCTAGAAGAAGTTCAAAGGAGGAAAAGTAATTTATGTTAGAAGAGGGACAGTAAAAAACACCAAGTAGAAGTTTAGTGTGCATGAGTTCAACCTCTATAAAAATATGTTCACCTGCCTGCGGTGGCTGTGGCGACGTACTTAAAACAGAATATTGTATTTGTGTGCGGAGGTATATTGCTACACCACCCGCACGACGTTCCACACGATCGTTTCTAATAAGTTTGAATCCTGGTAGGGTATATGTTACAGTGGGTAAACATGGTTTAAGCCAGGATTCGGAAACAAGAATTGCGTGTACATGCGCACAGTCAAAGCTTGCCAGCATATCAGGGAAATGAGCCGGAATGCTCTGAGCATTAATATGAACAACATTAAAGTTATTGGGAACATCAGAGAATTGGGTCGAAAGAAACTCAGCAAGCGAGGGCACGCTCTGGGAACTAATGCTACTACAAGCAGAGACATATTCATCACTATCGCTACTGTAGTCTGAGAAAGGCATTGGCAGTTCCCACAGTATTTAATTCCTAACGTATTTAACACTAGTGAGTTTCTGTACCCACGTTACTATTTATTTCCATCTGCCGTTGGCATGTGACGAATTACAACACAATAAAGATTTGATTAATTCACAAAGGAGAAGCAAAAATCCAAACATGACAACATGCAATATGCCGCTTTCAGTCCAGGTACACACACCGCCTGCTTAAATGTTGTGCACAGATCTTGATATGCTGCATGTATAGTTAAGTGTGTGATACATTTGAAACTGGAACGCGCTATACACACATCCACAGATAACAGAGTTCACTAATACGTCATGAGTAGCTGTCAACGTCAATATCTCACGTCATAGTCAACAATGTCAGTATCTTTGTTATCAACTTGTTTTGTTGACACCGTGTTTAATCACTTTAATAAACAGATCAGTGTTAAATACCTTCCTGTGTTCGATAATTAAGCTAGTAGATGATTCAAGGCAATAGGAGGTATTTTGTGTAAACATTGAATTGTACCTGGACTGAAAGTTTACACGGAACAATGCGACGCTCAACCTCACTTTTTGGTCGTCACGGCACGCCTAGATTTGGGGGCGGCTGCTTTCGGGGCGGCGGTGGGGCTTGGCTCCAACGGCTGCGATGGAATATCCGGAATCTTCTTTAGTTCTGCGAGTGATGTCACGCGATGTCTCACGTCCCCAGAACCGAGGACATATACGTAGCCGTCCCTGGTCCAGCTCCTAGCTATGCCAAAGCGCTCACGAGCCGCGACGAACACATCGTGTCTGGACTTCGTCAGGAACTCCGACATTGTGATTCCCGAACCCTTCAGCTTGGTTTTATTGAACCAAAGTTTATCGCGTATGGCATGTTCCCGCAGTTTGAAGAGCAGAGGTCTGGGCCTCTTGGATGATGTAGCTCGACCCATCCTTTGGCATCGTTGTATGCAGTCAGCTGAAAAGTCATGCATACCGAGCTGCCGCTTCACAACATTTGTTACTGCTAAGGTGGGGTCCTCTTCCTTTCCCTCCTCAACACCATGAAGTAGAAGAATTTTTCGGCGTCTGTGCATCTCGATACCATCGACAGTGCAAGCCAAGGAGTCCATCTGCTGCTGCAGCATTTTAAGTGTCTGTGTGACAAAGGCTCTGTACTCACTGAATTCAGCTGCGAGGCCGGATATAGTAGTCGGCTCACACGATGCCTTTAGTTTGGCCTCAAATTCCTCCATCCTCTGGTGTATGCTGCTGCTCAACATATCCATCGTAGCCTGCATAGGGTGCATGCTGGAAAGCTTGAACTGTTTGGTGAAGTGTTGTGTGTTCCGAGTGAAGAGTTACCGTGAAGGATAGTATTGCGCCCGGCAGGTAGATACTTTATCTACTATTTGACAGCATAAATTAGATTTATAATAAACTGTATATAATTATTAATTAAAATTTTAACGGAGCAACTATTTTTCCGATTTGATTTCTCAACTACCCACACATAACCCCCTCATCATAGGTTAGTCATAAAGGTCTTATAAGCTATAATATATATAAAAAAATTATTAATAGCGCCATTATGTGAGTTTTTAATGAAATTATTGTTTCGTTTAGTTTTGCTAGCACGATGGGTCACTGCCCATCGTGCTAGCAAATAACGTTAGTTAAACGGTATTAAAAAAAAACAAATTGTAATTTTCTTTATGCCAATATGCAGTGTATCAGGAGTACTATCAGTGGCCTTCGGTGTCGAGAGCGTTTCCCTAACACCCTGTATATTGTATATTTTCGTGTAATAATGGTTGTGTGTATGAATTGATAATAAAAAATTGTGACACTGCGGCAGTATCAAACAAAAATAAAAATAGTTTGCATAATTTATTTGTTCCACTTTGTTGGCATACAGGCACACAAGGTACTCTTGGTGGAAAGTGATTACCGTGGCCTATAGACGTTTGCAACGCCAAAGACGTCTCACTCGTACTGCCGACCCTACTCGTTTTCAATTCAAAGAGTCACATGTAAAATATCACAATTTTTTTTGTCAAATATCTACTGGCAATGTAGAATTTAATGAATATACGGTTTCGTTGTGCGGCATCCGATTCGTCTATCGGAGCATGATATTAGGTTAGGTAGATGCGAGTTTGAAATATTTTTCCCATTCTAAATTATCTACGAACAAAATTTTCTTTGAAAACTGTACCTACAAGCAGTTTTAACTTCAATAACAAATCATCGTTGCTCGCATCTCTGGGATAGCTGCGCAAAGTACTTATTAGATGCTCTCGACAGGTTGCAGCGACGCGCGACCCGCATATTGGGAGTCCTGAGGTCACAAATACCCTCGAACCTTTGCAGATGCGTAGAGATGTTGCGTCCCTGGTAGTATTTTACCGTCTCTACCATGGTGAATGTTATGAGCTCTTCCAATTAATCCCACCCTCTTCTTTCCAACACAGGACAACACGTGCAGGGCTTAGATGTCACCCGCATACGGTGCAAAATATTCCATCAAGAACCAAGCGGTTCGGTGCGTCTTTCCTCTGCCGCACCATTAAGTCTTGGAATGTGTGTGTCTTGCATGTGTTTCCTTCTTCCTATAGTCCCGGGTCCTTTAGGTGGGGCGTGAAAAAGGATATGATGAGGCCCTCAAGCAGAGCGCCACCATTGTAGCACTGTACGTGTTTGCAAAGGTGACTGAATTTGTTAGTCGCCTATTCGACTATTCGCCAATATTGAAACCTTATCTGATAATACTCTATCAGAATCTGTACACTAAGTGAAACAAATCGCCTGGACTGAAAGGTTTCGAAGGCTAAGGCATCAATCAGTATTCAGTATCAAAACAATTTACCTACCGTAGTCCGAAATTAATTCCTTCGACGCGATTCGAATCTGTGATCTTTCCCTTTCAGGGTAACGCTCTGATCACTAAACCTCGATGCCACAGTTAAAATACTTTTGAGAATTTATTACAGAAAGTTTTCAATAAAATTATGTGATAACTGAATAGTATTACTGAATATGCATTCTAAAATTTAATACCTAGGTAATACCTAACAATAGATCAAAAAGAAATATGTAAAACTAAGTAAGTACAACGAACGAAAATAAGTACAACCAGAAAACTTTCTTTCAAATTGAATCGCAATAAATTATTTCTTTCACCATATTTCGACTTATTTAGACAGAAAAAGCACCATATACAATAGGATAAAAAAAACAAATTTCTCACGGAAAATAATTCAATAAGTGTGTCAGCTCGCAAACAAACGTAAAACATCGCGTCGACGATTCAATTATAAATAATCTAATATTTCTTTCATCTAACACCGCCGTTGTATGCCCAACTTTGGAGATGTTTCGCGAACAAAACCACGCGGCCATACTCTGAGCTGATAATAAAATTCTATTCAAATTTTCGTTTTATTGCATCGCTTCTTTTTTTGGGTATACAATATAGAAATTGTTTGTTTTGAATTCACTAGATGTACAACGTTCATTCTTGTGTTAGTTCCGATTGCATACGAGGCCTTCATCTTGGAGTCCGGTGTCCACTTAAATTTTATTTTTCTCGACAATATCGGGAGCTACTCCCAGCCAACCACTGATAGAGTGGTTCAGGTGGCAGATATTACGCCTCTATTTTAACCTTTTTTTCTATTTATGTTGTCGAAAGACCACAGACTGCCAGACGGTAAGCTTGGGTGCGGTCCATATAATAGTGGTCACCATCAAAGATGTTTTCCCTAGAATGGCAGTCTCTTCATTGACGGCCTCGACAGAACATGGTTTTTCACGCCCTCTTAAAGGACCAGGGGCTGTAGGAAAAACGAAACTCGTGGGCTGGTAAGGGAAAGCAAAGCATTCCAGGACTTTATGGTGCAGCAACGAAAAGACTCGCCACATCGTTTGGTTCTCGAAGGAATTCTTTGCATCGTATGCGCGTGACATTTGAAACCTGCACGTGTTGTTTTATGCAGTGTGTGTGGTTTGACAGTGGTTGATAATATTAATGGTATCGGGGGCCACTAACTATATGTACAGTTTTGATTCAAGTTAAACATGAAACATGTACATGGTTAGTATATTTAGGTACATGGGTTCCTGATCACACCTACCAATTATTTAGATAATTTATGATCTGGGTAGCTAATTTTTAAGGGACGGGTTTATTCAGAAAGAATATCAAATCGAACTGTCAGAAAAGGTATGCTATATTTATTTTGGCTGGTCCTTGTGGTGTTTTTACAACGCTCCAGAAATATTTCGCTTGCATAAGTATCATGAAAAAAAAATTTACATAGATTGAAAAGTTTGAAATTTGTTTTTCACACAATATAAATCATTTTTTAAAACATTTTTCTATTTGAGCGCTCTTTTAGTGTTTCATAGGTATATCATATAATGTTTATATAGTACTTATGTATACTATTGTATATTTTTGTTTATACTGCTACAAACTAAACTTGGAAACTTTTGCCAATAGTAGGTACCTAAATTGCCTGTCTGTGTCCCCCTTAAATCAATATCAGCCAGTCTGTTCGGGTCACGAACGAACAAAAACAATGGGCGATGTATCAATTGCTTATTCGCGCAAAAAGACAATATATATCTGTTGTTGTGCTTTAATTTAACGCTGTTTAGCTAAGGAATTACTTACTGTGTTCAATGTTATCAATTTAGAGCACGAACTAAGGTGGGTACTGCGTTTTATTTATTTATTGCTCCTACCTGTATTTATTTCTCTTCTCGAAAAAGTTCTGTTTACATTAAATTTCCGATTATATACATACTCAGATATCTTTTACCCACCCACATAATACAAATAAATACATATAAATAACAAAATGTGCAGATGGCTGTGCTGTCTACCGAACGCGTAAGTTGCCTTTTACCTACCCCCCCGTCGAAGCCAGCGAAAGGTTATGTCGGACTAGAACCTATCAAAGGCATGATATCTTGGGCCATCAGTTGCCGTGGGTGAGTGAGGTACCTAGCGTCTGTTATACCTCCCTATCCCTCACGCCCCGGCTGACGTTAGGTGAACTTCGCAGAACTTTACCCTAGCTAGGAATCAAAGCCGAAACAGATCTTACGTGGTCTCAATGCCACTGTTACTTGTATTCTAATTGTCAACCATTGTCAAATCACTGAGATTAAAATGTCTTTCGTCCTTATTGTCATAGCAAATAGGGTTCAAAGTTAAATGAAGTAGAGTTCATTATATTGTTTCGTTTGCTCTACCTGATGTCATTGCATGAATGAAAACAAAATATTATGCATTATGACGGTAGAATCCAAAGGTGTCCGACAGGACCGTAGTAAGTGGAAGCCAGAGGCGACTCTACATTATATGGACGGATCACTGTTTCATCATTTTGTTATTTTTTTCAGTGGCGTAAGGGGCGTAAGGTTTTATAAAAGGAGTCTGCTTGATCATTTCTATGTAAAACGTAGCATTTGGTCCCTACCTAGGACTTTCGGAGAAGCGAAACTTGTTTTTTTTTCTCCTATCCCCAATTTTTATGGTTCGCGTTTGACGTTTTATATTTTTTCCTTTGTTGCTTCAGATTTTTTATTTTTAGGTTGTTTCTAAGTAGGGACCTAGATAATAGAAACCGGTCGGCTTATGCCTCCTGCCGTTCCCGTATGATTTATGCCTAAAAGGCTGTGAAGAATATTGAAGAAAGGGACAAAAACGATTCAAGCAACATAATAAGTATTTGGTGTTCGGCTACCTATCACTTAGGTACTTATAATATAAGTTTGTTTCAACAGAACTCTATGATGCGATGGCTGGTTGCCATTTCCACCAATGTGAAACCTAGGTCTGGTATACTGTTTAAGTACTTAGTTCTTTTTTTATTATTTTATGGCACGTCAATTTGACTTCACCTCGCCTGATAGCAAAGGGCAGTCTCAGGAGAGAGAGTCACTATTACAAACACGACAGTGTTTCAATGGTGGCACTCAGCTTGACGGCCACATCAGATGCTTTTTCACGCCCTGCTTAAAGGACACGGGACTGTAGGAAGAAGAAAACACATGCGCCAGTAAGGAATTTCGGCGAAGGAAAGTTGCGGCAGAGTAAAGACTCGACAAACCGCTTGGTTCTTGATGGAATATTCTGCACTGTATACCTACATCTAAGCCCTGCACGTGCTGTCCTGTGTAGGAAAGGAGAGGGTGGGACTAATTTGAAAAGCTCATCAGAACATTAGTTATCGGCAGTGCCAGTAAATAAAACAAGTGCTGGTTACAACTTTGCACCATATTCCTATCTAACGTAACGTTACTTAACCTCGTTCGGTTTCACGTAAATACTTGAATGAAACTTTTCCTATACTTTAATTAAATGACTGTTTGTAAACGAGTGACTACTTAGGTACGTAGGTACCTACTAAGTTTTAAAAGATTCTAGGTAAGTAAGATTTAAACCGTGAACTCTAAATTGCACTAAGTAACATACACTTGCAGAATAGATAGCTAGGTAGCTACCTAAGGTAAATGTACGTAATTCCGGAGTACTAAGGCATTCTTGTCTTTCCTAGCAATTTCCAGTAAAGCAGGAAAAATTAGCGAATTGAAGTTAGTTTAGTCGTAAAAAGAGGTTTTCACAGAAGAGATTGTTATGTAACACTACTATATTTAAACTATTTTATAAAAGTAATCGTAATTTTTCTGGACCTAGTAAATGTCCGTTATTACGGTATAAAATTTGACTCTCCAGGTAATTCCGTAAATGGGTGCTGGTAATTCCGGCATATACAGAAAAATGCCGTTTTTCTGCAGGATTACATGAAATATGAAACATAAATTTAAACAACTTTATATTATATAACTTTATTTTATAAGTGTAGGAAAACAGTTTATTCAAATTTTTAGGTACTTATAGTAACTTTATTACTTATAGTAACTTTATAAAACAGTATATTTAAATTATACAACAAAAATATATAAATACCAGTATATTTAAACAGTATATTTAAATTTAAATTTTCAGGTACTTAGGTACTTACCTTAGATGCACGATAGGTATATGGTCATGGATCCATTTTTTATACCCTCTAAAGCTTTGGCGAGGTCCTCGTTGGAGTACTTTTTGTTTGACATTTCGACCTGTAAAAAAATTAAAATGCAGTAGCTCACTCAGGTACTTATCTATATCTACCGTAATGAGAGACACAGCCAAAAACAGTGAAGGTAATATATATATAAACAAATTAATGATTTTGTACCGATGTTATTTGTGACGAATCTGTTTAAAGTAAAAAAATGTTTTCTCTTTACACACGTATTTCATAACATAGAGAAATAAAATCGTAATACCTACGTAATTTGATTCCAAGAAACTATGTTATATATTAGACCTGTAACAGCTTTTTTTGTTTACTTATCTCATCTCGTTCCTGACAAATTAGAAAAAACAAAATCACCTTCCTTTCCTCTATTCCGTAATTGTTACGTAATAATGGACACGGTTGGTTTTTGGTGTAGGTAATTCCGGCAATCAGAAAATTTCAATTAACTCGCTAAAAACTAAATGAAGTAACTTGAAACGGTAATCAATCAGTTTGTGTTAAAACCCTTAAAAATAATTACATTACTTAGTTATGAAAATACTTACATATCACTTGCAATATCCTTATGAAAATCCGCGCGGTAGCTTACGCGTACGCAACACACACACTACCTTTATGGCGGTTTGGCGCAGACGGACCGAGGGAGACGTGACAACTGAGCCGACGATGGTTACAGTTCTTTTTAACGTGTGTAATTGACGCTCTATTGTACATACTTAATAGATAATTTTAGAACTTTTTGATACAATTAGAAGTTTTCTTATTTTTAGGCCTAAACCGAAAACTTACGGAATTTCGTACACTTACGTAATATGGTACATTTACCTTACTTGAGTACCTATATAACATTTTGAAGACTTTTTCTACCAACAGTTTACTTTAACTCAATGTGGGTTCGTTCGATAGCTCCCGCCATCGTCGTCGTCCCAAAGATGGTTATAAAGGAGAATTTTGAATGATTTAGACGAGGCTTCGTGGCTTAGCGGTCGGAGCGCTCCCCTTGTAAGGGACAGATCGCGGGCTCGAAGCACGTAGAAGCATCCACTTTTTCCTATCTAAATTTGATTTAAACAGCATACCAATTGCTTTTCAAAACGTGTCCATCGGTTAGGTAAACACCCCGAATGAACCAGTTTTTTTGGGCAGCAAGTGAAAGAAAATCTGAAATAACAACATGGCGGACACTGCGCCGCATAATGGCCGCGGGTTAGGCGTTCTACCGCCATGGGATACAACAAATTGGGCGTTTTTATCTAACGTTTAGAGGTAATTGTGTTGATTTTGTACTTCTCGGGGGTAATTTATAGATATCGTTCTTCGCTTTAGGAGGGTCTGCGTAAAAGTTTATATTCTTGTGTTCCGGTGGGTTTGTTGCATATTGTGACACGTGATATAGGTTAGGAGTTCATACTTACACTATATAATAATTAGAAGTTCTGGGAACAATAGGTACCTACCTACTCGGTACCTCGCGAAAGCATTTTTTTCTTTTTCAAAAAATCATTCCTAACATGTTCTACTAAAGAAAAAAAGACCCCGTATTTCAGTAAAAAATCGACAAATTTCGTTCAAAAATAACTCGACAACATACTTCTCTCATATGTGTCCTTTGATAGGACACGTGTACCAAAATTTTATGAAAATCGGTTAAGAAATGTATGTCAGGTCAGTTCCAGTCTAGCGAGCGCCTCTAGATCGAAATGCGATCAAAAGCAAAATTGACCACCTTGTCGAAATAGGGACTCGCTCGCTTCACTTACTCGGTCTTCGACTGTTCTCGATCCGAGTGCAAAGGACCAAGCCCAGTTACATCTTAACCTACACTTTGGAACCCGGGATCTCCCTGAAGATCCTTGAATGGAAGTGTCGTCTATCTAAAAAAAACTTTTATTCTGTAGGTACTAGAAGCCCGTGGCTCTTAACTGCGTGAACGTAGCTAATGTTTTTCTGATGTATAAAGTGTAAGTATAAACTATATTTATGTAAAGTTTCATTAAAATCCATTCAATAATTTTTACGTGAAAGAGTAACAAACATCCATCCATCCATACTTACAAACTTTCACGTTTATAATATTAGTAGGATAGACCATTAGACGACACTTACAAAACGTCAACTTCACCCCAACACCGAGAGTAATCACTCCATATACCAGAACCTCGTCCATCCAACAATGGTGGAGGTGTACCAACTTGCTACAGGTAGAGTTAGTTAGGGCATAAATAGGAACTCATTGAGTTAGAACAACATAATTTATAAAGGCTGCTGTCTCTGCCAACCCAGAGTTATAAAAGAAAACGTTTCCTTATAGTAATATAAACTTTTATTATAACATTTATGTCATAACATTTCACTTATTTCTATGTTCCGCTGTCACACAGCGACTGGAGTACACCTCTCTATTCTTCTTCCACTTGCGACTGCCGTTTCTTCTTCTTCTTTTTCTCACTCTTAGGCTCCTCCACGGTCTGGTCTAGCTGTTCACTCTCCTCGGTGGGTTGGACATCGGACTTCTTCTTTTTTTTCTTTTTCTTTTCTGACACTGGTGCTTCGACCTCTTGACTAACATCAGCTTCCTCTTGAGACTGGGATTCTGATTTGACCTTCTTTTTCTTTTTGGGTGTGACCTGTTTGAATGAAAAATTGTTGGTTATGTCACTTCACTCAACTTTATAGTAGAAAATATGTCTGGAGGCTAAGAACGGGCTTGCATAGATGCAGATTATATTTTCTAACAGTTAGTTAGCGAAAAATTGCGTTAGTTTGGACAATACAATTTTATTTTAGTAACAGCGTGATAAAATACTATTTTCATACAAAAAATTATGTTTAGTTTATTTAGTCCAATTCATCAGTCAATAAAATAAATTACCCAAACTGTTTTTTGTTTGCAACATTTAATAAATATGAAAACAAAAAAGAACATTATGAAAATAAAATAATAATGTTTACACTTACGTCACTCGCACCATCTTCTAGTTTGATCTTTTTGGCGGAGACCTGTCCATCCTCCTCGGGTGAATGTTCACGTTTGACAGGCTTCTGGTTCAAGGTGCTGTCTCCGCCCGCTGGGTAGGAGAACACCTCACTAGAAAAGGGGCAAAAGTTAATAAGAAATTAATATTTCGGTCATAAAACAAGTAAATAATAAACATAAATATTTAAATATTTACAAATAAATAGAAATATAAATAAAAATACATATCCATGCACATAAGTACTTGCACCGACTGGAAATCCCACATAGCGGTTGTTAAATCAACATCAATGGAGACATTTGCTTTCAGTAAGAGCAAAGTTGGTGTAATATAAGAATACCTCACGTCAAAAATGTAATAAACAGTTTGAACTACTCACCTCTTGCTATGATATTTCTCAAACTTGGCTTTAGCTTTGCCAGTGCCACTAATTCTCTTAAGATTTCCTTCCTCAAGCAGCCTCAATCTATTTTCCAATTTCACTTTGTGTTCAGCACCAAGCTCAAATGACACCTCTTCACCAAAAGCATCCACTCTTGTAGCCAAGGCAGCCTTTGCTGCCAACATTCGGGACATTTTACCCTTATTCTTTGTACTACACTGTCCAACCAATTGTGCGTGGTAGATTAAACCATACTTTGGTGTATCTTTCTTCGTTTTTAAGGCTCTAAATAAGGCTTTTTCTGCACCAAAGATCTGGATTGTTGATGCGGGATGTTTTGCTAAATTCATTAGAGACCCAGCATGAGCAATCAACCTAGCTCCAATATGTTCCCCAATTAAGACTGTCAAATTAGGTGCCATAGCCATCATTCTAGCCTTCAGATAGTCTGTTAAATGTGTCCTATAGTCAGTAATGGAGATAATTTCATCACATAGATTTTGGATATTTAGTATGTCGTCGTCAGAGATTTCTGTTCCCATTGAAATCTCAGCTGCGTCTTTGACTTTCTCTTCTAAATCCTCCGGCAATATATCTGATAAATCTGTCTGTGATGCATTGTCTCTGGTACCAATCAATTTGACTATTTTAACAAACAATGTGTTGTCGGTGATAATCTTCCCAAGCTCGGGGAAATGCCAACCGTACCACTCTCTGCATCTCATAATGTAGTTATTTAGTTCCTTGTCTAAGTCGTCTAGTAGACACTGTGCTTGGACAATCATTGTGTCAATCTTATCTGGAGAGAATTTTAGTTTGTATCTTGAGAGAGAGTGAGCTAGACCAAGAGCCATGGCAGTCATCTCTTTCTTTGGTAGTCCAGCCAGGAGGCTGTCCATTTGGGAGCGTATACATCTGAGCAGTTCTTGTACATTGTTGTTTGATACACATTGTAAATCAAACTTTTCTCTAATGGCACTGCCGAGCTTGGCGTCTCCGATGAGGAGTTGGTCCTGTACATCTTTGCTGACGTACTTCTTTAGAGCTTTCTTTAGAGGTTTGGACAGTTTGCCTTCAATAGCTGCTGTGGTGGCTGCCAAAGCTTCCGCCGTGTCTTCAAACTTGAAGAAGTTTTTCAGTTTGACACTATAAAGATAAAATAAATATTATTGTGAATAATGTTAACCTAAAAATAGTGATAAACATTAAAATAGACTTGATACAAATGATCTGTTCAGGTTATCATAAAGAGATTATTTTAAAATCGAGTTCTTGCATGTTCTTCTCATTACAACTATTACTATTGACCCATTTGGTTGTACACATTTAATCTCAAAACGGCAGAATAATTAATGAATTATTTGTACAAAATATTTCATTTTATTCGGTCTAATTCATCTTAAAGGATCATATCTATCTTAATTATAGGTAAATGAATAGTAGATCTTACACTGAAGAGGCCCCCTCGGGCGTGTTGAACTCCTGGTACAAGTCATCTATCTGAGACAACTTTGACTCGTCCAACAACTACAACAAAAAAAAAAACAGATTTTAATAAATTCTACATAATGATGAAAAGTTCTTAATTATGACCAGATCGGTATAGTCGGGTGCTGGGCTAAAAAATAATGTAATCACAAGAACTAGCAACCAGCGCACATTACAACAAAGTAGTATTATGTAGTAGCATAAAAATAATGTATGCTGGCTTCCGGTCAGGAAATGAATAAAATCTATTAAAAACTAATAACGTTATTAATACTATTCTCTTTCTCCACAACATTAACCTCTTTTGGCACAACCTTCAGATCACATCAGATTTTTGCAATTATGTTAATGGAACCAAAAATTAAATATTTATCAGATGCATTATCTAAAATGAGCATAATATTATCTAATATTATTCAATGGAACCGCTGCATTGTTTTACTTATCGTACAAATTATCATTTACTCGATGTAAAAAAATGTTATTACGCGTGTTATTATTTAGACCTATTTTTTTTAACGAGCCGTGGTATTAATCTTGATTACATACAATATAGGTACTACAATTGAAGTCAATTTGTATGCAAATATAACATAATATCCGAAAGTAAGCTAAATGGTTCATACTTGACATTAATAAAAAACCTCATAGGTAATATAAATTAAAGGTTATGGAAAGGTAATTTTTTTGACATCAACAATCATGGAAACATTTGCCTAGGTATATTAAGTGGGTTAAGGAAGTAAATACAGAAATATTTTATGATAAAAAGCTATAAGCGTATAGGTTATAAACAACACGTGTTGACTTACCTTAAAAATAGCGTAGCCCGCTGGGGTTTCGAACAAGACCAACATGTTGGAGACACTCACACACACAGAATTCTGTTTTTCTCACTTATTTTTTTAAATGAATTGGTAGCACGCAACGTTAAATCACAATTACAAGAGAAATGCTACCATCGCGTCGCTAAACTAAACATCGCGGCCTCCCGCGCGGTGGGGATTTCAGAATGACAGTGACATTAATAGTTCAGTGTTGCCACAGAAGAAAGAAAAAGTTGCACAAACTGTAAGAATGTATTATTATATTGTATTGCTAGTTAAAAAAACATTGTGAATAATAAAATATGTTTTATTTAAATAAAATCATGACAATTTACTGGCCAGATATTAAAAAAAATATCAAATGAGCTTTTTTGTTAAAAAATTGAAAAGACAGGAAAGTTGTATTTTTGTCACATCATTGTTGCATTTTCTGTTGGCGTTCACTTTTTGGAAAAGCGCGTCTCTTCAATGGTGTATGGTTAAGGTTTAACACACTTTGATCTGGCGGTGGTGGTGGTTTGACTCGCCAGATGGTAAGTTGAAGACAAAGTCTCAGGTAAGAGGGACGCCATTGATGATTCAACGGTGGTCTTCACCTTGACAGTCGCCTCATCAGATGACTTTGCACGGTTTCAGCCATGCATGAAAGATTTGGCAATGCAAGAAATTATATATAGGTACTTAATCATGAGATACGAATTCAATGATAGTGTCTTATGCAAAAAAAACCACTCCAGGAGTTGAAGAATCATTCTTAGAGCCTTTTTTCAACTCGGTCTAAGCTGGCTTTCTAGTTTATCTAAGATGCAGCTGAACCTAGATATTTTTCGTTAAGTGACTGCTATATCCTTCTCAATTAACAAAACATTGACGTGACGATAACGGGAATGCATTCACTCAGGAAATTCTGTGAACACTATCTATAATGTAGATACAGATAGGAAAAAAGTGAATGCTTCGAGGGGATTCGAACCCGCGATTTTCACCTTACAGGGGAACGCTCGGACCGCGAAGCCACGAAGCCTCGTTTGAAGCATTCGAAATTCTATATAACGCTCTTTGGGGCAATGGAAAATTTTTATATCCATGATGTATCACTGCTCGTCACGACTCCTGTACTAGTGCGAGACTCGAGCGAGAGTCTCGAGCGAGAGTCTCGCGAAAATCAATAGAACATTAAAGTCAGCAAGTATTAGACTCTCACCGAAATAACTGCGTTTAACCATAAACCACGCAGTAAAAAAGCCAATATTGATTCATTCAGTTCATAAACCGCCTACTGTTCCGCTACCCGGACATTTAAAATCCGAACCAAGAGTACACTCGCGAACTTATTATCCACATTAAGTGCTTTTCGCGAATAAATATTTGCCAAATGGATTTTGGTCGCCGCCTCGCCCCCGAGCCCCGAGCACAGAGCTTGGCGCTATTTGAATTCGGAAATTCAATAATTCTGCATAAAGGCATGCATCCACTCGCGAGCGGGGTGAATGATTGGGCGAATGAGTGAGTGAATGGATTCCATCGAGCGGAGCGGTGAGTGAACGAGCGTCTGCGTCAATCTGAATAAGGAACGTGATTATTTTGTGTATTGGATGTTCCGTTTGAAGCGTAGGTAGGCATTCTGTTTATTTTCAAAACATTTTAGGCTTATAAGAAATTGAATTTCGCTAAGTATTTCAGATTTACTTTAGCTAAGAAACGTAGAGTAGGTGATAACGAAGGCAGCTTTATTGTAGTGTTTGCTAAGAGCTTTTACAGTACAGTTTAATAAATGTTTTGCACAAGTAGGTATAATTTCATGATTTGAATTAACTACAATTTGAGTACTTAAGTTTAGGCGTCGAGAAATAATTCACACATTAGATAATATGTATAAAACTTCCTTAGTATTTTACACGTCTTCTGGAGGTGGTTATTCGTCAGCTTTGTTGAATCTGTGTTATTAATCTAAAAACCTAGTAAAACTTAGGTATTTGTGATAAAAAATTCCATCAGAATTTTGTATAACATTAATTACCACTTGACATTGGCGAAATTACGGCAAATCTGCTTGCAAACGAAGCCATCTTAAGATGAAGAAGAAGAAAATAACCTGACAGTTAAAACACGACAAACCTTACAAAAAAGTAGGACAATGTTATTTTCAAATTATAGCGGTGTGCCTATACCTATTCATAAACATTACACTCTTTTTTGGTGTAGTCGTGTAATAATAAAGTACCTACCTAAGTAAATAATAATAACTCTTATAAATTGTGTAAAGTTATTCTCTACTCTGATGACTGATTTGTTTGAGACTTGTGATGAGTTGGCCATTATAAGAGTACCTACCTACTGCCTTCAGGGCCGGATTAGTTCAAGACAAGGGCCGGCAAGTAGGGACTTTAGCCCCGGGGCTTCCACGCGGAGAGACCACCACAATTTGATTTTTTTGTAGATAAGAAAAATACACCCTTTGTCTTTTAAAGACAAAACCTTTTTTAATTATTTTTTCATGTTCAGGGTTGATGGTTTTATAAATGATTGAATTACTTCGATCCCTAAAGGAAAATATACGATAAAACTCGCAAACTTCCATAACTTTGACAGGATTCAAATTACGTCAGTACTATCATTTATCATCATCCTTGCTTTAATCCCGGTCGCATTCGAAGCTGTCATCTCGGAGTTCGAGTTTCACATTTTCCAGTCTAACTCCATCGATATTTTCCGTGAAAAGATTGCATCTACTATCGAAGTACTGCAGATAGATTAGTTATTGAACTTCTTCAGGCTCCAATTACCCGCAATGATGGGACCGACGGTTTACCTGCACTTCGAGGCACGACCAGGTCAGTGCGAATAGCCATATTCATGTATACAAATATTGGCACTGAGCGGGAATCGAGCCCGGGCCTCCTTCGTAGCAGTCGCGATCACTACCGCCACACCAAAGAGGCTGTCAAAATCTCATTCATTGGTAATAGTGATTTCATTAGTATGGACTAAATAAACTTAATAAACAATTTATGTACGAACATAAATTTATAAGTCTCTGCACTCAGTTGAACGACAGCTGTTCTGCAATGTACTAAACTAAAACCATTAAAATCGATCAAGCCGTTTCGGTAGAGTTTTGTTACGATAAGTTACCATAAGTATTTTATATCTATATAAATAAAATTGAATCGCGTAATATGTTGCTAAGCACAAAACTCGAAAACAGCTCTACAAATTCTTCTATTTATTTCTTTTTTTTATTTATTTGGAGTCCTTTCTACGTAAGGTTTTTACGGAGTGGGGTAAACATCTAGTACAAGATAATTATGTGTTCACAAGGAAATATGCCTCTGATGTTATTATTATCAAAACAAATTATGTAGTTGTTTTTCTATGTACCATTTATAATAATGATCAACATGAATGGTATAAACATGTAATTTATTTGTTGTTTTCGCCGTGATTCAGATCAGCGATATAATATCACGTATAAATACGATACATCTTCTCCATCTTCATTGTATTGGTGTTTATCAAATGAAATATGTCGATATTTATCAAATAGCATCATCTACAAAAAGCATCTGATGAGGCCTTCAAGCTGAGCCACCATTGTAGCACTGAACGTGTTTGCAATGGTGACCCTCTTTCATGAGACTTTGCCTTCAGCTTAACCTCAGGCGAGGTGAAGTCAAATTGACGTGCCATAAATAAAAAAATAAAAAGATGTAAGGTAAACCTATAATTCGTATCGTTATCACTGTTATCATAACTTTCTTGTTTTATGTAAAGAAAATTTCCCTAAGTAATTAGTATGCTAACTGTTCAAATCAAATTTAGATCGGAAAAAGTTAATACTTCGTCGGGATTCATTCATTGTGACCTTGTATAATAGGTAATCTGAGCATATATTATGTTGTGTGTCAGTAGATGGCTCTACCATCACCCCAACGATTGTTGTATAGGAGAATCTAGAATGCTTCAGCCGCGACTTCGTGTCTTAACGATCAAAGCACTCCCCATGTAAAAACGAAACAGAAAACCGTCGCAGTATTCAGTATTTTTCGAATTATCGAAAGGTGTATGACAACATTTTACCAAGTAGAACACTTTACAACGCGGCAACGGACAGGGTTAATGCAACAAACGGCGCGTCATGTTTCGCAAACATCGCGCGTGTTGCCAAACGTTGTCGAACTTGTTGAGCGTCTATGGATACAAGACAAGAAAACGAACATACCATTATTTCTGATTCTTTCTCCACATAAAAATAAGTATTTCTATCCCTAAATTATTTCAATCCATTACACTTAAATCTTGCATGTTTAAAACAGCAATTTGTAGATGTCGTCCCAACTCGTCGAGCAATCTAAGTACATTGCATGTAGGTGGGTATTTATCTCCTAACTCTGCTGTCCTGTCACCACCGGCTTGGTTCTAATGTGCTTCGGTGGTCGTCAGGAGGCGACACCGTTGCGTTGAGTCACTAGTCGTTTCTCAGGGTAATCGCTCCCCTGGGTGAGCCCAGCTGGCTCGCGTTAACTGAGCGATTGGACTAAGAATTCGATGTGACAATAATTTGTATCAATTTCGACATTTGTGTTTATTAGTCAGCTTTGTAGTTGTAAAAGGTTGTGTGTGTTGATTACTTGATACCGATACTTTATAATAATTCCAAATTAAATCAGTGATAATACACTTGTGCTTCTCCACTGAGGAGAAGCAAAAGTGTATTATTAATTATGTATAAAAAGTGAGCTCCACCACGTGCCATCAATCAACAGTATAAATATTTTAACTGTGCATACATACTTATTACCCTTTTTATGACACAAACTTTCTAGTTTATTGTGTTGTTAAAAGGAACATCCAGAGCGAGGTAATGACTTCGGAAACTGACTCTGTCTGTAAGGAAACCTAAGCTACTATTATGTGCCATTAATAACCTACACTTACAAGCCAAATTCCCACTTTAGTAATTAGGGTGTGTCGGTCGAGTGTATGCCTCTATGCCATGCGTACGATTTAAATTTATTATTATTTATTCTTCACCAGTACACTTAAGTTAAAATAAAATTAAGTAGGCCATTTTTTGTGAAAGAGTAATGTAGTTTCTGAGTTGTTTATTTTCTGTATTTCTTAATTCAATATCTTACTTTATACTTTATTCCACCTAGCTATTGTATTGCTATCTACCGTTTGATGTATTTAACAATTTACTAAATGCGAAAACTTATAATTGGGCATTTTATGTTGCACTTGTTTCTACACTATTTTCTAGCCATAAGTTTTTCTAAAAGAACAAAATTATATATGCCACCATTGAATGATTAGGATACGTATTCAAAATTCAAAATCCTTGTAGTTACATTCTATTAGAACACTGAGTTAGACTTTTCAGGCGTGAGGTTCGAAATAAAGTAATAAATCTTACGAAAATTTTGATAAGCATAAAAATATCAAGACAAAAAATTTGTTCACTCCGTGTAGACTGAAATGAATATTATTCTTAAGCTCATCATATCCTAAAACATAACAACGTCTCAGTCATTTCCTCACAACGTACAAAAAATTAAAAATAATATCAACCACATCATTTTCTTGACAACATCTAACACTGAAATGAGTCTGAGGCATAAACAAGCCAGCTAAAAAAATCTGTGGGTGTCATGGCGCCTGTTTATTTTCATCTGGGTGGCAATATGTAAAGCGTTGACGAGTTTTTCACGTAAATTAACACATAATATGTAAATTCTCTTCAAGTTTCGTCGTGCGGGATGCGGCGAATGGATTAAGAACCGAAATACATGACGTATAAAAGGAAGTGTGAAAGAAAACGTGCATAAGGTCAAACTAAGTTTTTCAAGGCGCTTGCTGATTAACGGTTTAGAGGCTTATGTTAACCGTCTCGGGGATTAGGTAGTCAGACGACAGTCGCTTCTGTTAAAGTCAAAGTAAATCAATTCAAAGGACCAAAACTGCCTGCCATGCCCCAACCTGCCATGATGATATACTATGGTTCTGTTCTCGCCCGACCTCCAATCGAGCTTCAATCTACAGCCGCGTACGAGCCCTCAAAGATCCGACTAGCTTAGCTACAGAACTTTGATATCGCCAATTAGGTTGTGGTAGTTACTTCTCGAAAAATGTCCAAGTTCAGCCGCATCTTAGTTAGACCAGAAAGCCGAGCCCAACTAAGTTGAGAATAGGTTTAGAGAATGATGATGTGTATGCTTATTACTCGATAGTATGATCGAGTACGTATTGTCTAGTAATTGCTTTTATCTGTAGACATGTGACTTTCCACGTCCGCCGTAACGACAATAGGAACTTGTTTTGTGAGAGGCTCTTTATTCGATGATTGGAATCGATTTACTGCGATCTCTTTAGTCGTGCGATGGAAGGTAATCGTTAATCGAGACGGGACTCAGGACTGACGGGACGGGCTGTCTTTTATTCGATTACTGACGCAGACTTGCTAAGTTTTTTTAAGTGATAGTTTTTATAGATTTTTTGATGAACTGAAAACCAACTGAAGTCAGAATGGATTAGTTAATAACGATATTACGATTAGTGAACAAGCGCATTACTTAGTTAAAAATTTGGCACTACGTGAAAACTAAGCTGAGCATCGCCCCAAATATGTTGTATATAAGAATTTTGAATGCTTAGCGGTCAGAGCGTTTCCCATGTAAGGGAAAGAACGTGTCGAAATCTCGCATTCAGTTTTTCCTATATAAATTTGACAAATAAACCTTTTTCTGTGCACTTTTTTTAATTCAATTCAATTCTTTTGAAGTGCACTTTTTTTGTGAAATAAATACTTTTTATGTGGACTGTTTTCCGCAAAGACGGCAGTCCCCAAAGATTACCCTATATGTTTTTATTTTCATAAAGTAATAAGTACTATTAACGACAATGTGTGTACGAGGCCTCAAGCTCTCCTACACTCGATAATAAGTTCTTGTTGGTCAAGAGATAGAATAATGCTGTGGACATTCACATAAGTTCAGCTTGTAATCACATAAGTTCTTGTGACAAATCTCAAATATTTCATTGCCTGAGCGTTGCTCTAGCATGATGTTTATTATTAAAAATACGTATTACGTAATAGAATCGAACCCAGCACAGATGTGGAACCGCAAATGGAATACAAAATGCACAATACAATTTGTGAAATTGAAATACAATTGAAGCAAATATTAAAGCTGCATTCGCATTTTCACAAGCCTTCAGACATCTGCTACGGGATATTGCGAATACGTGCTACAAATTGTGCTTGTTAGCTACGAACTCGCTACGCAGTGCTACGAGAGTGGCTCGTGCTCGAAGCATCGTCGCTTTACTCCTATTGTGCTATTGTACTGCTATTTATAACTTAAAAAATGTTTGCTGGACTTCCGTAAATGAGAAGAAGAAAATCTTCCTATATCCGAAGAGAGAAAGTCAAATCAATGATATTTCAAACGTCAAAACGAAAAAAAATACGAAAAAAATGTGCACAATGTTAAGGCAATTCCGATTTCATAGTATATAACTTAGGTAGCAGACAAGCACACGGCCTACCTGATGGAAACTGGTTACCGTGCCCTATGAACGTTTTTTACCTTTAAGCACACAGCCTATCTGATTATCTGATGGTAAGTTAAAAAATGAGAAGGTTTTTATAGGGTCAGTAGCACAGGTGTGACGCCTCTATAGGCCACGGTAACCACTTTCTATCAAGCGGGTCCCGAGCTTGTCTGCCTCTTAATCGGTATATAAACAATACAATAAGTTTGGGACCCGCATAGTAGGTAGGTAGTCTATTGAAGCCAAGTAGATGCCTAAACAACAACTTATATTATTTTAATTTCACTTTACTTCCACAGTGAATTGACCTTTACGCTGGTCTTACAAGATACAGTACACAAATATCGATGGACGACAATGTTCTGTGTCCTCACTATGGAAGTATAGTAAGATTGAAATTATATCACTTTTAAAGGTGGGGGTAAAATACGTTCATCATTCTCTGAACCTTTTCCCAAATCTGTTGGGGTCGGCTTTCCAGTGTAACTGTGATGCGGCTATACTTCGATATTTTCCGTGAAGCGACTGCCATGTGACCTCCACAACCAATGGTCCAATGACCAACGGCGATATCGAAGTTCCAAGTTAGACTGGTTTATTTCTGTCCTGGGAACTGCTTTTACTTAAATTGTTGCACAAAGACAATTCATTCCTTCACTCATTTTGATATTGTGGAATGCAACTACTTAAAGCATATAGAAATCTATTCCCCAATTCTATTTCATAGTCCCGCTCAAAGCTGGGTGAGCTTTGCCTCGTTTCCCGGGACGACAGGTTGACGGGCGCCCAATTTCGCCTCAGTTTGTGTTGCCACGCGTTAGTTGGCTCATAGCTTTGCCACAGAGAAGGAAGGAGGCCTTAGTCAAAAACTGTTTTAAAATGTGTTTGGAATTCACCTTGTTCCGAAGCTGCTGAACATTTTAGAAGCGTATTGGCTCATAGTGGAATACGACTGGGATGTCACCTCTGGAGCTCGATTTCGTAACGTTAATATACGTAATAAGTAAATATACAAACATTTTTCGTATAGTTCATGAATAAGTGTGTGAAAAATCAACATAACGTCACGTTTACAATACCTATGGTTTCAATCCATATTAAGAAAAATAAAAAAGAATAATATGATCTTGAATATGATATAAAAACTAAACCTACTCAGTTGCCAGAATAATTTATATTTGATCGTGTTTTCAATTTAAACATTTTTATTACTTATAGGTACTGTAGATTGATGGCACTTGGTGGAACTTATTATTATACATGTACTTCTCCACGTACCTAACAAACCTAACCTGCAATCAAAAAAAATGTAATAGGTTTCGTCATGCAGCATTTTCAAAGGTTTGCATTAACAATTTTATATTTTGAAAAGGAAAACACACATTCATTAATAAGTACTTAATATTGCATCTACTAACATAACAGTTTTTTCACTACCCGTTCTTTTCCTGCTTTGATCACTATAATAACAAATTGATCAAACCGAGTAATACACTTTGTCTCACACGGTATCCATTATCCAACGACACTTGACAAATATCGATATCGCATCAAAGTGCCGAGTTACACGGCATGTGAGGCGATCCATCAGTGCCCCCCAGGGACCAATTACGATCTTACTTAATTGAGAGAGTCTTATCTCGTCTCCCGAGCACTCACGGGGCGTTATTAAAAAACTTTGCTCGATATTAATTTTCTACTCTTAATCATTATTTTTAAGTGCAGACTACTTTTTAATGGAAATATTGAGTAATTTTTGTATATTATTCATCATCATTTCAGCCACAAGACGTCCACTGCTGAACATAGGCCTCCCCCATCGACCTCCAATCCGACCGGTTGGAGGCGGTCTGCATCCAATGGGTACCCGCGACTTTGACTATGTCGTCCGCCCATCTCGCAGGAGGCCGTCCCACGCTTCGTCTACCGGTACGCGGTCTCCATTCATGCTTTGGTCGTCTGACGGAGGGATCCCGCCCGGTGATTCTTAGCACCCCTGGCCCTAGCGCTCGACTGACGCCCGTCAGGCGCGTCAGTGTTGCGACTGGAGCCCCCGGGCACTTGGGGCCGTTTGGTGCACACCAACATCTTGGGGGGTTTTCGGACCGTATACCCGCCACGCTGGTCCGGTGCGGGTTGGCGGGTAGCCAGAGCCTCGTTCGTTGGTCGGCAGAGGGCACCACGGGCAGGTGAGGTTGGCTTGGGTCCCCAAGGTGGTGGAAGGGACCCCCTACCCTCCATTATTCATCAAAATTTAATTTTGTATTTAGTTGCGCTATTGATTCATTCGCCAAATGAGCGTCAATGGGTGTCATTTTATAGGTAGGCTTTTATAGTTAGGCTATAGGATTTTATAGGTAGGCTTTTGAGAATAGATGTGAGTAAGGAAACAAGATGTTGGCCCATATAAAGGTTCTTTAGATACCCAAAGTTGCTTTTCACACAATCCTGGGTGAATTGACAGTGTAAGCATAACATAACTACTTTAAATAAAACTGAACACAATTCAGAACAATAGCCGACCGCCAAAGAACCATTCCCTTGTTTTCAGAACTACCTTAATTTTTAACTACGATACTTGGCGAATGGGAGGGCGTGGGAACCATAATTTACTTAGCAGCCAGAAAGTTGTCACGTACTTATTTCATACGTTCGAGAAGAATGCCGCCCTCCTACGTAAGGAGACCTCCCAACCCCCTTCAGATGTTTTATTAAGGGAAAGTTTAATCACACACCCCTCGGAAAGTTGCGGAATTTGTGAATTAACTTGTAAAGGTAATGAGATAGAGAATATAAAGCATATTTGGCGATGTGTTGCCATATTTTATGGGCACACTTAATTACTGACCGCGTTTGGCGTATTAAAGAGGTATCTTTATAAAACTAAGTTAGTATGAATAAAAAGTTTCGTGCTGTTCAGTGTGTAAATTGTTTAACATTTTGCACATCAAACCACCACGGCATTAGAATAGAACATTCAAAGTAATATGTTCAACTATGTATTCATATTCTGTAATTGTATTCTTTGTGACTTTTACTTCATATAAGTATAACGCCGGATAGTTCGATAATTTTGACACCCACATAAACATATTTGCTATCAATAGGAAGTCTTCTAATAGACTCTATTGTAGTGTACTAGTAATAACAGAAAGGATTCTCATTGAAAATATGGATATTAGAAACGAACGAACACACACCCTAATTTTTATTAAGAAATACAGTATGAACATTTAAAAGTTATCGAGAACTATTTTGAATCTTACAAAGTTCATCTTCATTCTCAGAGCCTATTTCCAATTCAATTAGGGTCGGCTTTCTAGTCTAACTAAGATGCGACTGAACTTCGATATTTTCTGTGAAGCTACCGCCATCGGACCTCCACGATGAAATTGGCGATATCGAAGTTCTGTAGTTAGCTTAGTCGGACTTTTGAGGACTTCAACTACCCGTAACGACTGTATGACAACTGGTACCGACATTTTAACGTGCTCTCTGAGGCACGACCAGACCTCTTACAAAATATTAAAGGAATATTCAAATTTAGAGTACCTACACTTAATATGTGTAAAAAATCTCGTATATTTTTTACAAATATTTTAAGACGTTCGAATCAAATATGGTCACGACTCCTTTACTTAACCCTCCAATGCCAGTTCCAGATGTCGCAATACATTTCTTGGATTCATTTCACGCTAACCCTCACGCGCATGTACGCACGGCCGGCGAACCAAATAAGACCACGCTTTGATGTCCGTGATAACCTTTAACGTGAAGCCATGTGATACGTCCTTAAATATACTATAGAAAATAGTTATTTGTGCAACAAGAGAGCAAAACTGTTTTTTGCTGCGAGTGCTGATTTTGAATCCTGAGCAAGCGAGGGATTCTAGGATTGAATCACGAGCGTAGCGAGTGATTCTACTGTAGAATCCTGAGCGTAGTGAGGGATTCAAATGCACGAGATGCAAATAATTTTGCTCTCGTGTGGCACACATTACTTTTCACTTCAGCAGCGAGAACACATAAGAAATATTACTTAGAAGATAATGCAACACTTATTAACAGAACAGAACACCTATTATTAATTAAAATAATGCTGAAAATTTTAAAAGTTAATAATTTAATCTAATTACTTATTGCTGTTCTGCAAATTTAAAGTTGAAAGTTAAAAGTTAAATTTTATACCCGTTATTTTTAAGGTGTGTTCAGAAACAGCGTACGTGACATTTTATTTTTCAAATGTTGATAATAGTAATCATTATAAATACTTATGCATTACTTATTTTGGTATCCAATAACATTACATAATTATTAAATAATGTAAATAAAATACATGGTTATTCTTTTACAAATATCTTTCAAATTTAGAATTTCGAAATAGGACCTTTGACGTGCCATAAATTAAAAAAAATCCTTCAAAATACTTGTGTTTGTTACTCGAACTTTTTTATGGGCGGCCAAGAGACAGAGTGCAGTGTATGTAGTTCGAAAGTTATTCGCGGAACAATTCTTTTTGAATCTATGGTTGGCACTCTTTATTGAAAATTTAAAAAAATAAAATAAAAAGCTACTTTGTCTCACTGAGTGAGCAAAATCGCATTTTGCACACTGTTTTTACGCAGCAAAACTCACTTGTTTGAGCTGCTGTGGTGAAAACATAATTGTATGTTTGATCCTCATAGTTTTGAATATGTTTGTATGAGGAATACATAGTTTTAATATCACTGAAGACCAAAAGGCAGGTGAACAATTTGCAACAATTATTATATAGGTAGCAAAACAGAAGGGCGTGTAAGCATTGTAATTTTTGTGGTGTATTTTTTTATTATTAGTTGGTTTTTTAAACTTATTTTATAAAAAGGTTCATAATTATTCACTATATAACTTTCGCGTTGCGTGATTTATAAATATAAATATGTTTTAGGACAATCTACACAACGTCACCTAGACCCACGGTAAATGTAGTTAAATTAGCTTGTGTTATGGGTTCTAGTACGCGGATAAACATACATAGATACTTTTTTTGTAAATACATACATATTATACATAGAAACACCCAGACCAATTCAAATATTCATATTCATGCACACAAATATCTGCATTCAGCGGGAACCGAACCCACGCCACCTGTGTCTCCATGGCGTGGCGGTAGTGAACGCGACTGTAACCAACTAATAATAAAAAATACACCACAAAAATTACAATGCTTACACGCCTTTCTGTTTTGCTACCTATATAATAATTGTTGCAAATTGTTCACCTGCCTTTTGGTCTTCAGTGATATTAAAACTAAGTATTCCTCATACAAACATATTCAAAACTATGAGGATCAAACATACAATTATCTTTTTCTATAGTATATTTAAGGACGTATCACATGGCTTCACGTTAAAGGTTATCACGGACATCAAAGCGTGGTCTTATTTGGTTCGCCGGCCGTGCGTACATGCGCGTGAGGGTTAGCGTGAAATGAATCCAAGAAATGTATTGCGACATCTGGAACTGGCATTGGAGGGTTAAGTAAAGGAGTCGTGACCATATTTGATGAGTACGCATTGAAATATTCGTATAAAATATACGAGATTTTTTAGTGTACTGTCTGAAAGTCTGAAATTTCCTTTTATATTTTATAAGAGTCAAAAGGGTAGCCTCAGAGAGCACGTTAAACTGTCGGTCCCGGTTGCCATACAGTCGTTACGGGTCTTATCTTATCTTATGGTATTGGGGTGCGTGCTCTGGAGCTTTCGCGGATAATTCGACCCTATTGGCGAAACGAAAATATAGCGAAACCAGGACCATATGGTTAAGACAATAATTTACCTTTTGATTTGCTTGAAATGTCAGGTTGCACCTAGCTGTGCTCACAAGTTGACTAAAGTATGTGCTGTCACGAATTTCAGGGCTCGTGGAGGGTGAAGTTTCTTAAGGGCAGTTTACTACACGCACAGTTTACTATTTTCGTCTTAAGCATAAACCTATACCTTCACGTATCGATTTAAACTTGACGATTTATAGCGATGATAACAACTATAGAATGAAATACCTCCTTAATCAATTGCCGACCAGATAATGCCGTCGAACTTTAATTAGTGCACAATACCACCGCACAGCCCTGCTGACGTTATCAACACTCGAGCTATAATTCAGATTGTTGCTCAAACAGTGGAGTACAGAGTAAACTATTCAACAATGTAAGTTTAATAAATTGGCGTACTGATTCCCTGATGCTGTTTCAGCATTTAGATACATTTAGGAATTTGTTCCACTTCAGACCAAGTACACTTTTATATGAAACTAGCTGTAGCCCGCGGCTTCGCCCACGTGAACTTCTGATCCCGTTCCCGCTGTCAACCATTTTCGTATTTATTTACCTTCTAAACCTTCTCTGGACTTCCACAAATAATTCAAGACTATAATTAACCAAATCGATCCAGACGTTCTCGAGTTTTAGCGAGACTAACAAACAGCAATTGATTTTTATAAATATAGAAAGACATAATGACTTATACAAAAAAAAACGTGCAAGTCCTACAACATTATTTTTTATCTTTTATAAGTATATATGTAACTGCTGTAGCCTAATGGTACGGGTAATAGACTGCTGAGACAAGGTCTCGGGTTCGATCCCAGGTTTTACCATGGCACACACCAATGACTTTTCGATGCTTTTCGATGTTATGGGTGCTAGCACCTCTGCCTACCCCTTCGGGGATATAGGCGTAAGTTTATGTTATGTTCTGTTATAAGTATATGTCACTATAGATTCACATATTATATATAACATAAATATCACTGAAGGTTTTGTTTTATTCTCGAAGTATATTTGAATTACATTCGATTTTATGTTCATCTATTAGGATTTCATGTCGCCCATGCAAAGTGTTCATATCTATTTATAAACTTAGTTTCATGACACCAGTAGAAAGTCTCATAACATACTTTTTCCCGTGCGCAAAATCTCTACGGAAACCAACCCCACAGGAGATGGTGAGAGTGCTTATGTCGGACTCGAATCGACTAAAACGCACACCGTCTTCACGGTAGTATATCCCCCGCACTCCAACTGACCCCATTTAGCCCCTGTTTATCGGGAGGCTCTCGTCACGTGCCGCCGTCGCGGCCTGCTTCTGCTAGGGCGAAAGTCGACTCCAAACCCCACAACCCCGCGCTCATGGGCCATGTTGAAGTAACTTGTATAAGACACTTTTAAATGATTAAGAGTCAAGTTATACAATACTAGCTGACCCGTACCCACTTCGTTGGGCATAATGTTAATAATCCTTTTTTAGTACGCAGTGTTATGTATTAATTTCTAACTGTCAAAAGGAGGGTTATATGTAGGTATAGGTTGTATTTGCATGCTTATACACAATTCGAAAGTAACTCTATCCGAAAGAAAAAACATTTTCTGCGGAAAAAACTACTTTTTGTAACTTAAATATAAAAGTTAAACATATGCTGTCGTTGACATTTTTGTAGACATTTCTCTAGAACTCAAAAAATCTTTATAATATTAGTATAGATGTGAACTTTTGCTATAGCACGTAGTATATATAGTTATATCGTCTACGACTGGTTCTGTAATACGTAATGAAAGCGAAATCTACTATTATGATGCTCTAATCGACTATTTTAAAGTGCTCAGACTCTATGTTTTTATACATTGGAAAAACCATTAAAGAGAAAAGCTTAGTACTACATTAAATAAAATACCCCATTGTTATTTCAAGACCTTTTAACGTAGCATAACATTAGGTAATTATATTGTGAGCAGCTGGAGGTTATGCCTACATACGAGATACAGATTTTGATATACAATATAAGTAAACCATCTCCTTTCCTATAAAGGACAACACGTTAAGGGCTTAGATGTCATTCGACCCGCATACGGTGCAGAATATTCCATCTGCAATTTCCATCATTCTGCAAAAATAAGAATGCACTATAGTTGCAGCATGCTATGATGGCCGTTTTGACACGACTGGTTTTGTTCGTTTTCTCCTTTTTGGTGCCTCCTCGCCACATTTCTCTTTAGTTATTCGTCTAACAGTTCGTTGTTTAATATTGAGTGCACTAAAAAAGAGAAAACGACTAAACCAATTGTGTTAAAACGGCCATCTTAGCGTGCCGTAACTACAGTCCTTATATGATATACTGTGTCAAGTTTAAAGTGAACCGATTGGGAGACTGTATCCAGTGTACTATCAAACAGAAACCGCTTTCAACTTCATCTTGAACTCCCAAGTGTCTCATGATATTCTGCTTCCGATATGTAGGTACACTCAGTATTTGTTGTAGTTAGTTTACATTCAACAACAAGCTTTAGAAACTAACTGACCGATACAACAACTTCTAAAGGTTAAAAGAAAGTGATTCTAGTAGTTTAACTTCACCTCGCCTGATGGTAAGGTAAAGTGAAGAAGGTAACAAAGTCTCAGAAAAGAGGGTCACTCAATATCACAAACACGTACAGCATTACAAGCCTCCATTGTAATGCTGTACGTGTTTGAAATGACTCAGCTTGACAGCCTCATCAGGAGCTTTCTTAAAGGACCCAGCACTGTGGGAAGAAGGAAATACGTGAGCTGGTAAGGAATTCCACGACTTCATGGTGCGACAAGACATTCACATTGTGATTTTGAACAACTGTTTTGATTTTATTATTTGTTAAAGTAAAGCTCAATGATTTAGGAGTAGGGTTTGTAATCCAGAGGTTCTGGGTTCGAAAACCGGCTGTTACAGTACTGTCACTCCGAGTTACTGGATGTATTAGGAGGAATACGATTACTAATATTCTTCTAAGTTACGTAGAATGATATTACATAAATAACCCTTTCAATTTCCATGGCCAACATGGATCTAACAAATCAGAAAAATTAAATTCGTGTCGCATAATTTTATTTTATGAAGGCATAGCGCGGGCTGGGAGCCGGCATGTGTCAGGACGATAGCCTTGAAATATTACCGCTTATGATTTAGAATTTTACTTTGTGGACGTTGTGAGAATCTTCTTAGGCTTACGTTTTTTGGAAAAATCATATGTCCAAACCCTGTTGACACTACGGAAAATCGTGTCAGGAATGTAATTCCAAGATTTGAAAGGGATGGGATATTCTTTTTGAATGGAACTCTGGTTATAGGGCACATTCCAGAGTAAAACATTTTCTTGTTTATAACTTTTTAGAAACAACATAACATAAACTCACGCCTATATCCTCGAAGGGGTAGACAGAGGAGAGACAGACACCCACATTTCACCAGTTTATGTTTAGGTCCCAATGTAATAGGTGGCGAGTCTATTGCCATTAACCGGGCACATATAACAATTAACACATATTAACCTGCGATAAATACACACATAACTTCGAAAAGCATCATAAATTTTATCATGCCTCATTTATAAGAAATATCAATAAGTACAGTCTATCTAATAAGTCTAGTCTAATTTTAAAGACTGTTGACTGACTGTCTATTATCAGTTGAGACTGGTAATCTTTATTTAATAAGTACTCATTGGATTTCAAATTGTCTCTAGAGGAATTATAATCAACCTGAAAATTTAGATAGATATCTTTTTATTATACATCAAAAAAAGAAAATTACAGTAAAGCGAAATCATTCTAGGTACACGTAAATAATAATACATACAATGTATGGCTTATCGGTAATTTTAAATCTATTTGATTGACAGCCACATAATAATGATCACCATGGAAGTTTTCCCGACGATTTATTCCCGATAATAGCAGTACCTCCTGTTTTCATTTTCAGGAATGTTCCCCTAACGCCCTGTATAATCACGCATATAAATCCTCGAAGGGTTTACCCCTTAAGAGATGTATTAAACACCCACATTTCAACAATTTCGTGTTTCGATAATTGTCTATTGCCAGGCACTTTCCCATTGTTATATAATATAACAACGACAATATATAAAAGAAATAGGTAGTAAAAAAAATCGAACATTAGCCAGAATAGCTATTTTACGAAAGTAATCGCAGTTATCTTATATTGAAAACACTTTTCAGGTCATGCAGGGCTGCCCCTTACACCCTTCAACTCGTTTCTTGTCGGAGTAGGTCGGCGCCAACCCTGAGACCAAGCTGTGGGAGGACAGATATAAATGGGAGCACTAAAGGCCTGCGTTATCTACTCGCTGATAAGGTATTATGGCCTGCCTACGTCTAGCCACCTTGCGTATAATGGAAGAGACGTAGGTAACTATTATTCATACTATGTATTTTTATTCTTAAGTTAAGTGATTCTTTTGAACGTGTTCTTTGAGATAAATAATCTAAATTAATAGTTTATAGTTTATAGTTTTTTATTTCACAAACAATTTTACATCGTATTGAAATGTTGTAACTTAAAATTAGCTTAGCCTAAGGGCGGTACAACAGAATATTAAAACTCAAACGGAAATTCAATTAAAAAAAAACAATAAAAATAAAATATGTCAAAAGTTGCATGTCAAGAAAATTAAAATTAAAATTAAAAACGATACTGTCCAACTCAATAAAATTCTAATATTATTATTTATTAGTTGGCAAATATTAGGTACTTATAATCCATTAGGCAATCTGACTTCAACTATCCTTTTCTGGACAAAGCTTCAAATTCATAGTTATAGTTTTTAATAATAATATTAACATATAAAGAAAAAGATGATAAGGATTTGTCAGTAAGCGGGGCGTGAAAAAGCATCTGATGAGGCCATCACGCTGAGCGCCACCATTGTAATTGTAACACTGTACGTGTTTGTAATGGTGACCCTCTTTGCTTAGACTGTGCCTACAGCTTACCATAGGGCAGGGTGAAGGCGAATTGATGTGCCCTTTATGAATAAAAACTTGTTGATCTTTTGCTGGTGGGGATACACGGCAAATGGGCACATTCCTAGTCAAAACAAATTATTTAACTGAACGTATAAAACCGAGAACATTAAAAAAACGTGACGTCATAACTGTTTATTTCATACACGTTTTCAAACAACTTACCGTTTCGATATGAAATTCAATAAATATAAACATTAATATGACTTGACAGTCCTCCTTTTGTAAGACGAATAGTAATTCGTATTCCGAAAAAAACACAAATATCTGCCTACCTTTTTCCTTATTGTTATTCACATCTTTCCACTCGCTACGACATATCACACAGTATATCTTACACATCTTACGATACAAAGAAAAACAAAGTTGTAAGCCGTCTTCCATTTAAGACCACAACATCACGGGCCTCAACTGCCAATCACGATCAAAAGCTATCTGCAAAAAATATCGAAACAAAATGGCGCCTAAGTCTTGCTGGTAACTTTTGTTGGCAAGTCGTAACAGGATTACGGAAAATTCGGAGACGTCGCAACTTGGATGGTTGTCCCCTGAATTATTTATCATAATGGAACGGTATAGGTGGGGATCTGAATAAAATAATTCACTTTTTCGGTACTCCAAGTTACTAGCAGTAGCGGTACAATCGAAGGATATTAAATTTATTCTATCTGGGATTGTGATTTTACAAATGTATGAATCAATATTCTTTTTTATAACTGTAACATTGTGCTCCCAGCTGTGTAGTTTTATGATAAAATAGTAATAACATGTCTTTATTGTACACCAAGGATAGAATAGTATAACACAGAGAAATTTTCATGGTAAATACAATTGGCGGCTATGAATTTATCTTGGAATTTTACTGAGTTGGACTTGTAATATATCGTCTCTTAATCTACCACAATAGTTCAGTATGAGTTTTATTTAACTAACTTACGTTTTATTAAGATAACGAACATCTATGGCAGTCGTAAAGGGTAGTTGGAGCCCTCAAAAAGTCCGACTAGCCTAACTACAGAACTTCGATAACGCCAGTTTGATTGTGGAGGTCCGATGGCAGTCGCTTCTCGGAAAAAAATAGCCAAGTTCATCCGCATCTTAGTTTGACTAGAAAGCCGACCCCAACAAAGTTCGTAATAGGTTCATAGAATGATGATGATTATTATTTTAAGCATGTATTTTCGATTGAACCATAACCTGTAATGTAAGAATGATTGAGTTTAGTATTTACTGTTTTCATTATAATTTGAAAACGCCCTTCGCTTATGCCGTAAGTCGTCAATCCCTTCTGTCAATTTTAATTAATCAAAAGGATGGTTTCCATTATAAGTGGGGTTCGGTTACCTTCTCTTCGTTCTATTGTAAAGCGATTCAACGACAAATTGGAAAGAAATTAACCATCTTTGATTAAAATATTGTTACTGTAACGTGGTTCAAAGTTTTACAATTATGACAAGTACGTGAGGGGAGCGAGGGAGTTATACTAAGTAATATTATTCTAAGTTCTTTACTTCTTGGTGTTGCTCTTAAGAATTATTTTTGAGTTCTTAAGTGACTTTATATGCTTAAAATTCTGCAATGTAAACCTTTGAGAATGCCGCAAGGCGAATCCGGTTAGGTACAATAATAAATACAGTAGAGAAGTACAAGGGTGTTATCAATATCAATAACGTGTACCTATTATAGTTACTGTAAAATTGTTACAGTTGCGTCCTTGGTGGTATTTACCCATCTCTACCATGGTGAATGTTCTGACGAGCTCTTCCAATTAGTCACACGCTCTCCTTTCCTACACAGGACAACACGTTCAGGGCTTTGATGTCGCCCGCATATGGTGCAGAATATTCATTCAAGAACCAAGCGGTTCGGTGAGTCTTTCGTTAGTCGCACCATTAAGTCTTGAAATTCCTTACCAGAGCACATGTTTCCTTTTTCCTACGTGAAAAAGCATTTGATGAGGCAATCAAGCTGCCATTGTAACACCGTACGTGTATGTAATGATGACCCTCTTTTCTAAGACTTTGCCTGCAGCTTTACCATCAAGCGAGGTGAAGTCACATTCACGTGTTACCTGAATTCCTCAATAAATTAGTTCAATAGTGTAAATTATAATTATTGTCATTGATACTAAAAAGTCACCAATTACTATGAAAAAAGAAAATTATGAATATCTGAAGCGTCGCTTCTTCAGAAAATTCAGAAGTTTTCAATCAATGTTTCAGTACAGATGGAGATAAGACTTTGATATATGTACATTATGTACAAACATCAAAGCTACATGTTACTGGGATCACTTAGAGTTCCCTCACGTAACTAGCCTACAGGTAACTCGGTTAATATGACAATTGGTTACCAGTACGCAGGTCAACAAGATTACCTAAGTGCTAATGTACCACTCAGAGTATGCACCGATCTTGGGCTACATGATGGAGATCAAAATCAGATTGTTATACAAAATTATCAATAGTAATATATGTTCATAAATTAGGCAAAAGACACGCACCCATATAACGCCTTTTCTACAAAGATTTAAAAAAAAGTTAAATATTATTAAAAGGGTGTCAACAGGTGTCAAGTCGTCAGTCATTTCATGATTTAGTTTGTACAAAATAATGACCCAACCTAACCCTTCCAGCTAACATTAACTTACTCCTGTTTAGAGTATAATACAATAATAATCATAATATAATATTATTTGCCTTCAAGCAAGGTCCGAATGATAATTTAAAATATTAGTACAAGTACAGCATGTTTAGTCGCTCACAGCGGCATGCAAATTTTTTATTTACATAATTTCTAAATTATAACTATGTTTATTATGTATATTTCTATTAAATTGGTTCTAAATTATATCAACAGAATATTAATCGAAATCCTAAGAAGTCTTTACTTAACTTATTTTCTGTGCGTCATAAACTTTTTATTGTCTAAAAACATTTTTTCTTCAGATATTTTTTAAATAAGTGCGTTTTATTTAACTCTCTGATGTCTTTTATTGTTTTATTAAAAATTTGGATACACGTACAAAAACTATTATTTTTATCTTAAACTTGTTGACATCATTACAGTACGGTTTGGTTTGATCGTAATTGTATACTTATGCAATATTTTAACTGCTATTTCAAAGATACAGCAACCAGCACTGTTTCTAATATTATCAAAAATAATCATACATAAAATGCAGTTACTTATGGTAGATGTTGTATTCTAAAAATACACGAAAATCAGATCTTTCAACACTCTTTTATATAAAGAACTATAATAATGTGAAACCTGCGTCTCATTTTCTAACTCCACAAAGAAAACTCAAGTATTTCGCGTTTCCTTTACGCAGACTACATTTCTTAGAAACAGGAGATAGAATACAACTCTTTCATAATGTAAGTACAATTTTTCCTTTGTCTTCCAAATAGCGAATAACACAATACTTTGTGTTCATGTAATATGAAAATTTTCTGTCAACGCTTTTACTAAACTGTTCATAAACTGGCTATTAGGCAGGCAAAGGGGGAAAAGCTAGAGGCTCAAGCATAGACACTATAATTGTACGAACAAGTGCTATTCTGTTCCTAACTGCAAGTAATTAGTTTTTTTTTATTGATGACCTCCGCAGCGTGGCGGTAGTGGACGCGTCTGCTACGCAGGAGGTGTGGTTTCGATTCTCGCTCAGTGCAAATATTTGTGTTCATGTATATGAATATTTGCATTGGTTTGGGTGTTTCTATGTATAATATGTATATATTTACAAAAAAAAGGATCTAAGTATGTTTACCAGCATTCTAAAATTCATAACACAAGCTAGTCAAACTATGCTTACCATGGGTCTAAGTGGCGTTGCGTAGATCGTCCTAAAAGAGAATTTATTATTATTTATTAGCAATTATTTTTTATTTAGGACACGTTAATTTGACTTCAAAAGAAAAAGAAAGAGGGTCATTATTACAAACACGTACAGTGTTACAATCCGTTACAATATAGGTGCAAATTTTTAAATCTTAAAATTTAAATATAAGATCTTAATATATTCGTCATATATCCAATAGAGAAGCCAGGTAAGAATAGCTGAAGAAAGAGTGTGGAACTACCAGTGTGTAAGATTTGTATGTAAACGGAAAAAAACTTTGCTTACTGATAACTGAATGCTTAGACGGGACTCGAATCCGTGATCTTTCCCTTACAAGTGGGATCTCTGCATTCAAAATTCTCCTATACTACCATAACCAATGGAAAAACCGTCTTTGGGGCGATATGGTGGGATTAATTTACCGATAATCATACGAGACCATTCACCTCTGTAAAGAAAAGATCGCAAATCCCGTCGAAGCAATCACCGATTTAAATTTGATTATTTTTATATGTTTCCAACTTAGTTACAATTAAGTCTAATAGAAAACATCTATTATAATTTCCTCAACAACTTGATCGAACTAGTTCGGTGCGGATACGAAACTCATTTAAAATTTCATTAGCAGTGTTTGCGATCGACGGTGATCCGTCATCATTTCCGTCCGTAGTCATCGGTAGATCGGTGTCGGTGACGGGCGATTTATTGTTCGATCTATCAACCGGGAGCCCATAGATAGTGTCGATGTATCTGTTGCTTATTTCCTACTTAGCTGTTAGAAAATTACTTCGTACATTTTATTATTTATTTGAGTTCTTCAATCGAATCGACGGCATTGTTGAGTTTTCATCCTTGTGTAGTAATTTTTCTTTTCATACCACTTAGGTGGCAGACAAGCACACGGCCCACCTGATGGGAAGCGGTTACCGTGGTCTATGTCGTCTATAGGCCACGGTAACCATTTTCCATCAAGTGGACAGTAAAAAAACAGTATAAAAATACTGGTACCCATTGAAAAATTGTTTTTGTATTGGAAAGTCTCTGTATAGGCAGGTAATATATATGTATCATCATACGTATATACCTATGTATACTCAAGGAAGTGCAGCTATAAACACAAATATTATTGCGCACGTGTTTCCTTCTTCCTACAGTCCCGGGTCCTTTAAGCGGGGGCGTGAAAAAGCATCTGATGAGGCCGTCAAGCTGAGCGCCACCATTGTAGCACTGAACGTGTTTGCAATGGTGACCCTCTTTCATGAGACTTTGCCTTCAGCTTAACATCAGGCGAGGTGAAGTCAAATTGACGTGCCATAAATAAAAAAAACACAAGGAAGTGGAGCTATAAACACAAGTATTCAAAAAATCGAGAAATTTAACAGTATTTAAATATGATTTCTTAAGATCTTAGTGTAAAAAATAAAACTACTCTCTAATCATATAAGTTCATAAATAAACATACCTTCTATACAGCTATATTTTTCTATTTATCTTCCAGATGGAATAACAAACCGCCCATTTAACCAGTAAGGTCTGCTTAACGCCAATTATAATACGGGGCACTACAGACTGACTTATGGCGGCAATTGAGACCGCCATTGCTCTCCACTTTAATTAAAGACGATTGTCTTCGGCATCAATAACATGCTGAGATTTAAGAACACTAGGAATGCAGAGGGAAGGAACTGAGGGACTGAAATGTCGTTATCGAACTTCGACGGACCTCTCACGTCCTTCACAGGGTTGCCACTTGAGAAGTTTAAAAGATATAAAGCTATTTCACTGAAGGAAATTCTAGACTTTTAGCAATAGAATATATTGGCACGTTTCCACGTTTTGCAATCGGGTAAAACTTTATTTAAACGTTCTATTTCACGTGTTAATAAGTTTTCAATAAACAATACATAAGAGATGTCAAATCGCATTTACTTTCAGAAAATTCAATATAACATAAATTTATATAAACTAAGAAACTGAAAATTGCTATGAGTAGGTATATGCCATGGTTTGCTGTCAAGTAACCATTGAGTATGTTAGATTAGTAACTTAGTAATATTAAAAAGAATAATTAAGACTAACCGCAATTCGTACATTTCATATATAAATCTAGATATCTCGATATTAACTATATCGAGAGCATCATCAAAACAGCTTCGCGTAAACTCGGAGTCCTGAACAGAGTGAGACGTTTTTTCACGCCGGAGCAGCGGTGTCTTCTTTATAAGACACAAATTCGCTCCTGCGTGGAATACTGCTCGCATCTCTGGGATGGCTCCGCAAAGTACTTATTAGATGCTCTCGACAGGTTGCAGCGACGTGCGGTCCGCATTATTGGGAGTCCTGAGGTCACAGAGTCCCTCGAGCCTTTGCAGATGCGTAGAGATGTTGCGTCCTTGGCAGTATTTTACCGTCTCTACCATGGTGAATGTTCTGATGAGCTCTTCCAACTAATCCCACCCTCCCCTTTCCTACACAGGACAACGCGTGCAGGGCTTAGGTGTCACTCGCATACGGTACAGAATATTCCATCAAGAACCAAGCGGTTCGGTGAGTCTTTTCTCTGCCGTACCATTAAGTCCTGGAATTCCTTGCCGGCGCACGTGTTTCCTTCTTCCTACAGTCCCGGGTCCTTTAAGCGGGGCGTGAAAAAGCATCTGATGAGGCCGTCAAGCTGAGCGCCACCATTGTAGCACTGAACGTGTTTGCAATGATGACCCTCTTTCATGGGACTTTGCCTTCAGCTTAACATCAGGCGAGGTAAAGTCAAATTGACGTGCCGTAGATAAAAAAAAAAAAAAAAAAAAAAAAAATGGCTCCAATGTTTATTATATTTTCAGAAGGAAAATAAGCAGAATTAAGTACCTGATCCAAATGACTATTATATTAAAAGCAAGTACATAAACGTGAGATCTAAAACAAAACAAAACGATTTCATTTAAATGACTTGATCCAATCAGACGCCTGTGAGGAGAGGTCTCTTGCCCCAATAGCTACAACTATAGGTCTGCGGGTCGGATGACCCGAGGTTTTATTGCCGAACTTTTAACTCGAAGGATCCTATCGGCTTATTTGTTGTGTAAACTTTAAGATTCAATTTCCCATAAAAGTTCTTCTTTCAATAAGAAGATGGTCATACTATATTTGTGGCTACATATACCGCAATATAAACGAATAAAATGTTTTCAGATAAAACGTATTCTCGTAATACATTTTCAAGGTTGTTTTGTTTGTTCCTTAATGGCACTCATACGTTTATAGTACTGGCTGACTATGGTATAGGAACAGATTATAGACTGAAATAACATAAGAACCATTTTGTAAATAAAATAGTAACCTAGTAATAATAGTATTAGTTGTAATAGTAACCCGCCGCTTTCAGGAAAATCAAGTTGCGCGAGCCCGGGGATGACGACTGGAGACCCTTAGCACTGGGGGCTAGGCGGAGACATCGTAGTTCCTACAGCAGAAGGGGTTCATTTCGAAAGAGAGGGCTATGAATCAATTAGCCTTTTTCCACTGCTGGACATGAGCCTCTTCAAATGTTAGGAGGTTTCGGCCTACTGTTTCCACCCTAGCTAGACGAGTTGGTACAAGGTTTTATTTGGAATTTTTATTCTCCTTTTCCTATAGATACTAAAAATTCAAAACTGAACTAACTAATTTGTTGTTTCGATTTCACCTTGCAAAAAGTGTTTTATAACCAAAAGATTCAAAAAACCATTCCTAGTAGTACTTTGATATTTTAATGTCAAAAGATTCTATAAAGATAAGTTCCGGATACTTCCCAGTCAAGCAACCCCCAATTCGATTGCGGAATTCCTTTATCATCGTCAAAGCGAAGTATAGCTCTATTCTCATAAAAAACATGACATAAATTGGAAGCGAAACCAATTTCCTTCACCATTCACGTGTATTGTAATACCTTAAATGCTCACAGGATTAATGCTCTATTCCACCGGAGATTAGGACTCTTGAATATGCAAAAGGCCAGTTATAGTTACCCGCAGACCCTGAATAAATAGATGGGTATAAAAATATTCCCGGAAATACAAGCGAGATGGGTTTCAGAACTTTGTACCTACGTAATTAAAACTGATATATTGTGTTAGGCAGACTTTTAGTGAGGTAGTCCACAAATTTATGTGATTCCTATTCATAGGGAAGGGGATATATATTTTTTTAGAAGATAATATGGATTATTTGTATAAATATAGATACGGACATAGAATATGGATTAGATTTTTAGGCGTGAATTATATTGTGCATGATGTCGTGTATGTATTGTGTCTTTGTCTTTCTTAATCTTCACCTGACATCGTTTATAGAGCATCTGAGTGGAATGGCAACAGAGTTTTCTACTGCAAAATTGCAGATGATGATTTCTGCTCATATTGACTCATATTGGCTCATATTGACTAGACCGCTATGCATTGCTATTTACAATAGATTTTACCTGCATTTTTCCAAGATATATTATTATTATTATTGCTGTATATTATTACTGTACCGCGGTAGCCTAGTAGTGTGGGTAATGGACTGCTGAGACGAGTTCTCGGGTTCGATCCCAGGTTTTACCATGGCACACACTATTATTTTGATTTGTGTTGGTGGGTGAGTTACAAAGAAGTTAAATTAGTAAAATTAAGTTTATAATAACAATATTTGATACATGATTAATATAAAATTAACCCAATGTTTCATAGCACTTGAAAATACATACTACCTAGTACCTACAGTTTGCCTAGGTTCTGTGCCAACAGGCTGACTTGTCGCCAACGCTGAGTCCAATGTAATGTCAAGATAATTTAGAACCCGCAACTAATTTAATTAAAAATGTGGATAATTGTTGTCTACTAACTAATATTTTAATCAATCAATCAAATCAAATTAAAAAATCTACATCAAAAAATCATTTATTCTGTATAGACCATTAAACGGAACTTACAAAACGTCAATATCAACAATATTTTATAAATTAGTAAGCAAATGGACCACCGCCGGTTCGAAACGCGGCACCGGCCTGAGAAGACTCCGGCAAGAAACTCAGCGGGCTTTTCTTCCAACTTATCGCAGTTCATTGCTGGACATAGGTCTCTCCCAACATGCGTCATTACTCTCAATGCTCCGGCCTTCAGGCCGCCGGAGCCACCAGTTTCAGGTTTATCAGCCCATCTGGCTGGGGGACGTCCCACCTTCCTTCTTGCGATCACCACTTTAAGATCGTTACTTCAGTTTTTTAAATAATATTGTCACATATTCTGTTATATTGTTAGTTTTAGAAGTGGTTTACCGTCAGTAATGTAATATGGTCAGAATTCAAATCCAATACATCTCTATCATAAGACATACTTCTACCACTAGGCTATCGACGGCTATTAAACTTATTATAATCTATACTATTATCTAATTGTAAAAAGTTTGTTTGTCCACGATGGACTCAAAAACTACTGAACGGATTTCGATGCGGTTGTTTTGTTTAAAGGGGTTTGGTCCAACTTAAAATCTTATGTTTGTTTGCTTGCAATCGCTTAAATAATACCAGAGTTATGATTATTAATAAATAGTTTAAGTTGCACAGATGGCGCTTAGGTCGCGATAACCGACAGCCACGCGTGTGGAGCAGCGGGCATCAAGCTAGTTATTTATATAATATGACCAGCGCTATTTTTCAGCAAATCGTCAATTACACAAGTTAATGGCGTTGCTTCCGTTCACTAATGGCCACCTCCGTCTGCTGCTAACAAACAAACCACTAAATATCCTCATGATGACAGCAGGGCACGGGGCACCACAGAAAAGAGGTTTATGGTTTTTTTTTTATACTACATAGGTGGCAGACAAGCACACGGCCCACCTGATGGAAAGCGGCCACCGTGGCCTATGAACGTGTGCAACACTAAGGGTGTCACACACGCGCTGCCCACCCTGAAGGGAAAGGCGGAGAGTTGGGAAGGGGTGGGGAGGCTAGGAAGGGGAGGGAAAGGAGGGGTATAGTGAGCTACCCTACTTACCGGGGGGAACACAACACGGTGGTTATTATGACCGCGGTCTTCTGTAGTGCGGAGGTACTTCCCCAGTTGGACAGCTAATTTCAGACGGGAGATACCGTCGTGTCCTACCTCCGTTTGGTTAGGTAAGCTATTAATATACTACACTTTTTCTTGACTCTAGATTTGAGCGCCAATACCAAAGATTCTACTTCTCCTTTCTACATTTTCGTTCATCTTGGCTTTTACAGGAGCAACTACTAAATCATGAGATTTAAATATGTGCAAGAGTCTTGTGTGTCAATAATCGGCTTGTAAGCGAGGATAGC
The DNA here is from genome assembly GCA_963691645.1 of Pelosia muscerda. Classification (NCBI taxonomy): domain Eukaryota; kingdom Metazoa; phylum Arthropoda; class Insecta; order Lepidoptera; family Erebidae; genus Pelosia; species Pelosia muscerda. The sequence continues at coordinate 586,511 of OY829100.1, forward strand.
TCTGACCCTGAAGGTCTGGACGTGGCCTTCGTACACCTTACCTACCTCTTTTTTAAATTTGTCCTGAAAGCTCCTAAGAAATAGGCATATACTACATTTTATAACGTAAATCTGAGGCATCCATTCCCTTCATACTTTTATGCGATGGACGGCCTGCCGTGTTTGACAGATAGTGAATAATATTAAATAGATTAAACTGGTGACTTTTGCCCCACCTCGTACGTGCCTCAGCGGGGCAATGCCGCCAGTGTGATGGGCACCTTTGCACCCGGTATTATTAGGATCTAGTTAATTAATTAGACGTGATATGAACTGTTTAAGTTAGCTTTATATAAAACGACACACAAAAATAGTACTCTCATCGTTCAGAATATTCATATAGGTATAATTATAAATAGTTCAGTATCTGACCAGCCGTGAATACATCAACAATATAATTTATTTCACAAACAAAATTACAATATAAATGAATCTTTATAATTAAATTGAACATGTTTCATAATATGCGAAATCATTTGTTTCCACAATACTTGTCACGAGACTCAATTGTTGTAAATGAGCGTAGAATTGAATTAATAATAATTTATCTCAAAACGAAAGCATTTAAAGAGAGTTCCGCCTCCATTATTATACAGGCATTTCGCGTAATTTATGCGGTAATAAAAATTTTAATGTACGCGGCCGACAGCCTGGTGACAACTGGGCTGGCTATAGAATATCGGTCTTTGTCTGAGTTACGGTGCGATGTGGCAGTCTCGTTTTGTTGTACACTATGTTTATAAGTCAGTTCTCGATACTAACTGTTACCCGCGGCTCCTTTCCCTTCAGATACTATGGATCCTGAGAGATATGTCTTGTATAATCTCACCTCCGGCAATCGAGGATCCATGGACGGTGTGCGTTTTGGTCGGTTCGAGTCCGACATAATCACCTCCATCGGTATTGGTGGAGGTGGTATCCGTGGGGATTTTGCGCACGATAAAAAAAAAAAAAGATACTATGGATCCAGTGGTGATGAGTGCAATTTAAAGAAGGGAAAGTAATTGAACCTGAACCATAAAATTCCTTCTTCCATTGGCAGGACAAACCGACAGGAATCGAATTCAGTACTGCTAATCCGTTTCCGTTAGCGTTGAGAAACGTTTAGTGATATAGAGAATGTGGTACTCTCATACGCTTCAAACGTTCTTTTCAGGAGTCTCTGGAGATCAAATTGAAAAAGAGGCGTTTGTATATAATATGTATAGTGCACGGCATCTAACTTGGCAAGGTTTTGTAGTAGATGGGGTAAGTTCGCGCATCGTACACTTAGAGGTACATAAAGTGGTTGGCATTATTCTATTTATTCACCAGAATGCCATCATTTATTTTGAATCATGTCAAAGAGACCCAAAAATCACCTCAGATGCGCTGACGGTTCTTGCCAAGTTACTTGCCGATTTCTGTTACAAAGTAAGAAATAGAATTCAGGTGATATAACCATCTTTAAGTCTGCTCATAAATCAGAAAAGCTTGTGAAAATATTACAAAACTCCTAAATTGTTTTTATAAATCATGAAATAAGATTCAAGTCGCAAATAAATTCAGAAAACTTGAAAACATACTGAAATGGAAAGTGGCACACGTCGACACAGCGCGTGAGATACAGATTTAGTTAAGTATTAGCATATAATTATACTTTGCTTGTTCAGTCCTACAGAGAGCAGTATCGTTGGCTAGAATATTTTTTTCTATGACACGTCAATTTGACTTCACCTCGCCTGGTGGTAAGCTGAGGGCCAAAATTTAAACAAAGAGGGTCATGATGAGGAGGCAGTCAAGCTGAGCGCCACCATTGTTTACGTCATCAGATGCATTTTCACGGTCCGCTTAAAGGACGCTGATATTTATACTGTTTTATGTGTATTACTGTTTTTTAAACTCCTTGTCCATTTACCCAATGTTAAAGGAATTAAAACCAATAGAATTTCCCGTATCTTTTCTAAGCCACCATACTTAGTTCTCAGGCTGCATTCAACTGTTGAAAGAAAAGGGCAATCTTCTAAACCACTCTGCAACCGCATGTGCGAGTACATACTTCATACACTGGTGTGTATATATGTGTGAGTGTGGATAAGGGTGATCCCACATTCAGCTGCGAACATTCATTCGAATACGTGTTAGATCGGACTAAATATTGCATTAGGTGCTTTTACCTGTCATAAAATCCATTAAAAGTATGGCTGACTATATAAAACAGGGTACATGTTAATACTTTCAGAAATAAACAAAGGTATGTGAATTATTTTAAAGTTAAAAGAAAAAATTAGCATTTTACAAATTTTATACCACACATTTGAAATTTCTTCTTCGGTTACACGATAAACGCATACCGTAACATAATTATGTAACATTAGATATCACGCTTTATTAAAGAGTTATTACTAAAATACAAGTCGAGAAAGAAAAAGTTTCCTGAATTCTCACTATCCGTTTAAAAACAGCACTCAGCTACTTTACGTGAATCAGCCAGCTGCCACTAACAGACAAAGAAACGATTCCAATACTTCGTGAAAGATATCCTCCGGAAATATAACATCTATGAGAACTTCAAAATTTATATTCGCGCCGCCGTTTTCAGTACCTAGTACTCGCAGCGCCAGTGTGGAGCTTCCTTTACAGAAGAAGCACTGACCTGTTAATTCTTTCTACGTTTGAAAAAAGAAATTCTAGTTGCCAGTGCAAATATAAAAGCAGTCATGCTGTGACTGTGCTAATTTATTACTTAAAATAACGCATTGCAGATGTAACAGACTTACTGAATTTTTAAGCCAGCAAATAATGTACATTCCACAATAGAAAATGACTAATTTATGCAGTAGTTGTTAGACCAATATCACTGTCGAGTTAATTTTACACCTGAAATACTATACGGAGGTAGGATATGACGGTATCTCCCGTCCTAATTGAGCAGTCGGACAGGGGAAGTACCTGTCTGCCGGCGTGTGAGAGATATGTCTTGTATAATCTCACCTCCGACAATCAAGGACCCATGGACGGCGTGCGTTTTGGTCGGTTCGAGTCCGACATAATCACCTCCATCGGTTTTGGTTGAGGAGCACCTCATATGTGGATAGCAATCCACGGGGATTTTGCGCACGATAAAAAAATGGGGAAGTACCTTACCCTACAAATACCGTGGCTAATAATAACCTTGTGTTGTTTCCGGCGGTGAGTAGGGAAGCCAGAGCTCACTGGAGGGGTTTTGTGTTGTCAGTGAGAAGACCGAAATACTCTTCTTTGTTTAGTGCACTGACAGCACAGATGCTCTTTTAACCTTTTCTTCTTCTGTTCTCTTCTTCTTCTCTTTACAGAGCTGCTGAAGATGTCTCCTGTATTGACTTATTGATATTTTCTGCAATTTTCATGTACCGTTTGTGATTAAATTCAAGAGGATTACGCCATTATTATTTGATCGATAGAGTGGTTTCGCTGTAAATCACAGTAGTTCTTAACACAGTAACTATTCACAAACTCTCCAAACTGCTTTTAGAACTCCATCGATTTCCAAGTGCACAAAAAGAGTGCACTTTATATTATGTAAAAGCACTCGTAGCTTTCGTTTATAGTTGGCAATGTAGAGCGCGTTCCGCCCATAAGTATTCCGTTTTCTCATATCCTACTTCCCAGAGCTGAAATAAAACTAGCTGGGAAGTTAGTAGCACGCCCAGCTGGCCGACATATCGTCGGTTTAGGCTTGTGGATTAGCGCAAACGATATTTATATATCTTTTATGTTTTTTGACCGGTTCGAGTTCTGTCTGAGCTTTAAATTTTTACAATTTAAATCTATTTGAATAGTTAGCATACTCATTACTTATTTAGATTTCTTAATAATGCCGAGGAGTTGTCGAAATCATCAATATACCATTGTCATAAAAATACAATTAGAATAACTTTCAGAACTACTAACCCAGATGTATGTGTGACTTGTAACTATGTACTTGTAACTAGGTACCTACATGGTTTGAAATTAGCCAGTCATATAGTTTTCAATATTAGCTACACTTCGGGACAGGGTTTAATCATTAAGTACCCTTTCATCATATCACAAACAAATGCATTTATTCCATTCCTTTTCCCAATTCATCTAGTACATTAACAATATATATTATGGATAACAATGCTTATGACCATGGAACAAAAACAAAGTTTCAATTTAAAAATAATAATAATATAATATTTACTCAACACGAAGAATAACAAAAAGTGGGCGATCGTGGTCTGTTTTTACTTTTTATGCGGTAAAAATAACCACAGATAATTGATGTAAAAGAGAATATGAAAGAGTATTTATATGGCCTCGTACAGTAATATTGCACGTTGAAGGCTCACCTACTCGATACAAGCTAACATCAAGCTGTAATATATAAAACTGTTATTAATCTGAAGCCTTCCTAAGACTAATAAATAAATTTATATTTTAAGGTGACATATGGGAGATGTGCCTTGCGTTTTATTTTTATATAGAAGATAAGTGAGTTTATTATTATTCTCTATAAAAAAAAAAAACCGCGATAGCCTAGTTGTATGGGTAATGGACTGCTGAGACGAGGTCTCGGGTTCGATCCCAGGTTTTACCATGGCACACATCAATGACTTTTCGATGCTTTTCGAAGTTATGTGTGTATTTATTGCTGGTTTATAAGTGCCCGGTTAATGGCAAAAGGCTCGCCACCTATTTACATTGGGACCTAAATATAAACTGGCGAAATGTGTGTGAACCTCTGCATACCGCTTCAGGGATATAGGCGTGAGTTTAAGTTATGTTATAAACATGTTATTTCTCCATTCTTTCTGATTTGCAACTTCATCTTCACTCATATTTACCTATAGTCATATAAAAAATTAAAGTCACTTCCCTTTAAAATAACGTGTGTGTGGTACGACAGTGGCGCTGCGACTGCGTTTCTACAAGTTGTCGCACGACCATGCAGCGAGTTACGGTTCCAGGGTCTCACGTCTACATTGTCACCTAAAGAAAAATAGCCTCACTTAGCTAGTGCCCGTGACGTCATTACGTGGGGCACTAACGTCGGTACGTCAGTTACAAACGACCCCCCCCCCCCTCCCCTCAGCTCCGACGTCATGCAAATACAGCTGCGTTCAAATAAACCACGTACTAGATGAATAGGTTTTCGGGTCATTTTTAACCATTCTTTTATGTGTTATAAAGATATTAAAATGGTGCTGCATAAGTGCTTAAATAACATAACATAACATAAACTCAAGAATATATCCCCGAAGGGATTGGCAGAGATGCTAGCTAGTTTAATTTTGGTAACCTATTGAAATATCGAATTTCTGTTACCCGAATCTTAAAACCCCGAAAACGGTTGGTAGAACTTTTAAAAGACAGATGTAATGAATGACAACTTTCTATAATTCCGTTTTTCATTTCCCAGATGAATCAATTTCCAGGTGCACTAAAACCAAATTTTTAAATAGTATTTTTTTTTTTACATAGTGTTATAATCCAAATATAGTTATACCAGATTCTCAGAATATTTTTTTTTGTTTCCCATCGTACCATTTTCCAAATAAACTTTTACCAAATTTTCAAAATCTTTTTATTTGGTTCCCATACAATCGTTTTCCATCTAAACTATATACAAGAATAGTAAAAGTAAGTAAATTTATACGATTCATTTATTAGGTAGGTACCTACAGCAAGTAATTTAGAAATATTAGTTGACTATTACAGATAGGTTTAAGTGTCAAATTCGACTCAGCAGGTTAGGTTAGGTTAGAACTGCGACCCCCGCACGAGCCGAGCGAGCGAAGCGAGCGTGCCGCGGCAGCGGCCGGCGAGTGCTAGCTACCTTGTAATTTTCCATTGGATTCAGTTTTAAAAATCTGGATATTGTTTGTCTGAAATCAATAAACTGCATTTCAAAAATTTGTGTATTAAAAATTCGGCTTTCGTGCATATGGATTACGGTCATCTGGATTTTGTGCATTTAGATTTCGTGTGTCTGGAATTCGTTCGTCTGGATTATAAAACGTCGTACAAATGAATAAATAGGAAAATGAAATTCGGAGTTGCGATTATATGGCAAATAAAACTTCGGAATTTGGAAAACCGGGATTATGAATAAATGGCCAAACGTTTTCTGGATTATGATATTCGGAATATTAAAATTCGGAATTAAGATAGGTAACCTTTAATTTTAGGTCCCAATGTAATAGGTGGCAAGCCATTGACCGGGTACTTATAAACCTACGATAAATAAAATCTAATAATACATTATCTAGACTTAGTAAATGTTTGTAAATATACCAAAGAAAGAAAAGAAAGAAAACAGATTTTTACCAAATGTGGGCTACATTTAAAATCGGTTATTAAATGCCAGCGAGGTATTAATAAAGAATACATGTGCTATGTATCGTGAAGGCATAGTTACTGACAAAAGCAGAGTCGGCCACTTTATCGAAACAGAGATTCCCGTTCAATTCGCTCGTTCAATAATAATTCCATGCGGAAAAGCATGTTTTGTTTATTAGCTCACCTATTTGCAATCTGAATTCCAATCAACAAATTCCTTCCAGCCCTGAGATTTTCTTGATAAACATTTTACAGTCCAAGCTGCTCGTCTGCTGAATACAGGAATGCATTTGCAATCTGAAGTCGAAAGTCAGCTGGCTCTCGTTAATAACTTATATTTTAATATTAAACTTATAAATAACACTGAGATAAAGTCGATGTTTCTTATTCTATGTGAATACTTGTCAGGAAGGATGGATTTTTGTTTTTGATTGTGGATGTTTATTCCTTTTTCATATAAAACTGGTCTAGATAAAATTTGGTACATTGTAAAATAACATTTAGGCTAAATTTTATCGCTGCAACAGGTTACTGTGCCATTTTAGGTGCCAAAAATCTGATATATTTGCAGACAGGCAGGCAGTCATGATAATATATTCCTACAAAATCACTTACTATCACCCCCTATTCCGTGGGACTCATTTCAATGGTTAATGAAATAAAAAACTATTTTTAATCAAACGACTTGTATTCTTGCAACCTCTGCATCTACACTAAAAAAATTTGCTAGGACTGGAATCACATCGGTACAGTAGAGTCAAGGTTTCAAAGCAGGTACCCCTTGATCATAAAGCCAACTTTTCAACTACTAAATTACCGACACTTCTAAATTATGAACTTTCTCAACCATTACCACAAATACCAAAGTTTTATAAAATATATTTCTTTGAGAAATACGTTCCATAAGTGCACACTCCTCACATCCAAGATGGCGTTTGTTTATAACACACACTATAATCCCTAGTTACAACACGAACTGGTTCGCAGCGGCTTTTTAACCTGGATTATGTTCCGGACACAGCTGGGACAAACAGACAAACAAGCCGCCATATTTGTCCTCTATTTCCAAAGTGCCGTTAGCTTCGTGTGCTTTATTTGGTCAACACGGTGGGGTCTCACACCTCTGAGTTTTAGGGTTGGTAAAACATAATATTTCCATTAAAATAATTATGTTTCTAGGAATTCATGTGATCATTATAGCATAATTTTTTCCATGACAAATTTTCTTTGGATCCACCATGCTCACATTGATTTCGCTTGATGAGTTTGTGTTGCATTCTTACAAACCACACTGGTTTCTCAATGCTCTGGAATAACTATTAATAATATTTTGTACCAGCACGTATTTTTTATGATAAAATAAATAAAAAGAACAACAATTTATATCGTCAATTTACCCGTAGTTCGATGCCGTCCCTCGCAGTACATAATGTGTCCTACAGTTCTGGGTCCTTTAAGCGGGGCATGAAAATGCATCTGATGAGGCCGTCAAGCTGAGCGCCACCATTACACTACGTTTTTGTGAGAGTGACTCTCTGTCCTGAAACTTTGCCTTCAGCTTACCACCACAATACAATCACACAAATAAGAAAAAGTAAAAAAATGTGCAGAGAGGTTTATTTATTATATAAAAAATAAATATGTGTTACTTAAAAGAATATTCCAACGAGAGTTAATTTGAGCCTCAATTTCAAAATGCGTAATTTGATTTGTAGTTTTTATATACATTTAGGTTGTTAAATTACTGATGGTAAGTAAGGGTGTAATTCTAAATACAACGGCTGCTGTTACAAATGTTGTCCCTGGAACTACGGTTCCCATTCTGACGGCCTCGACAGTTGCTTTTTCACGCCCCGCAAAGCGATCTGTCGAAACATTAGGTCCAGTTTCGCGACGTTACCATAAACGTATCCAGAACGTTACCAGAATCATTCATTTGATTATTCTTCAATTGATTGTTTTTTATACGACTTCTTTACACGCCTTGATTTTCACGCTCCGCATAAAGGACTGTAAGAAGAAGGAAACTTGACTTGTGCTGATAGAGAGAGTTTAAAGATTTTATGCTAATAGTGAGTCAAATATAAGATTGTAAAGAATTATTAAAAGTTGGCAAAAAACTTTAACAAAACCTATTTTTATATAGCCTACAAAAATTAATTTTATTGCCTTTATAGATACCTCGGTGACCTCGACCCCTTTCAACTGCCTTTGACTGTACAAAAAGTCCTTTTTAATACGAAAAGCACTCCAAATATAAATCTTTATTGCTTTAACCATTTCCTTTTAAATATTCTCATAAACCTCAAACGTTAAAAAAGAAATCCCCGATTTTATTGGCGCTATGAAAAGACAATAAAAATATTTACGTCCTGTATATAAGGTCGTGAGAAGTAAATATGGCAGACAAATGTATCGCGGATGCTGTGCTCTATTTAGGTGCTTGTATTTAGCAATGTGAACAGGCAATCTCGACTTGTTATAAACACATATCTACTATTTGCTGTTCTCTAATAACTACTTACAGCTTGAAGTAGTTTTAGAAGAGGTAGAACAAATATTACTTGGACTTTTTATTTATTTTTAATTTCTTAAACTTGTTGTAACGTATGTTCGCTGATCCCTCTGAGTGGAATCAATATTAGTACCGGGTGAAGTGTGTAGTTACTATTTTACAACCGCCAGTTCAATGTCTTAGCTTTAACGATACGATACTATAGTGTCGCTTAAGTAATTAAAATCAATTTATGATCGAATGGGATAGGACTTTAAATTAAATGCTCGCAATATTAATTTCAACTGAGAGTAGAGCCAGCGTTCCTCTGACTTACGATATAATATCAAACTCCATATTAATGCTAGTTAAACTCATTCATCTGTCGTTGCGGCAAAAAACATTAACGTAAGGCAATACAAGTGCGGTTTTTTTAGCTGAAGATTTAATAGATCGCTCGTAGCAGACAGCTTGCTCTCGACAGCTTGCAGTTCTGATAAGTAGCTGGGGGTTGCCGTCGGCGATAAATTAACGTGATATAGTGCCTTGCTAATGTTTCTTGGAGAAAAGCTTGGAGAAAAAACTAGCTTATAATTTAAACACGATCGCATTTCATACAAGGCTATGAAACGTCCTTTACGAGTGATTGTGCTTAAATATTTATGTATTTATAAGGTATCATCCAATAGAAATTCATTTAAAACAATCAACTTTCATAAAATCTCGTACATAGAAAATAATTGCCCCATAAACAATAAAAAGGAATAATTTAAATCTATGTAGGCTCTCTGAGTTATGCTCGCGTTTGTACGTCAAATAAGCGTCAGTAGCTTAATGGTAATGGAGTCGGCCTTACGATCAAGAGGTCCCGGGTTCGAATGCTGGCCATTACACTACCGACGTTCTCATCAGTCTCGTCATTAGACTCTCCTTACACAAGCCATTGAGTTTAAGGGAACTTGTGCAAAAATATGTAGTCCGCCATTTTGTAGCGGTGGCCATCTTGGATCAATTTTTATCAAACATAGCTAAGAACACTACGGACTGATTCAGCTTTCAAACAAAATATTACATCAAAATCGATTCATTCGCTCCGTTCGCACACACACACACACAGACACGTGAAACTTATCCCGTCATTTTTACCTCGCGGGTTAAAAAGCAAATGTAACAACTCGTACTTAACGAGGCGATAAATGCAATGAATCTCCGTTTAATTCCACCAGCTTAGACCATCGACATAAAGCTCAACAGCGCTGACGTTTATGAGAAGTCTTTCTTACTAGTGCTAAAATAAATGCCAACAGGAATATCGATAAATATCGCAACCTTTCTGCCATGAGATTGAACGATATAGTGTGTGTGTGTGTGCTGTGGTATGCTCAGCAGTATACGACAGGTTAATGATTTTTACAGACTATGTAGGTGTAGGATTTTAGGTCCACATTTAAAAGTTCAGAGTCCATATTCTTTTATTATCACAAAACAAGAAATAAATCAAAAAATAATCAAACACATTTGGAATATGTATAAATTATTAGCTATTGTGTGTCCTAAAATAATATTAATTATAATTAAGATTAATAACTAAAACCCGCCTACAGACAATTGAACCAACTAAAACCATACAGTATTCTATGATGACCCATCATGGGCGGACCATATCCTAAGAAAATAATTCTCTAAGAACCCATCAGACAGGGACCCTTACTTCCATTAAGAATGGCAAAGGATTTATCCATAGTTGCAAGTTCTGTTCATTCATAATATTAGTTGGATTATACACATTTACATACAACGATATATGAAAAAGTGGAACCGTATCTCCTTTGTCGACTGTACGCTAAATTAGTATGGAATGGACTAAACTAAACTCTTAAGCATTCTACAAGACAATTGTAAGTATCTGTATCTGGATGAATGCCTTACTTAACAAAACAAGTCTCACCGCAATTCACCTCAAACCTTTTTCCCTATAATATATAAACACTCACACATCCAACCGACTTCCTTTTTTTCTAAATAAACCACAACAGAAGGTAGATCTAAACATTAAATCAGCTCAGCGAGCGCCATTACCGGCTCCCGTTAATCTTGCCAGAATGTATGCGTTCGTTCTACTCGTATTTTATGCTTCCCTAAGATGAAAACCTTTACTTAAAGGTCTGCAGCAGTTGATGTAACTATTTACAGAAATAATTTGGTGAACAAAATGCTTTGGGACTAATCGAGTGGCTTAGTTTCAGCCAGATGTATATGCTTCATTGAAAGTATTATACCTAGTTCTAATTTACTGTGTGGTTCAGAGTTCAGCCAGAATTATTTTTATACTGGTGGCAGGGCAGGGTGGTGATAGGTAAGTGAGTAGCGGCACTGTAGTGAAACCAATTACTACACCACGATGGCAACTAGAAAATGCCGTCGATTCTATAGAAGAAGGGTATTTGAACTGTATATAATCTGTCCTTCATGGCTCTGGCTAATCACTGCCGGGAACACAACAGAGGTTATTTATAGCAGCTGTATGCTTTAGGGCGTTGAAGAAGTTTGAATATTAGTTCAAATCAAAACTGCAATTTGTACATTTATTTTTTTACATTGAAGTATAGAATAACGTCGCTAAAGTATTTTCAGTGCCGATATTATTCATCACTATGTCGTCAACGCTTTTCAAATCAAAGTTTGTTTAAATCAACGTAACAATAGAGGAATATTTCAAAGTGAGACTGGCAGCCCGAAGTTTTTAGACGTTCATCATTAGATTACAAAGTTGGAGCTCTATAGAACTGAGAAGGAACTAAGTACAGACTTTCATACAAAACGTTTGTGATCTCGACTAGAGCACTTCCCAACTCCGACTATCGCCGGCGGAGCTACGTCAGGCGATCCTGCGCTAGTTATAAATTTCAATTTTATTACAAAACTCCTTAAACTCCTTATTAGGTTAACCGACGTTTCAAACAACTGGTCGTAAATAATTTCTAGGGTTGTCTGTAGGTAACAGATTTACATTTCATACCTTGATCATTTTTTAATTAGTAACTACTTTTTTGTATGTTCTAATGGAGGTATCCCTCATCCTAATTAGGCTATGAAAGTACCTCTTCCTTGCAGAATACGGCAGTTAAATAACCTTGTGTTGTGTTTCCGACGATGAGTAGGGTAGCTAGAGTTCACTGGAGAGGTTTTGTGTTGTTAGTGGGAAGACCGAGACCCCACTTTGTCTGTTTCGGTTCTATTTCGGTGCTGCACTGAAAGCACTGAACATCTCTGAACCTTAACCCCTCCTCCTCCCTTCCCCTCTCTACATGACCGAGAGCACGACGTGTGACGCCCATAGTCGGTCACGGTCATAGGCGTCCATACGCCGCGGTAAACACTTTTCCACTTTTCATTAAGTGAGCCGTGTGTTTGTCTGCCACCTAAGCGATATGAAAAAATCTATATACCAAGCGGTGCGGTGAGTCTTTCCTCTGCCGCACCATTAAGTCTTTAATTCCTTAACAGCTTTTTTATCCTGCGCAAAATCACCACGTATACCATCTCCACCAAAACCAGTGGAGGTGATTATGTCGGACTTGAACTGACCAAAACGCACGCCGTCCATGGGTCCTTGATTGCCGGAGGTGAGATTATACCTACAAGACATATCTCTCGCAAAAGATATAAAACATCTCTCGCTCCTTAACAGCTCACGTGTTTCCTTCTTCCTACAGTCCGGTTCCTTTAAGTTAGGCGTGAAAAAGCATCTGATGAGGCGATCAAGCTGAGTGCCACTATTGTAACACTGTACGTGTTTGTAATGGTGATCCTCTTTACTGAGACTTTGTCTTGAGCTTACCATCAGGCGGAGTGAAGTCAAATTGACGTCTCCTAAATAAAAAAAATAGCATTGGTTATGAGCAAACATCTTTACAAACTTTCACCGTTATGGTACTAGTATGGAGAAGTTCATATCCAACCTAAAACTCTTCAGTACGCTTTGAGATAGTAAGGCAGTATTACGTGCTCTTTTTATCAGAACCCGTTCACCCTCCAAAGCAATAAATATTAACTTTATATCTAACAATGCATTACGCAGCCCTTCTTGGCAGAATGTCGTCATTTAAACCAAGCAAATTGCGCCAGAGCACCATTAAAGTAATGGCAGATAATTCCCACATACGTACGTACGTGCGTTTTCATGGCCGTAATACTACTTTTCTTGGCGATTTTAAAGTCAAAGATAATTCTGAACAGCCGGCTTTGTTATTATCGCCTACGAAATATAAAATTGAGCACGTTTCCTATAGCTACCGCTTGTACATATGTGACAGTAGGTACTGTAAAGGTCATGATCATCTCGGCAGTGTGCCCCGATTGCGGGCCTGGGGGGGCCTGTAGACAAAGTGACATTCTATTAAAGGAATCGCATCGAAGGGAACCGTTTTTTTGATTTTCTATCAAATAATTATTTAATAGTGCGGTGATTTTAGTAATAAAGATATTGTGAATAAATTTTTCCAGTTACAAAGAATCAAATTTCTTTAAACTTTTGCTGTCATATTACAGATTTATGTCAATCAAACACTTTGCCAAGCGATTTCACTGCTGTTTTCACCATGACGGGTGCCTATCACCCTACCAGAAGCAGGCCACGACGGCGGCGCAACTTGCCACCTCATACCCAGGGGCTAGATGAGGACACCACGGTCCCCACATTAAGGGAAGAGGCTCGTCTCAAAAGAGATGTCCCCGGGTCTGCCGGGATGCGAGAGATATGACTTGTAAAATCTCACCACCGGCAATCGAGGACCCATGGACGGCGTGTGTTTTATTCGATTCGGTTCCGACATAATCACCTCCACTGGTTTTGGAGGAGGTACTTAGGAGGTATCCACGGAGATTTTGCGCACGATAAACAAAAAAAAGATGTTCTCGCCAACAGAATGTCACTTTGCCTAGAGCCCCAATACACTTATAACTTACATCACAACATTCATCTTTTGAACCCCTCTGTTCTCGTAACAAGGCGTGTTGTCTTTACAAACCTTTATCGCGATGGCACGTACAAGTTAGGTATGGAACGCATTGTATGAAAACTTTCCGTTGTATGCGCTGTGGCTGTCTTCCCGAATCGCGTATAATAGCTCCGTACGGAACTATGTGAATAATGGATGTTGTACCACTAAGTTTGGCGTTGAAAGTTGTACTATAAATACTAAACAACACAACGTGGTCCGTCTGAGACCACTGGTAAAAAACTTAGCCGGGTTTTTCTAATAATTAGTAAACCTTTTTTATTCGTATGACATTGGCATTGATATTGATATTAAAAGCGTAAATAGATCTACAGATTTCTTCATTACATCACAGTGGCTTGTGAATTACAGTGTAGAGATATTGAAGTCATGCACTCTATATTTCTGTCAAAGTTATCAACTCGGTTTATAACTAAACGCGTTATATATACGTACTTTGTTACTTTCCCACCTAAGTTTTGTGTAAAGATACGTATGTCTCTCGCGCAGTTTGTTCGTCTTTGCTCCGTGAAACATATCACTTATAATAATTATAATATTATAATCGACCAACACCTAAAGAGGCTCGGGTTAGACGGTTGGATCAAGGGCCGGATGCAGAAGGCTGTGCTACTAGATACGACGCGCATCGTAGGAAGTTCCTTTCTCTGGAGCCCTAACCAGCGGTAGCTTGGTCCCTGTATCCGATACCGGTGGCACTTTTAAATGTGTATTGTTTTTTATTATTGTAAAAAATTCAAAAATGTAAAAAAAATGAAAATAATTCGAATAAAGTATAATAATTATAATAATGTTTTTATTCACTTAACAACTCACATAAAACAATAGTAGTGGATCCCCATAGTAAGCAAATGATGTCTGTATTAGAAGGGCCTTTATTATATAGAATCAATTATTATCAACTGTGTATGCTATAGAAGATAGCGGTAAAGCTTTATAATCCAGTTCTATATTTACTTACTAAATAAATAATTTTTGCAATACAATACAATGTTGGTTTATTGCCAAAGAATAAAAAGTTAACTGGCGGTGGCGTGTTCAAATTATTCATATTTATGTAGGCGGGCGGACCCGCTGCCAACTGCTAGTTTAGATATAATATGGAATCATACATAAATTATCATAACTTTTGTACTTTCCTGTTTGTGGAATATAACTCGAGCATAGCATACGTGTAGGTATATCATAGTGATTTCCCAGTTGTATCCAAAGTTAAATCCTTGAATCTGTTTATTGCTTTCAAACGGGGAATGATTTTCTTCCTCGGTCTGATACTCTCCAAGATGTCAACCGGTAGTGCTTGTGCGACTAAGCATGTAATTAATTTCCTTGCTATTTACGCCGCATAGTAAGGAATCGGATCAACTATTTTTTAAATTATTTATTTATTTAGCTGCAACATTTAAAAAAAAAATGCGTTTTGATCTTGTCCACTCGGTGACGTCATTTTCCAACCAGTCAGGGCGTCCCAATTCAATTATTCTCTAACAAATGTAAAAAAATGTGACCTTTGAAGATACAAAACGAATGCTATCCCATACGCGGATGCTTTCCATAATAGGAACACTTGTACTTGTAACGAGGCTTGTAACACCCTCATCAATTACGTAACAGAAAGGAAATTCTAGTGAGACGTTTTCAATCCACACAAACGGGACCAAAACGTGTGATTCCGCATTCATCACACACAAAGTCACAGTAAACAAAGCCTAGTTTAATTAATCAGCCAGTAAAAGAGGAGGGTCAACGCACACTGAGCACATAGTGTGAGTTGAAAGCGTAACCACTTGTGCGTATATTATCACAATGTCGCAAATTTTCAGTGTAGTAAGCTTTGGAGCACGACCTTAGACAGATGTTACAACACAAGGAATGAAATATTTGAGCTGTAAACACCGGTAACATCAAGATAATTATTATAAGCGTACCCCTGTAAGAATCTTGTGGGGCTTTTTTTATAGAGTTTCATATAGTAGTAAATTATATTTTTTGAGCAGCAAGCTATTTAAAAACCTACTCATCATCCGCAACTCCGTATACTTACCCCCAGTTTCCGATAGGCTGATCAACGCTAAAATTAACTAATCGGCTGTTAAATCTCTTGTCAAGTAGCAATTGGGTTGCTAGAAGCATGTTTAAATAGTTTAATTTGGGCACCTTGGATTTTTTTGAAAACATGTGGGAATGTTTTAGCAGTAAGAGGTCCGCCTACACGACAACGTATGAAAAATTAATGCGTTGTCGTGTCGGGGGATCCCTAACTGGTGAATCATGTTAACTGACACGATGATCAAGTTAAACTATTTAAACATGCTTCTATAGAGCAACCCAATTGCTACTTGACAAGAGATTTAACAGCCGATTAGTTAATTTTAGCGTTGATCATCCTTTCGAAATTGGGGGTTAATCATTATCTTAACTTTTATGTTTACAGAGTGTTCAAGTAAAGATTTAAGTCTCATAAATTAAGTAGGTTACGTGAAAATAAACTTATTTTTGGTAACTAAAATATTTTTTTACAGATGAACAAACAATTGTAATTGGACTGTACGTTTTACTTTTAATTTGCTTTTTCATTTGCATTTACTTTTGTTACCATAGCTGTTGAAAGTTAATAAGTTAGAGAAGATTATAGCAAATAAATCATGATAGAATCCGAAGTCCGTTGAAAAAGTAGGTTTATTTCAATACTTGAAACACTTAAAAGTTACACAGTAAACGACACGAAAGTTACTGTCGATTTTTAAGTGCGTAAAGTCGGGCCCGCGTCGCCGTCGTGCTCATTCAGTTTTCGGCAGTAACAATAACTATTAGGAATATTGTTATTGCACATCCGTAAATATGTCCGGATGCGGCCCGCTCAGATAGTGTGATATCCGGATCATACGGGCAAACTTTGACACTTGGAGTCGGCTGTTCTGGCGAATGTGGCCGTATACTGTTTTACGACGATCCGACACAAAACGTGTTTGGCACCAACTGGAGAAGTTTCAAATTGGAACTGGGGTGGTGATAATCTATTTGTTTATGAACACGTGGTCCTTAATTTATATGTAAAAATAATATACCAGACACGACCCGAGGCGGGTTATTTACATGACAAAAGCTTGGCTGGCTGATCGACATTCATGTACTTAATGATTTGATAATTGTAAATTAAATAATTAGCAATAAAATAAAATAAAAAAAATATGATAGTTTGTAAAGATATTATATTGGGAAGTTTATTTCTAAATGTTGCTAGCATGTTGCAGCGAGAGTTAAAAATGTTGTCTAACGATTATTCTTTAATAAATAGGTATACTGTAAAAATATTGTTAAGTTAGCATATAATATATTATGTCATATAAAGATTGTGAACTAAAAGAAAATTGTAATTCATGTCTATTTAGGTACAGTTCTTTGTCTTTTTTATTTTGTTTTGGAGTTGAAGAGTCCGCGTGTTCTCGGACACTCGGAGCTCATCACGTACACTTCGACCCTATTGGAGCCTATCCCGAGAAGATTCATTCGTTGTCTCCCTAGGGTGACTCTTACACAGTAGGTATGTGTTTCATCGTTTCATCGTCCTCCTTGCAGTGTCTGCATTTTGCATCGTTATATCAATCTTGCTCAAAATATATTTTTACAGTAGTAACCAGTAAACGCTCTCATTATTTTTTCGTATTTTGTACTTAGGTACTGAGATTGATGATTTTCTTGGTCACGTTCCTAAGTTATTGTTTATGAATTACTTGGAATGCTGCCTGTTCTTGGCACGTTACACATTTTAAGTTTATTCGAGGTGGTGAATGACTAGATTTATAATGACCAAAAACAAATTGTTATAATAATACTTTGTTCCACATCAAAGCAAGTTATGTATATCTAAAATAATATTTACTAATTTAGGTATGTACCTAAAACGCACTGTACAAGTACCTACTGCACTATTTTTTACTAAAAATAAAATAGTATTGCAAAAGTGACTACAATTCAAATAGTTTCACGCACAAAGCGTAATAAAATGTCCTCGTGAATCTAACAGAAACGCGTTTTATTCGAAAGTTTTACCGACAAATATACTATTATTAAAGCCTGGAGCTTGAAAACTACGAGTTTTGTTCAAAAAGATATATTATATGAATGTTTTACAGAAAGTAAAGGCACAGAACAAAAGAAAATACTTCTTACTACGCACATACTCCTCAACAATCGTCAATGACATTTAATTTTATTCGTAATTAATTATTTTGTTGTCATTCCGTAAAGTTCCATAATATTTGCCGCCATTATCGATCTGTTTATCATCGTGTTAGAGGAGTTAGAGGCTTAAAACGTCTTAAAATTCAGCTTTTGTAATGAGGCACGCCTATATTACCGCCTCACCGTCACCTCATGCAGACTATAGGCATCAAGTTATGCTAAGTGTTCTAAATCCCCGATGAGGCTCGCTCAAGCTGTTGTTAATTGACGGCGTGTTAGCTAGTATAATGTTTATTAATCTAATCTGGTCTAGTCTGTACTATTTTCGTGATAGACTAAACAACATAAACTCATGTCTATGTCCCCGAAGGGGTAGGCAGAAGGGCTAGCACCCACATTTCGCCAGTTTCTGTTTAGGTCCCAATGTAATAGGTAGCAAGCCTATTGCCATTAACCGGGCACTTATTAAACCTGCGATAAATACACGCATAACTTCGAAAAGCATCGAAAAATCATTGGTGTGTGTCATGGGAAAACCTGGGATCGAATTCGAGACCTCGTCTCAGCAGTCCATTACCCATATCACTAGGCTACCGCGGTATTTAGACTATATTTTACGTAAAATATCATTTCCATACATAATATGTCGCTTGGAGCCCGGCAGAGTACAATTTGGGCGTCCCCGACGCTTTCCATGATGTCGTATGTTACAAATGAGTTTTAAGGATACAGAATGTTAATTTTATATTCTGTGGTTATTTTAAAAAATAAAATGTGATACTTCGCAGATATTAGATTTCATTGTGTTAGTTACACCTCTTAAATCGAGTAACACGAGATAGATGGCGCAAGACAAGCTCGTCACCTCGACTAATGACCTCTTTTTTGTTCAAACTCTCTTTGTACAATAAAGCACCTTAAAAGTTGTCAAGTCAGGGTTGCCATCAATCACCGCGCTCTATTAGGGCACGGAGGTGACCGTACATGACGTCATTGAACTATGGAGGTGACGTCATTGTCAGCTCATAAATCTGAAGTGGCGTTTTGTTATAGAGGTTATTACGAGTTCTGGGTGAGTTTTTTAAACTTGGTGGTTATAAAGAAGTTTTGTATTATAGTATTGATTTGATTATACATTCTATTACTCTTAATAAAATAAATGTTTTATCTACCTATATAATTAGATGTTATTTTTCACCAAGTCATCAACATAGTACCTACTCACACCGATGTAGGTAAACATAATCAATTTTGTTAACGCCCCCTAAGTTCAAAAGAAAAATTTCGTATGCTTTAGATGTGGTTCGGTAGCTCAATGGTCAGAGCGATCTCTCTGTAATAGACAGGTAGCAACTAACAAGGGGTTTCCTTGTTAGCTCACATGTTTCGTTCTTCCTACAGTCCTGGACCCTTTAGGCGGAGCGTGAAAAAGCAACTGATGAGGCCGTCAAACTGACCGTCACCATTGTAACAGTGTACATGTTTATAATTGTTTCCCTCTTTCCTGAGCCTTTGCCTTCAGCTTACCATCAGACGAGGTGAAAACAAATCGACGTGTCTTACATAAAAAATAAGATTTAAACAACTGTATAGAAATTCATCATTTTTAAAGTAAGTAGTACAATATTTTATGCGCCTGTTCAGTTGCTTAAGGTCACGTCAGAACCCAGGGTCCGCTTACTTCTTTTCCTCCAGCTTCTATGGGAACGACGGCCATCTGACCTGCCGACTTCGAGGGAAAACCTTGTGCCAGAACCTTGGCCATCAATTAAAGGTGGTACCAGTTTGCAGGTACGATTAGCTTGGCACGTAAGATATAGATGGGGTCCTTACACCCTTGCTTGTTACACATGAAGTAAAGTGAAGGAATGGGTATGGAATTACTTCGCTATTGAAGAACATTTTAGAAGTATCAATTTCCAGCTCACATCTTGTGTAGGGTAACCATGATATACAGTCGTTTTACAATATTAACTTCATCTAATTTCTAAAGACTGTAAGTACCTACCGTTTCCGTGGCACATAATATAGCAAAGCAACTACAATCCTTGTGTTAGGCATTCCATTCCCGATCGGAGCAAAGTGTGATTAAATTATTATATAGATAAATTTGTAGTGATCATTAACAGTTAGGTAAGTGATAGCTTGATTTTCAATTCGATATTTATGTTTTTTGTCTTCATTGTGGTTCCACCTGTTTTAATTTTGACGGTTTTTCCTGAGGCTTCGTCTTCAGCCTACCATCAGAAAGGTTAAAGTAAATATGACTCAACATGTCTTATACAGGATGGTAGAGAAACTCTTCCGAACTCCGGCTATAGTACATATTGGCATAAGAAAATACAATTTTTATTTTTATACTGTTTAGCTAGCATTATTCACTCACTGTCGTGTTACTAAAGTTTAAAAAAAAACATTTGATAAAATCCAACCAACTTTTGTAGTAACGTTATTTTTTATAAATTTATCATTTCATTTAGCTCTACTGATACGTTGGAGAGTGTAAAATGCTAATTAAATAGTATCAAAAACATACCAATTTTTCATGCCAATATGTAGTGTACCCAGAGTACTACCACTTTCCCTAACAACTTATTTATAAAAAATATAAGTATCCGCTTTATCACACATTAAGATAATACAACAGTTATATATTCACTACACTTTTACTTGTATCTAATTTTAATACACCAGAATCTCAACATAATCATGGTCACAGTAGCGCGCTCCTGTTGTGTTGTGTCCTGACACCGCGACACCGTACACATGATGTACGGAGACACGCGACACTCGCTCTCACGCTGTCGCCATTACCTGCCCGTCTCGCCGCTCGTTCCATCAACGTGATAGCAATTTCCTAGCAAGTACTTATTTTTGTAACGCGCGGTGACGTAAACAAGTTATTTTACAGCTCGCTCCCCTGTGCCATCTTCCTTTTTTTAAATAATTGAATTTAAAAAAATGGCGTGGGAAATGGTTTACGCACTTTGACTTTATTGTTAAGTACTTTATGTGAAAAATAACTTCTATGACAATCTACACATTGTCATGTAAACCCATATTAAGCATAGCTTGTGTTATGGGTTCTAAAATGCGGATATACATATTTAGATTAACTTTTTTTAATACGCATTATACATAGATCTTCCCAGACCAATGCAAATAGACATTATCCATACATATATATCAACTATCCATGACATGATTTATCTATTTATTGGTTAGAGCAACCATAAAGCGGTTTTCCACCATTTCAGGAACTGTGTAGTCACTTCATGAAGTGACTTATTGTAAAATTTGAGCACAATAAACTTAATAGTTAAGAATTCTATAATGCGAACTCATGTGTGAAGATTTATCCAGCTGCTTTTATTTGATCCGTAGTAAAGAAACGAATAAACTCTCTTTCGAATTTATACATTATTTCAGTTTGAAACTACTTTTTATGGATTCTATGGCCAAATATTTGGAGTATGGCGTATAACATTCTGCGTAAATAGCAACACCAATAGTTCATCATAGTTCGGGTACTTTGAAATAACTTGCACTTCAAACTATGTGACAACTACCCTCCCTAGTCATTCCGCTGCTGAGAAGAAGCCGGAACGTCAGAATAAAAGTAAATAATACCAACATCGCAATAAAATCCGCAAACAGTAATCTCATTTCAATTCGTGATATCGCATAAACTTCAAAAAGTATCATTATTTAATGTTATTTCAGTACTGTCATTGGCTTCCAGCGTATTTGATTACAGGCTTCGAAGCCTTTCAAATTATCTGCCAAATTTAAACAATGTGCATCCAGGCAGCACTGCCTGTGAATGCGTCATGCTGAACAATAATATTTTGCGTTCACGCCAATTGGTGTGACATTCGATAGAACAATGCCAGTATTTATGCTGATCAAATATTTACATCGTTACGCACGAACGAACATCGCTTTTATTTAACAAATAATCTGCGGCATAATGACGATAATGTTTAATAGTAGGCACTAATTAGTTTTTGTGTTAATCAAATTTGTTGCAATCAATTAAATTTGGTGTTAAAGGTCGGGCTTCTACCGTAAAACCAATTGAAAATTGTTAGTTGATTGCGTTCCCAGATTATCGCAATTTAGACTAGCACTATTACGGAAAACTTCAAATAATCCCAGAGATAGCCCCGGGTATGCCAGGGTGCGAGAGATGTCTTGTCATCATCATTCCCTGAACCTTTTTCCCAACTCAGTTGGGGTCGGCTTCCCAGTCTAACTGTGATGCGGCTGAACTTCGATATTTTCCGTGAAGCGACTGCCATCTGACCTCCACAACCAATGGTCTAATGACCAATGGCGATATCGAAGTTCCAAGTTAGGCTGGTTGGACTTTTGAGGGCTCCAACTACCCGTAACGACTGCCATAGATGTTTGTATGGCAACCGGGACCGACGGCTTAACGTGCTCTCCGAGGCACTTATAAACCTGCGATAAATACACACATAACTTCGTAATATTTACACACATAACAACTGTCTTGTAATATTATCAAAATCAAAAATCATTTATTTTGTGTAGACCATTAAACGGCACTTACAAAACGTGAATATCAACAATATTTTATAAATTAGTGAAAAAAAAAACAAACAGACCACCACCCGTTCGAAACGCAGCTCCGCCCTGAGAAGACTCCGGCAAGAAACTCAGCGGGCTTTTCTTCTTTTTTGGTCTATTTACAATCATCATATCTCACCTCCGACAATCGAAGACCCATATAGACGGCGTGCGTTATGGTCAAAAGATGCCGTCATTTTATATCCATCCATACCATTTTAGACCAATTTTGGGGATGTATGTTTGTATTCTTTGTCTGTATGTACCTATGTATCTATGTATTAAGTGTAGGTATGTATTCCTTTTACATATTTTAGATATATTAAAGAAATACATATCTACATAAGGCGTGAGTACGCCTTTTGCCTATCGGATTAGGCAGAGGCCACAACTTAACTCTAAACCTTTTATGATATTGAATAACCTTGTCGGTTATTCAATATCATAAAAGGTTTTAGAGAGCTAAAAACATTAATTTCTAGTTTGTACGGCAAAAAACTGTCCAGTTATTTTCCTTTCGCACAAGCATATACAGGTTGAAATAGAATTAGACATTCGTTGAATTGAATATGTCGTTGAATAACACCAAATGCTAAAAGTGAACCGTCTCAACACAGTTGGCACTTTTCATTAGTACTTTCAATCGGTATTAATATTTCGTTTTATGTTCACACGACGAAAGTAAATGCCTCATATCAACTTAGTAAAGCTTTAGTGAAGACAAAATTGAACAACAAGTGAATATCTGATCAGTTTAATATTGCATTAATGAAATGTTAATAAATGCCGAAAGTGAACCGACTTCAGACGACTTCTTAAATACATAATTATAGTTTGTAATGACGCGCCTACACACTCAATTAGTGTGGACAAAAGCCGCACGTTTCTTTGAGAAAAGCCTTATGTGACGTCATAATTAATTCCTTTATAACTACCCTGCCTACGATTCCACGACAGCCTCCGCTTAGCAATTAATGATCGTTCTGCAACGACATTTTCGATGATCATTAAGAAAATTGGTTTAATTATTTGTCCATCATTTTAAATTAAGGTTTCGGGGCTTACCTTTTTGAATTAGTAAGACCCAGAGCGCCTTAAGAGGAAAGAAACTGTCTTATTTATTTGGTATTAGCTGTGTTGATTGATATAGTCCAGAACCCAAAATCAAGAAAACTTTTTCAGGAATATTACCTATCGAGAAAGACTCCTTCGGATATTACACAGTATACCTACATATATAGAAATCTTGAAAACGATCTAAAGTATGTATATACACTTTGTTAAAAATAGGGATAAACGATAAAAAATAGGCTGTCGTGCCTACGATGATTATGATTCCATAGTCACAGATTCTTGCGGTTTTCTTGTTGAGCTCTTGCGCACAATATAATTACAAGTCTATTTATTTCTTTCTTTCGACGACGCCTATTACAATGACACCCAATTTTTTCCTTTTTCATGTTACTTGGGTGGCAGATAAGCTCACATTCCAACTGAAGGAAAGCGGTAATCGTGGTCTACTGACGAGTGCACTTACAGAGATGATGCAGTAGTGATGTAGATCTTGTAAAATCCCTCTAATATCCTTCTTGAAGAGCATTCTTACATTACATTAATTGAATTCATTTTAGCATCGCTCTGTCGGAGGCAAAATGTGTTTATGTTTTGTACAGTGAGTTAAGTATTCAATTCTATATCAAATTCTGTTATCAACATCAATTTTTGTATCAAATTCTGTTGAGCGTGTATTCGTAATTCTTCCCCTTGACGATTCCGTGCGTATATAAATGAACGAATTGAATGAAAAATCGATCGAATGAATGAGTGAATTAATTTCAAATGACTTATTGAACCAATTAGTAACTTAGTACATATAGGCATCGGGAAAGCTATGCTTTTTCCTACTTGAATGGCTAATTCAAGATATGAAACCACCCGCCTGATCAGGTTTTACCGAGCGACTACAAAATGGGATTTTCAATATGGGTAAGGTTTCTACAAGTTCGGCAATCTGCAGCACGAATGACACGCCTCTGGTGTTGCAAACGTCTATTTCTAGTCCGGTCACAGTGACCACTTTCCATCAGGTGAGCCGTGTGCTTGTCTGCCACATATCTGGCATAATAAAAACCAACTTACGGAATTTAAATCCCGTTCGTATGAATTTTGTTTTCATGTCTCAAAATTCATTCGAAATACGAGTGCTATATTTTACTATCAATTTTTTTTTCTCTTTTCCATTTTTCCGTTTATTGGCAAACGGCAAAATTCACTGGTACACTACGGGTGACGACTGTGGACTTGTTTGTTAACTACCGAATATTTAATACGAAGCAGGTAAATAATCAGATGAATGCAAATTGATAAGAGCTATTACAATAATCGTTAGGAATATATATTTCGATTATCCTGTTTGCAAATGATATTATGACTATTTATCAATGCTCTACAGGATGGTTAAAGCTTATATACGTATATTGCGATGTTGAATTATAAAAAATAACTTATAATATATTTTATACACATCCGTCCCGAGATCTAACATCAAAAGAGTTTGTGATGTCGTTCATAGGATCGGGCAATAACTTGTTACGTCAAAGAGATTCTATATATAATTTGTTTTTCATACTTACTTTTGAAAATATGTTTATACTTGTTTGCAAGTATTTGAAACAGTTTTTTTTAAATACTGTGGCCTGCGGCAATGCTTATCGAAAAGGTTCTGTGTTCATTGACACTTTTTTCAGTCTACTATAACGGAAACACACTTTGATCTTGTATTTTGGTATCAAAAGGTTTAGACTTTTGTTTCATGATAGGGTATTTATTGGAGTTTGTAAGTTTTATTATGACAATAATGGTTTTAAAAATAAAAGTTAAGCCTTCATTAGGACCACTTATATTTTATTTTTAAAGTTTAATGTTACTACAGTTAGTTACGTAAACAATACGTATGGCTTAGTATCGATTCTCATTGGATAAATATTTTTCAACTGTCCTTTTTGATCTCAACCTTAGAATCCTTAGATCCTGGTGGTGAATATTTAAATGATAAATTATTGGAGGAACTTAATATTATACATTATTGATAACACACTATTATTTCTTCACTATGTTTATTATTGTACCTAACCGGCATCGCATCAAAGGTTTACATTGACATTCCAATTTCTAAACACTACGTAATTGAACCATTTTTCATGTTTGTTTGTTTGTTTTTTATTCATGTTCTATCGCACAAATAAAGGCCGATTCTAAAAATTAACTAGTAGTATATTTCTACGTATATCGAGAGTATAACATCTAGTATAGCCCATAACAGTGCAAGTAATAATGTGAAGGCAGTGCACGGGCCAGCTGCGCTTTACGCCTTTTTAAATTGGAAAATTGAGCGGAGCCATCGACCGTGAGTGCGCCGCCGCGCCGTGTGCAGAACTCTTTATTTTTCATAGTCCGATATCAGAACAGCCCCTCACCAGCCCGAATGCACAACTTCATTTGGATTTTACGTTTCAAATACGCTTTTTGGAAATGATAAAAGGATTTTGTGCGATGGTATTGTGGTGAAGTAGGTAGAGGTTCTGGCACTGATGCACACCTTTTCAGTAGGATATATGTTGTAATTATATAATATGTAGCATGTATGGAGTAGAGTACATATCATTTATCTAATTTAGGTGGGATGGTGGGACTTATACTTTAAGAACCGCGATAGCCTAGTGGTATGGGTAATGGACTGCTGAGACGAGGTCTCGGGTTCGATTCCAAGTTTTGCCATGGCACACACCAATGACTTTTCGATGCTTTCCTATTTATCGCAAGTTTATAAGTGCTCAGTTAATGGCAATAGGCTCGCCACCTATTACATTGGGACCTAAACATAAACTGGTGAAATGTGGGTGCTAGCACCTCTTCCTACCCCTTGGGGATATAGGGGTGAGTTTATGTATGTATGTATGTATGTCTGTATGTATGTATGTCTGTATGTATGTATGTATGATTAGAGTGCACACAACATGTAGGTACTTCAATAAATTAAAGTAGATACTAGGTATAAAATTTCTGATTTGTGTAAGGTGTGTAGTGATAATTTCTCTATATGGAAATTATTAGTAAAATTAAGGATATTAGTTCCATAGAAAACATAGGCAGTTTGTAAGCATTACAATTTTTTTTATTAGCACTTAGGTGGCAGACAAACACGCGGCCCACTTGATGGAAAGTTGTTACTGTAGCCTAAGGACGTTTGCAACACCTGGGTCGTCATATTCGTGCTGCCGATCATATAGAGAAGAGGGGGAAAGGGGAAGTGGGGAGGGGAGAAGGCTGAGAGAGTCTCTGTGTAGTCAATGCAGAAGACGATGTAGGGTTTCTTGGTCTTCTCACTGACAGCATAAAATCTCTC
The DNA here is from genome assembly GCA_963691645.1 of Pelosia muscerda. Classification (NCBI taxonomy): domain Eukaryota; kingdom Metazoa; phylum Arthropoda; class Insecta; order Lepidoptera; family Erebidae; genus Pelosia; species Pelosia muscerda. The sequence continues at coordinate 613,572 of OY829100.1, forward strand.
TAGTGAGGTCTGGCTCTAGTTTTATTCATGACCCACTTACAAAAGTTTTATCTTCGGCTATAAAAACCTATGTGATGTAGGTAGCGTTCGGTCCACTTGAATCATACTTAGAGAGAATTTACAAGCTATAATAAAAAAAAACCACTTGTAAAATATCACACCTGTCTTTATATAGAACTTTTACTGTCGTAACGTACTGTCACACGCAAACACGTACGTTTTGTATATGCCGATAGGCGTTCTGTGCATATGGATCGCGCACATGGCGCAATTTTATAGGCTCGTAAATCTGGTGTAAAAATAACCAACTTTTATGGCAACACTGAATGTGTCGATACGCACCCATAATGTAAGTACTTCGGTTTCAATTGGCGTGCCTGTTTAATGTTATTATTAACGATATTACTTTAGGAGAAGGAGAAAAGACCGAACAGAATTCGTGCTTCGACGTGAAGGCCTCGGAAACAATGAATTGTGGCATGGGGCCGAAATATATCCAATTAATATAATGTAAGAATGCTCTTCAAGAAGGATATTAGAGGGATTTTACAGATCGAGGTCATTACTAGACCACGATTACCACATTCCTTTAGGTAGAATGTGATCTTATCTAGTGACAAAAAAATTGAAAAGTAGGCTGTCGTTGTAGGCGTCTTCAAAAAATATATTTTTTTATAATTCAACACCACAGTATACGTATATAAGCTTTAACGACCCCGTAGAGCATTGATAAATATTCGTAATATCACTTGCAAACAGGATAATGGAAATATGTATTCCTAACGATTATTGTAATAGCTCTTATCAATTTGCATTCATATATTTATTTACCTGTGTATTAAATATTCGGCAGTTAACAAACAAGCACACAGTCGTCACTCGTAGTCTTCCATTTTGCCAATAAACGGCAAAATGGAAAAGAGAAAAAAAAGAAGTAATAAAATATAGTACTCGTACGTATTTGGAATGACTTCTGAGATATAAAAACAAAATTTATATGAAATAGAGGATTTTAATTCCTTAAGTCGATTTCTTTATGCCACGTAGGTGGCAGACAAGCACACGGCTCACCTGATGGAAAGTGATCACAGTGACCTGAAGAGAAGTGGACGTTTGCAACACCAGAGGCGTCTCACTCGTGCTACCAACCCTGTAAAATTTTCTCTTCTTAAAGAATCGCATATTGTAGTCGCTTTGAAAAACCTCAGCAGGGAGTTGATTCCATATCTTGAATTAGCCGTTCAAGTAGGAAAAAGGATAGCTATACCCGATCTCTATACGTACCAAGTTATGAATCATTAATTGGTTCAATAAGTCATTCGCAATTAATTCACTCATTCATTCAATCAATTTTTCATTCATTTGTTCATTCATATTCACGGAATCGTCAAGGAGAAGAATTACCAACACACGCTCACCAGAATTTCACATAAAATATAATTTCCGAAAATTTAACTCACTGTAAAAAACATATACACATTGTGCCTCCGACAATGCGATGCTCAAATGTAATGACCCAATTTAATTTAATTATCGATACACTCTGTGTCCACGCGAGAAAATTAACTGTAGTGGAAAACAGCTAACGAACTGGCAACTGTTGCTCGCGTTCCGGTCACATGGCCCCGGGGATTAGTGGGAATAGCAATGTTTGTAATGTTTAATCCAAGACAGGTACCGTATATAATAGACTATTTAAATTAAATTCAAATTTAAAAAATATTCCACAGAAAAAATACCTTCAAAAAGTAAAACATTAATCATTCATGCGCTGTCGTGTAGGGCGACCTCTAACTGGTGAAGCTCTGAAACTCCCACGTGTTTTCAAAACGATCCAAGGTTCTTACATCGGGGGTTAAAAATCAATGTTAAGAGAAAGTGCAAATTGAATTGGCAGACAGATAAGATTGACATTTATAAAGTTACTAGCTGGCAGGCGCAACTTCGTCTTCGTCACCCCGTTTTTGCAACATTTTTCACTTCTACTCTGCACCAGTTGGTTGTAGCATGATGTTATATTTATATAAAGCTTCCTCTTTAATCACACTATCTATATCCATCAAACCATATCAATATCCGTTGCGTAGTTTTTACAAAGGGACATAGGGGTATAGGGACAGAGAACGCGACTTTGATTTATACTATGTAGTGATAACGCGTACAGATGCGTGCAGCAAACGATGTGTCGTTGCGATGAAGATTTCGTATGTCTCGGGTAAGGCAATACCTTATAAGATCTTAGGTGCCACCAAAATCAAGATACTGTTTACATTTTTATTAAATTGATTACATTTCGCCCCACCAAGCATCTCCATTGGTGACGCTAAGTGGAATATTACAAAACATATAATTCCACTTGTCCCACTAAATTCATTTAGGTGGAGAAAATTATGTAATTTATAAATTCCCGGTACAATCGTCCCCACTAGGGTTGAGAAATTTGAATGCGAAAGTGATTTGTGGCTTAGTTTTTTACGTTATTGTATTGTACAATTTTATTAATTGCTTTTTATTTGCATAAAATTTTATCGCGAAATGTGCTTAAACTGTTTAATATTACCAGGGCTTGTAACACAGTACACGTGAATGAATAAATTAATTCAGATTTGTAGCTAAGATCACATAACGAGTTGCAACATCTATAGTGCGTTTGTTCAGGGGTGCGACGTCAGGTAACCTCCACGTTGGCTTCCCCGTTTCTTCCCCCTTTGGACCACGGTCCTGGGGAGCGGATGCGGGGGAGCTGGTGCACCCTGGACAGCGGCCAATAGACTTCAACTTCTAGGAGCTCTGTTGGTCGTTGACGAATTACCTGGCAGCTGACCCCATTGCACGAGGGGGTCGTGGTATGGCGGGCCTGCAAGGCCCGCGGTCGTCGCCTCTCCCAGTACCCCTCTGATCTTAGAGGGGACAGGGGAGAGACATTGTGATTCATTTGGAATCAAGGGACGGGTTGGCCCACTGCTCGCGCAGGGGCTGGCAGGCACTAGTGCCACCGTTGGGGCTGGGAGTGTTGGCTGCTCTCCCGCGTCGCGTAATCTCCGGGTGATCGACAATGACCAGAGTGCTAGCCACACTCTGGAAGCCGTGACCTCGGAGGACGCGGGGCTTGCCTTTATTGGCCGGCCCACGACAAGGAAAGTCTTTAAAACCCGACAGCGAAGTCGTAAAAACCTGTGGATACCAGGGGACCTCCACAGTATATACCCCGCTTCTCGGAATGAGCGTCACCCGGGAAGTGCTTGTAAATCGTTTCATACTCGTGGGACTTATATGGATGCAATTAAACCAAAAAGAACCCCCCAACCTAGCGAAATAGTCTGCGCGGAGGTCGCGCAGCGCCAAGACGCGGAGGTCGCGTCAGTCTCAGCGGTGCTGGAGAAGTTCGGCACCGCCAGCGAAGGAAACCGGGCAATCAGTCCTGTTCTACCAGGACTGCAGATTAAGCCGGCCAAAAAGCGGAGGCGGAAGAAGCCCCGTCCGCAGAAGGACGAGTCGGATTTGGACTTCACCAATACCGACTCGTCCTCCGGCAGCACTAGTGCTGACGAGCATCTGCGCCCCCCTCCGCCCAAGGTGGTCAGCCTACTGGTTGGCCGCCATATAACGCGAGGTGGAAAGAGGGCTGCCTCCCGAGCTCACTCTCCCCGGGCTCCGACCTCAGACGATGCAGGGGCGCCGCCGGGACCCTCCAAATCGGCGGCGTCAAATCTCAGCAGGAGGACGACTAGTGCCCTTGTGGAGTCCCTACAAGGTCTTGTTAAAGGACTACAGGGGCTCCCATCCGCAGAACAGCAGCAGCTACTAAACGGCTTGCACACCCTCTCCGAGGAGAACACTATTCTCTCGGCGGAGCTGACCGCGATCCGCAAAGAGCGAATAGAGGCTCGACGGCGAGAGACCGAGTTCCGCCGGGAAATGGCCCGGATGGCAGCTGAGCTTGAGGGGCTCAAGAAGACGGTGGTGGGTATGCCGGAGGGGCGGATAACTCGGTCATCATCACGGATGATGCAGCCGCCGCAATCGATGCAGCCGGTGCAGCCAGCGCAGACGTCGGTAATACCGACTCCGCCAACTCGGCCAGGTAACTCGGAGCCATGGGCAGCCTGTATGGCGGCAATGGAGAGGCGGTTGGAGGAGCGCATGAGGTGTATGGTGGAGGCCATCATGGACTCCATCCGTCGTCCGCCTCTTGCGCCACCGTCCGGGTACGCTGCTGCCCTTCGAAAGGGCACTAACCCACCGCAATCGGCTTGCAGCCCGCCTTCCGCTACTGCTGCGTTGGCAAAAGGCACTCCGGGTGCCCAGAGCAAGGGCAAGGGGAAGGGTAAAGGGAAGGGGAAGACGTCTCCAGCTCTAGCCCACGCTGCCCTAGAACCACACCAAGTCCCAGCTCCGACTGCTTCCACAAGCTCCCCGGCAGAGGGGTGCTGGGAGGTAGTCGGAAACAAGAAACGGAAGCGGAATGCCGCCAAGAAGGCAGCCCGAAAGGCCAGAAGGGCAAGGGCTGCCGCAGTGGAAGGAGCGCCGAGACGGCTCCGTGCCCCCCGAACGACGGCTGTCGTTGTCACTCTGACGGCGGAGGCGTCTGAAAGGGGCATGGGGTACGTCGACGTGATGCGCAAGGTGAAAGGCATCGACCTCGAGGACCTCCAGATATCCGGTGTCAAGTGCAAGGATACACGGACTGGCGCCAAGCTTTTGGAGGTCCCCGGCGCCACCAGTGGCCCCAAAGCCGACGCCCTAGCGGCTAGGCTTAGGGAAACACTGGACGCAGCCGACGTCCGGGTGTCCAGGCCCAACAAATGTGCGGAGATACGCATCACAGGCTTGGACGTATCCGCTACGGCCGAAGAGCTTAGGCTTGCCGTGGCGGAGGCTGGGGGCTGCCCCCTGGATGCAATAAAAGTCGGAGCAATTCACTTCGGCCGACGTGGACAGGGGGCGGCAGTTGTCGGCTGCCCCATCGTGGCAGCCCAAAAAGTGGCCGACCGGCGGAGTCTACTGTTAGGAGGCTTCCTGAGGGTGCAGGCACGGCTCCTGCAGGCCCGACCATCCAGATGTTTCAGATGTCTGGTGGTGGGTCACGTGGGGGTGCAGTGCACGGCGGAGATCACGGTTGATGACCGGTGTTTCCGCTGTGGCCAGCCCGGTCATAAGGCCGGCACGTGTCAGGCTCCGCTGCACTGTTTTAGATGTGCAGCGGATAGCAAACCAGCCGACCATAGGGTTGGCAGCAAGGCCTGCACTGGAGGGGAGCCGAAGCCGGGAGACCGGCGTTCCGCTTCCAGTTCGCGGCGGGGTGCGGAGGAGAGGGTTCCATAATGGATCCTCACCTCCGCCTCCTGCAGGCGAACGTGGGCCACGGTGTCGATGCTCAGGCACTTCTGCTCCAGAGCATGGCACAGTGGTCCATTAATGTCGCCGCTGTCGCCGACCCTTACACCCACCGGTTTCTCGGGCCTGCTTGGGAAACCGACCTGGATGGGTCGGCGGCACTGGTGCACAACGCCGCCGCAGGCAGCCCCCCTCTTGCCGTTGTTGCAAGAGGACATGGCTGTGTGGCGGCATTAGTGGGGGAGATTGCGGTCGTGGCCGCCTACTTCTCGCCGAACCGAGGCATAGCTGATTACCATCGTTCGCTGGATCAGCTGGCTGTTGTCGTCAATGCCTGCTACCCTCACCCGGTTCTTGTGCTCGGGGATTTCAACGCCTGGTCTGTGGCCTGGGGTTCCCGACGCACGAACGGGCGAGGCAGGGCACTGGAGAGCTGGGCCGATGGTCTCGGTCTAGTTCTCTTGAATCGCGGGGCCATCGCCACGTTCGCGACCGCGAGGGGCAGCTCAATTGTGGACGTTTCGTTCGCGAGCGCCTCGCTGTCGCGCCGTGTGCAGAACTGGCGTGTCGTTGTGGAGGAGGAGACTGCGTCAGATCACCGATACATTCGGTTTGACATCTCCCCCTCCGTAGGCGATGCGCCGGTAACACGGGCCCCACGCGAACCTCGCTGGGTGCTTAAGCGACTAGATAAGGATCGCCTCCTGGAAACCGCCATCGTTCAGGCCTGGGCCTCTGCGCCGGACAGGCCTGTTGATGTAGATGCCGAGGCGGTGTGGTTCCGGGAGGCCATGACACGTGTCTGCGACGCGTCTATGCCTAGGGCTCCGCCCTATAGTCCGAGGCGTCAAGTCTACTGGTGGTCAGCGGAGATCGCGAGGCTACGGCAGGCCTCCTTGATCGCGTTCCGCCGGTGGACTAGATTCCATAGGAGACGTAGACGCCGCGCAGATACGGAGCTTCGAGTGGCGGAGCTTCGTGAGGAATACAGGGAGGCCAAAAAGGCCCTCCGAGTGGCAATAAAGCGCGCTAAAGCCGAAGCGTGCAAAAAACTGCTGGAGACGCTGGAGCGGGACCCATGGGGGCGGCCTTACCTTATGGTGAGAAACAAGCTGCGCCCCCGGGCCCCGCCGTTGACTCAGTGTCTCCAGCCGGAGCTGCTCGGAGGAGTTGTTGGCTCCCTGTTCCCACAACCAGCGGTGGAATATGTTCCGCCGCGGATGACTCCGTCACCTCGGTCGCTTATGACACCCAGCGTGGATGACGACGACGTGCCCGAGGTCGCTTGGGTAGAACTAGAGCTGGCGGTGCGCAGGCTTAAGGCCAAGAACACCGCCCCAGGACCCGACGGCATTCCAGGCCGAGCGTGGGTCCTAGCTCTAGGTGATGATGACAACGCTCTCGAGCCCCGACTGCGAGGGTTTCTCAGCGCATGTTTGGAGCGGGGCCAGTTTCCGAAACTATGGAAGACGGGGAAACTGGTTCTCATCCGAAAGGCGGGGCGCCCGGCGGACTCGCCATCCGCCTACCGGCCCATAGTGTTGCTCGACGAGGTGTGCAAACTCTTTGAAAGAGTTATCGCGAAGCGCCTCGTCGAGCACCTTTCCAGAGTGGGGCCAGACTTGGCGGATGGCCAATATGGCTTTCGCCAAAGGCGCTCCACGGTGGATGCCATAATGCGCGTGAGAACTCTGGCGGAGGATGCGGTTGCTCGGGGCGAGGTAATGTTGGCGGTGTCCCTAGACATCGCCAACGCGTTTAACACCTTGCCCTGGAGTTGCATTAGGGAGGCGCTCGTTTATCACGAAGTGCCCCTCTACCTTCGCCGCATAGTCGGGGCATACTTGACAGAGAGAGCTGTCATCTACCCAACTGCGACCGGTCTCGGTCGGCGAGAGATGTCGTGCGGTGTTCCACAGGGTTCGGTCCTGGGGCCGCTTCTGTGGAACATTGGATACGACTGGGTGCTTCGCGGTGAGCTCGGGGACAGTGCCGCCGTCACGTGTTATGCGGATGACACATTAGTGACGGCGTGCGGTGCTACACACCGCGAAGCAAACCAGAAGGCCACGATCGCGGTTGCTCAAGTCGTGGAACGGATCCGGCGGCTGGGTCTTGAAGTGGCTCTGCGTAAAACCGAGGCCATGTTCTTTCATGGTCCTCGGCGCGCGCCACCAGAGGGATCCAGCCTCACAGTGGGAGACATTTCCATCGACATCAAGCCTCAGATGAAATATCTGGGGCTCGTGCTCGACGGTCGATGGGACTTCGGGGAGCATCTCCGAAGTCTGGCCCCTAAATTGAAGGGCACAGCTGACGCTCTGGCGCGGCTGCTGCCCAACATGAGGGGGCCGGATGACTCCTGCAGGAGACTCTACGCGGGAATCGTGCGGTCCATGGCCCTATATGGGTGTCCAATATGGGCGGAGACCCTGAAGGCTAGACACGTGCAGAAGCTGCACGCTCCGCAGCGCACGATGGCCATCAGGGTCATAAGGGGGTACCGCACAATTTCCTTTGAAGCAGCGAGTCTCCTCGCCGGATCGATACCATGGATCCTGGATGCGAGATCCCTTTCGGTGCTATATCGGTACCGAAAGGAGGCGCGGGAGAGGGGACATGAACCCGAGCCTGGTGAGCTCCGGGCCGTGAAGTCCCAGCTCCACAGGGACATGGTAGCTGAGTGGGAGCGACGACTTGGGCGACCAAGCGCAGGGCACGCCGTAGTAACGGCGGTAAGACCCATCATGGGGGACTGGCTAGAGAGGCCACACGGTAGCCTCTCGTACCGGCTGACGCAGGTGATCACCGGGCATGGATGCTTTGGGGATTACCTGCATCGGATCCGGAAGGAGCCAACGTCCGAGTGCCATCACTGTGATGCGAGCGAGGACTCGGGGCTGCACACGCTGACCGGGTGCCCGGCGTGGGAGACGCCAAGGCGGGTCCTAGTGGCGGCCCTAGGAGTGCGAGTTCTCTCGCTCGCCGCATTGCTCACGGCGATGGTACGGTGCGCGAACGCTTGGGCTGCCGGCGCCTCCTTCTGTGAGCAAGTAATGCTCGAGAAGGAGACGGCGGAACGAGTTCGGAGAAGACTCCGGACCCGCACAGCCCACGACGAGCGGAGGCGACTCGGACGTCGGAGGTCGCAGAATGACCTCCGTCCTCCATGAGCGCGGGCCTGGGGGTGACGGGTGGAGCCGCCTGTCACTCTAGCAGAAGCAGGCCGCGGCGGCGGCGCAAAATGCGCCTCTCCATACCCGGGGGCTTGTTGGGGACACCGTGGTCCCTACACCCGACGGGGGTCATCTCGAAGAGAAGGCCCCGGGTCTGCCGGAGTGCGAGGGATATGTTGGCTACAACCTCACCTCCGGCAAATGAAGATCCAAAGACGGCGTGCGTTTTAGTCGGTTCGAGTCCGACATAACCTTCCCAACCGGCTCCGGTGGGGGGGTATCCGTGGAGATTTTTCGCACGATAAAAAAAAAAAAAAAAAAAAGTGCGTTTGTTCAGGTACTGAAATAAACGTAAACCATCTTGGTGTGTCATTTTAATATGTTTTGTTTAAAAACTCATTATGTAAATATTTTTCTGCTTAGAAAATATAGCTAAGCAAACCACTAGTTAGTCAGTTAGTTAGTCTAGTTTATTTGATTAACATGTGTTTTTATAAAAAGTTGTCACAAGATTGTTTACCCTTATTTAAGTACCTAAATAAATGGGGTTTAGTAAACATACATTCGATGATAGAATGACTCAATGTTTTCTTTCAACAGTCGTATATAAAACCTCAAACTGTTCACAGAAAATCTCTAGAAAAGCGACCATATTGGAAAACGTTCATTCTTCTAGAATGTTTTTATTCTAGAGGCAAATATCTCAAGTTTAAAGAGCCATGTCGATAAGCTTCGACTTGGAGGTGTAATTTAGCAGCGGGTTGCATTGTAACTTTAACGTAGTTTGAAAAACTGCTGATTACATGATTTTAAAGTACCTAATTATGCTCGTAATTTGAATGAAGAATGTTTCAAATACTATTTATTCCTGCTTAAGCCAAAAAGATCTGTTGAAACGAAACAAATATAAAAAAAAACATTTTTTATCTTCTAGAAAGAAAAAAAACATGTTTTATTTAGCCTTTTACAGCACAAACAAACACAATTAAAAAAAATACACAACATTTATATTAATAGTGTCGTGCACATCTGTGCCGGACTAGGAAAAAAACTTCTACTTGTACTTACAATCATAAGGTCCTCTCTGTTTTGCTATTGAAGTGTAAACTAAAGTGCTCATATGGATAAGAAAAGGGTGAGGTTGAAAAAGTTTTTAACTAACAGCTACATATTAACCAGTTACCTACAAAGCATGGTGCAATCAACCAAGGTGACGACTTAAGTTTTTGTCAATCGCGTTCGTGTTCGTCGTACCTCTTTGCACTTTCCGTGATGTGCGCGTCATTTGTCTGAACAAAATGTCAGCGATAGTTGGAGCTGGTGAGGATCCGGTGTAACAGTATGTTTGAGTGCGCTTTTTATATAAAACTTCCCCCAGAAACGTCTTTCCTCGACGGTATTCGTTTTCTAGTCATCGGTAAATGTTAATCATTTCTAATGGGAATCTGTTCCCGGGACAGGAAGTAGCTAATAGGCTTAAAAAGAATCAATCCGTGTGATAAATTTCAGTCATCATCTGTCCATTGCCTGATAAAGTCTCGAGCCTCTTCTGCTACGTAGAGTTTTCTACTGGCTATACCATGGTGAGTGTTCTGATTCTTACGTGCAGAACTTAGATGTCATCCACATATGGTACAAACAATTCCATCAAGAACTAAGCGGTTCAGCTACTCTTTTCTAAGCCGCACTATTAAGTTCTGAAATTCTCTGCCAGCGCACGTGTTTCCTTTATCATACAGTCTCGGGTCCTTTAAGTGGGGCGTGAAAAAAGAACAGTCGAGGCCGTCAAGGTTGGGACCGCCATTACAGTGATAACCTGTAACGGCAGCCACAATGTTGTGGACTGCACTCCTGTTTATCATCAGGCGAAGTGAGTCAATTTGACGACTTAAGTATAAAAAAGTCAGATTCATTTATTCAGAACAAACATACCCCCAATACGAAATAGTAGGATTTATGCGAGATACTCCAATATCGCCGATAAATCGGAAAATACATGAGAATCAATAAACAGTACGTACCTGTAAATCAACACCCAACGAATGCAGTTTCCCACCGACCAGAAGTACCTCCTAACTTCATACATTTTTCGTAACACGTATCTACCCCAGGCATCCCCTTGTTAGAGTTTACAACTGCAGGATGAGCGAGCGATAATTTTGCTCTTGATTTATTACTATACCTACAATAGGTTCATAAATTCATGAATTTAAAAATAGATCAGTACTTAGTGGTATGGGTAATGAACTGCTGAGACGATGTCTCGGGTTCGATCCCAGGTTTTACCATGGCACACACCAATGACTTCATTTTCTGAATTTCCAAAGGATATATGAATAATACAAAATCCCGGTTCCCTGTTCCCGGCAGAGCAGAATTTGTGTCACCCCATTTCTTCATATTCGGTGTCGTGCAAAGTGACTTATGGATAGAGCTGTTTAACAGCCCAGCCTCAAATGCATGGTTCCAGTCAACAATAGTGCCCGGAATACAGCAATACACTCACTTCCTATTACATGGGGCCGAATACAATGGTTGGTGAAATGTGGGCGTTAATTCACTTTAGCCTACCCCGGAGGGAAATAGGCATGAGCATATGTATTTATATGAAATGTACGTATTTATTATAAACTTCCGTAATGAACATAAATATTGTAATTTAGAACAGCAATTTACTAATTGCTTTTCTGACTGCTAAGCCACGAAGCCTCGTTTGAATCATTCAAAATTCCTCTATGTAACTGTCTTTGGGGCAATGGTGAGAGCCATCTACCGACAGTGTTATACGAACTATCGGTCACAATGAATGACGTCACAGTTATATCTCAGATGGCTCACATCGCCCCATCGAATGATTTAGACAATTAAGAAGGTGTTTGCAATGGTGACCCTCTTTCACAAGACTTTGCGTGACGTGCCATCAATAAAAAATACGAGGCTTCGTGACTTAGCGGTCACACAGGGGAAAGATCGCGAGTTCTAATCCCATCGACGCATTCACTTTTTCCTATGTAAAATTGAGTTTAACATACAGTAAAACTCGTACGATCAAAATCTGATGAGTGTGTTTAGTAGAAGTTGGTAGAGCAACCGACTATCGCAACATAACTTTGTATTTTACTATGCAAGGATCATAAAGTTGCAACAATGCGATCGACGCAGTATTCTGTGAACGCAACATTGTAACAAGTGCTGTTGTGTAAGGCTTCTTATCCGCGATCACTGAGCGTCTCCGTCGAGATGTGGACACTTCGCCCGTCATCTTATCACACCGCGCCGTGTTCTCATTGCCACTAGCGATGTTAAGGCGACGAACGTGACTTTTACCTGTTTCAAGACATTCCTCTGTTTTTATATTACATTGTGGATAAACTAAGCATGAACTGAATAATTCTTGCACTGGAAAAACCTGTTAAACGAATTATTTGAATAGTGATATTCGGATAAGAAAAAGATTTATATATTTCACTTTTAAAAAGTAGTATAAGGTCTCACATCCTAATTGAGGATTCCGACTGGAGGAGTACCTCCGCCCTACCACTGAATACCACGTCTGATAATAACCTTATGTTATTTTTCCCGTGGTAAGTATAGGTAGCCAAAGCCCACTGGAAAAGATTTGTGTTGTCAGTGGGTAGACCGAGGACTTAAGTTGACACTGGTATGTGATCCTACAAAACTTTGAATTGTCTTCTGCACTGACAACACCAAATCTGTCTTAACCTCCCCATTCTCCTCGCCCCTGGTGTTGCAAACGTCCATAGGCCATGGCAATCACAGGACTCCATTATCACTAAGCTACCGACGTTTAGAGTTTCGAAAACCCTGTTTCCCAGAAGATATTAAATCCTGGATAACATTAAGTATGATGTTGCTATAATACACAAACTAAATAATGTGTAACTGTTCCTTCAATTCTCGAAGCAAATCTGTAATGTTGGTATTAATAGAACTAAGGTCGCATAAACTTAGAAAGCAAAAAAGTACACAGGTTTATGAGGCGTCCAAAGTTGTGTACTTTGCCTTAAGTCCAATGCCTTTACTGATACACCCACATCTCCCTGTTGCACCCCCATAGGGAAAATGCCCACAAAACAGATTATTTGCTGGCTACCTCTTAAGGTGCGGTCACATTACTGAATACAACTGTGTTTATACGTGACCTTAACTTTACAATGTCGTACCATTCAGCGTGTTGTTGAACTGACATTGACAGATTAACCCTGTATAGAATATATTGGGGTTTTGTCTATTCTGTGCGAGTAGAGGTACTGAGTGCTACTATTAAACAAATTGGTTCAAAGGAGCCCAAGATTACAACAATGTCAGAGTGTATTGCTAAGGTTATTTTGACTCTTAAGAACAAAGAGTATGTATATGTTTACAGAGATGTGGCACGTTTATTTAATGATATTATATTGCTGCGGTACCCTAGTGGTATGGATAATGGACTGCTGAGACGAGGTATTGGGTTCGATCCCAGGTTTTACTATGGCACACACCAATGACTTTTCGATCCTTTTCGAAGTTATGTATGTATTTATCGCAGGTTTATAAGTGCCCGGTTAATGGCAATAGGCTGGCCACCTATTACATTGGGACCTAAACATGAACTGGTGAAATTTGGGTGCTAGCACCTCTGCCTACTCCTTCGGGGATATAGGCGTGAGTTTATGTTTTTTTAGCTTACAGGTCCCGACGTTTAGGTTGCGATTCAGCCCGCAGTCTTGGGTAGATGATTTTGTGTATTTTTGACTTGAGTAAAGGAAATATGGCATCTAAAGCTGGTAGTACCATAGATTAATGTTCATACAGCAGTCTTTACCAAAAGTAGGTATTTCATATTACAATATTGACTCTTGTGCAAAAGGAGAACTCAAAATAAATGGACTGCCTACTGCATTCATGCCCTTATACTTCCTTCAGACGATCAGGTACATTGTAGTCGATATGACGGCGAAAGGCGGTGACAATGTAGCTGCACTTAGTAACCGAGCGATATACATTAAATCTACTATGTAAAAGAACAATACGCTACTGTTATAAGGTGGCACGTTTTGTTTATTAACTACAAACACAACAGATTTAACCTTTACTTTACCCTGAAAATTTTCAAATTTAAAGTGAGTAGATTTCTTCTAGAAAAACGAGCATCGTCGATAGATTATCTTGCGATGATGACGTTGATGAAACATCGCTTGATAGCTAGGTCCGTCTTTCCCTATGCCCGGGGCCCGGGGTACGCAAGAATTTGGGAGCCCCTTTAGTTTTTTTATACCGTTTAAGTGGCAGACAAGCTCACGACCCTCCTGATAGATTGGTTACCATGGATATTGTCGTTTGTAACACCAAGGGCGTAGACCGCTGACAAATTTGTCTTAAAATAATTGCAGAAAAACAAGTTTCCAGTCATTTTTTCTGTGAGAAAAATGTTCTTAAGTTGGTGTACAAGAAATTGTCGCTAATTCGGTGGGACCCCCTGAAGCGGTGGGCCCTGGGCACGTGCCCCGAGAGATACTATGGTAAAGACGGCATTTTTGATAGCACTCCTGAAGGTGCCTAGTGTAGAGGCGATACACTTGAGGTTTGTTCTTCACACTTGCGGAATATTGCACATAAATGTCTCTCCGCGTGTCAGAAGCGTTTTTACTTGCTTTGAGTTACGGCGGATCACAATTAGAGCGCTGGGAACCTATCCCAAATCTATCATTTATCTCCGTACCAACTTATCTCCAGCTGAATCGTGTTCAGTCATGTTAATAGCTACCAGCCTCCTGTATATCACTGGCTGTTTTGAGAGATTTACCGCAACTCGCTGGCGGACACGCGCCCTAATTGTGCGGTTTGGTGCGATAATGACGCGAGGTCCATTGAATGCGCTGCATTTTGCGCGTCATTCGCTCATTGTAATAGCCAGGTGTATTAATGACTGTAATGTTGTCGTATCATTGATTTTCAGAGAGTACAGAAATAATATTATTAAATTGAAAATACCGTTCTAGGGTGTTATCTTTCGGCCATTTTGTCAGCTTAGTTGAAGTAGTGTAGACTTTTGGACTAAAGAGATCAAAGTCCTGTATTACAAGACCCGTATTCTTATTATTATTAACCATTGTTCAATAACTGAGATGACAGCAACAGCCATTGAATTTTCTACTTTGTCAATTTCAACTTAAAATATTTATTTTAAGATGAATTTGTCAATTCCAAATTGATTTAAAGTGAAAATGAAAAGGTGTCATTTCTTAATAGAAAAGAGATCGTTTCATTCACTCTACACGGTACCATTTACTTTTAGAGTTTAGCAGCGTAACAATAAATATCTAAATTCAATGTTGTTTTCCATAATTTCAGTGGTGTGCCAATGGTCGACAGTTTGTAGAATTAAGACTTTACTATAGAATTAGGGCCTTACTACCCGAAGCGAATATCACAAACATTGTCCTCCTCAACACGAGTCAGCAGTAGTCAAACTATAAGTATCTGAATTGAATACTAAATCATTATTTTATCTTAACCAGCTTATTATTCGAACCAAGGACCTGACTCTACTCGCTATCACTGCACCATCGCACTGATAGCGAGCACTCAACATAAAAAATATGTGGAAATAAATGAATGGCTGAACGAACCTGTGGTAATAACTCATCTCCGGCACATAATCATTCGGAAACAATTTCTGGCGCGCGGAAACGACAAATAAAAAAAGTTATGAACAGAAATACCTATAATCATGTTTTGGTATTCGGAACAAAATATTTTTCGCTCTTTCCTAACTTAGATGCTTTTAAAAACTTCAATTCCAAGGAAAGATACAGCTTTGTCGAGCTAGCTTTGTTGTTTCAACATTTTTTTCTTTTTATTAAATCATAAATTGCAGTCCTCACTTTTAAACTTTCGCGGTGCATGATATATGGTTAGTGAATCCCGGGTATTAACGCGATCATTATGGTAAATATTTTAATTTACCTTTTGATTTGCTTAACGTTTCGGCGAGGTCCAGCAAATCAAAAGGTAAATTATATATTTACCATATTATGTAACGTTAATACTCGGGTTTCACTAACCATGCATAATGCAGTCTTCTCGCATTCCACCCAAGTAAGGAGTCACTTATTGTATGAAGCCACTGTCATTGTTAGTTAGGTTAGAAATTCATACTTATAATATAAATGCGAAAGTGAAGTCTGTCCGTCTGTATATTAACCAAAAAAGTGAGGAGTAAGAGATGAGGGAAATGATGGAAAACGAAAAGGAGAGAAGGAAGAATAGACAGGCGAGTAAAGTCGAGTGGTGGCGCGTGTCTAATACAGAGGTGAATGCAGAATAGAGTTGAATATGAATATCTCGCATACAACCAGTGTCCCGCAATGCTCGGCACGGCGAACGCGGCGACGCACTAATTATGCCGCGCTGTATTTTAGTTCAAAATCCACTAAACACGTCGCAGCGAATATCAAACTGCGATCAGCCTAGGGTTGACCCTCCCGCCATAGAATTATTTTCAATGATTGACAAGCTTCTAACCAATGCAGACAGACATATTCATGCATACAACTTTTTGCATTGAGCGTGGATCGAACCCGCGCTCCGTGCGTAGCAGTCGCGAGCACTACCACCTCGCCACGAAGGCTGTACAGTAAGTTATTATATTATTCTGTAGGGCGAAGGTACTTCCAAGTCGCGCTATATGTAACTAAACTAATAGTATAACTCCTGACTACTTTTTACTTCTTCCTCTACTTTATAGCTGCTCTGTTCTATATAAACCCACTTGGCAATTATTGACGGTCTTCACTTTCGGTAGCTCTCATTCTATTGATGTGTACATGTCTTTACAGTTTCACCATTAACTAGTGTTCCCTTCGACTTTCATTTCATTATCTGAAATAATGGTCTATTGTGCAGCAAGCGCGCTCCATCATTTGCACTCGTAATTATCTGAGCATTCAACAAAAGAAGCGCATTGCAAAGATTTTCATTCAAAACAGAAAATAATATTCCACAGAAGTGCATTTGTATACAAAACATGTCGTTATAACTGTACCGATCGTGAGCAAAATGATTTAATAAACAAATACATTGTGAAGTCTTATTCCTTTGAGAAAATAGTGTTAGGAACAGAAAATCTTCTTTCAAATTAATCAATATATATAGAAAACATTCTCTTTTAGCGAGTGTTTTGAAAAGATGTCTCTCTACCTCAATTTCCTGAATAACATCGTTCGAGAGACGTGTATTCTTTAATCTATAAAGGTAAGCATGTTTGAGTGTCAAAAGGAGATAATTCAATGATAGATTGTACAATTTGTGAAAGGAAACACACATTTTATTTATTCTCGACACGTATAGAAACAACACAGGTATTCTTTACTACATACTTTTCTTCTGTTCTAATAGTTCACTCTTACTTAATTCTTCAATTCTTAGTGCTACATTAGATACCTGATTTGCTTATTATATAAAAGACTGTGAACCCTATTCTCCCATAGTGCTGTACTGCCCGAATTTCCTATTTATCGATTATGCAGTCGATTCACAACCGTGGTCAAACAATTTATTACTAGGGTGCCACGTTGACGGCTTGCCATTGTTCAGTCCGCTTGCATTCCTGCCCGCCCCGATGCACTCACCTGTACAAAACTATTTATGTTTCATGAACAATCTACACTATTATCACTACATAGTATAAAACAGATTCAAATAAATTATCTTATCTTATCTTATCTTATCTTATCTTACAGAGTCGCGTTCTCTGTCCCTATAAAAAGTGCTTAAATCTTTAAAACTCCGCTACGGATTTTGATGCGGTATTTTTTAATAGTTAGAATAATTGAAGAGGATGGTTTTATGTATATAAACATCATGCTACAATCATGCGGCAGACGGGATTGTTGCAAAAACGGGGTGACGCAGACGAAGTTGCGCGGTTCCGCTAGTTTGTAAATCAAACGTTTTCTGTTCAAAATGAAAAAAAAACTTTTGAGTTACTACATTACTAAAATACTTGTTTTGATAATCTTCTATATTCGTTTGTGATGATAAAATTACTGGACGGATTTTGATACGGTTTTTTAAACGTCTTAAAATTGGTTAAATAAACCGGAGGTGTGAATAAAAATCGCAATAGCCTACATTCGCGGGCATAAGTGGAGCTTGGAGCACTGAGATGTCATTTAGACTAATAAGGGAGAATGGGGGAAAGATAGGAGTATGTTAACCTATTCCAGGTATAAAACTAGCATGTTCTTCTAGACTTTATACTTTGTTATTTAATCATTGTTTAAAGTTTCAGCCATATTAGTTCTGCCGTTTGTGCTTGATAGAGTAACAAACATTCAAACATTTGCACAAACTTTCACGTCTGTAAGCAGGATTAGTATTAAATTAGAAGGTACTCCTCAGGTCAAACCACGACCCCTTCATGCGAGGAAAGGAACGACTAAGCCACTTTCAAACTTGAAACTTTTGCTAACTATGATTAATTTACACGAGTTAAGTAATTTCTAATAGAATTATCAAATAATTCGGATAGTGTGTTAGCAAGAATTATAATAGACTAGTCTATGTCTGCGGCCCCGCCCGCGCGGAAGCCGGTTAATGCGATTTTAGTCAAATCAAACATTACATTTTAAATCTGACCAAGTCCTTTCGAACAAACAAACCACATCAAAAGCCGGTAGTCCATGAATTTAAAAATAAAATGTTTGTTTTTAATATCGTTAATACAACATAAACCAAGTATTTTTTTAATTATCTTCTATGTACAGAGTTAATGTTATAAACGCGAAAAGATCGGTCGATGAGGTCAGAGAGAGACCCTTCTCAGGGCTTGACTACTAAATTGATTTATTTATTATCAATATGTACATGCCTTTCTCTCTGCACTTAATTCTCCGTTGAAACCTATGTGTGAACTTTATACTTTTAATTTTAGTTTAAAATAAGTGTTTTCTAGTAGAAAGGGTAGTGGCTAGTAATAATCCATTGTGTGTGTGTGTGTGTGTGTGTGTATGTTCACCTTATACCTAATCCTCAACTTTTGTAAATAATAAGTATGTAGCAATGAGTTAGTCGCTCGAAATCTGTCATCATCATCATCATTTCAGCCACAAGACGTCCACTGCTGAACATAGGCCTCCCCCAAAACCTCGAAATCTGTGGCACAATTAATTTAATTTAATTAATCAACTATTATTTTATTTATTGAAAACTGAACAAGCTGTGTAAACGGCTGAAAGTTGGAAACGGAATGTGGCACAGTATCGCTGTTTATTTGTGACTCCACTTTCAATGTACATGTATATATCTGTGCTGAATTACCTAGTGGCGGGTTCAAACAATGCTGCTATTATGTTGTCCAAATGCTTATACTAATCTACTATTTATTATTTGTACATTGGACATACACAAACATGTAATCCAAATACACGCAATAGAGTCATTTACGGGTTTCAAATTGATAGCACTCAATATAATTTTTGAGATTAATACTGAATAGTATTGGGTAATAACGTTCATATTTTCTTTTTTAATTAATATCAGTCCAATGATTCGTTAATTCTAGTCACACCTTAAGGATCTCTCGCAATAACGGCTATCGGAACCCTAATTCTGCTAGGTGCTCTATAACATTGCATTTTATATTTTTCTTAGGTTGGAAACGCGCGAGTGAGAACTCTGGTGATAAAAACACAATTCTACCGTATCGAATGCACTACTACTGTAGGTTTAAAAAAAATCTTAGCTGCTAATGTTAGCGGTTTAACAAATTGAAAATATGATTTTACATTTTTATTCTAAATCTCTCGGAAACTGCGTAATAGTGAAAATTAATTTGAAGTGGCTTTGTCTGAACATCATATAACGTACAAAACCCATTGTTGGTTGAGTACGCAGCGCATCGCGCGCCGTAGGGTACAATAAAATAAAAAAGATTGTTCATAGAAACAAAAATACGAACTACAGCTATTCGCTTGCAAATTGTTGCCTAACATTTTCAAAGAAACTAAAAAATAAGGTTACTTTTACCTATAGATAGATAGATAACTCTTTATTGTACAGAAAAAACATTACATCGAAGGCAAGTAGTGAGAGTTACAGCTGTTGTTCTAAATTACAATGGGTATAGGCAACATTCACTGTTAAATTGCAAGCGCCGAAATAACGGTTATTCAACGAAATAAACAAACATGGTAAATATCCCGATAAATTTAACAGTGAATGTGTAAATGACCATGTCAATCAAAAATCATAAAGGGTATAGGCAAGTTCTGAAGGCATATTCTCGTAATATTAAACCATCATCATATTATTAGCTTAGTGTCCCGATTGTACCATTTTTTTTCCATAGGCTATATACCAGTGCGGAGCAATAATCATAAATCTCAATAGATCCAGTAGTTTTCTATACATTGGCGCTAATATCGCTAACTATTTCCGTTGTCATGGCAGCAAGGAGTAGTAGTATAGAGAGGCAAGTAGAGAATCGAGTAGAGTTGTACAACGCGATAATCGACATCAACAACTAGTTTATTCAACCTTCGATCACAATTTGATACAATTTATAATTTGTATTTGTGCTGCAGAAGAAATTCTTGAATCAAAGTTCAGAAAAAATATTCGTACAAGCTTGATAAAGATTAAATGTGTCATCCATCTTATTCAACATAGTTTGTTCAAGTAATAAGACTTTGAATTGAATAGAATGAGAAACAGTTGACCTATGCTATAGAAGTAAAGGTTATACCACAAGATAAATAATTGTATATCTGCCCTAAAACGTTAGCTTACATAATGATTAATGTACAGTGATAGAAAGGTTTATAAATTGATGGATTGATTGAAAATGTAAGGATCAATGAAACTTTTTATACGAGAGTAGGGGTAAGTTGAAAGAGATATTGTGTAACGAAAATTTAAAAGGGTATGATAATTCACTGCATATATCGGGATATTTACCAAGTATGTTGATTTTATTGAGCAACCGATATTTGTTGCAAGCGCCATGATCACGGTGTACCTACTGACGACCGCCGAGCTAGTTCTTATTGTGGCCAACCGTATCGGTCTACCCTCTTTCTCACGAGGTGGCGAGCCTATTGCCATTAACCGGGCACTTATAAACCGACGATAAATAGGTACACACATAACTTCGAAAAACATCGAAAAGTCATTGGTGTGTGCCATGGTAAAACCTGGGATCGAACCCGAGACCTTGTCTCAGCAGTCCATTACCCATACCACTAGGCTACCGCAGTTTTTTTCTAACGTAACTTAGTAGGAAATGATATTAATAGATGTGAATGATAAATGTTATAGAATGATATAAAATGATATTGAAGGGAATGATATTAAAATAATGGTCGTATTCTAGAAACGACGTTGGATGCGTACAGATTTTCCACCGCAACAATTTTATGTTAATAGCGCAGTAAATGCTTCAGATGGCATCGAAGCTAAACAGCCACGCGTCTCGTAAATACTTAATAGCAGTACTTTGTATCACCATTTATGATACAGCCGGTTATTAGAAGGCACACTTTTCATCATATTCTGCTAGATTTTTTTGTCGCGACACGTCAATTTGACTTCACCTCGTCTGATGCTAAGCTTAAGGCAAAGTCTCAGGAAAGAGGGTCATTAATACAAAGAAGTATGGTAATATTATAATGGTGGTGCTCAGCTTGACGGCTTCATCAGATACTTTTTCACGCCCGCTTGAAGGACCTGGGACTGTAGGAAGAAGGGAACACATGAGCTGGTAAGGAATTCATAAACTTAATGATGCGGCAAAGGAAAGACTCATCGAACCACTTGGTTATTGATGTAATATTATGCACTGTATGCGGGTGACATCTAAGCCCTGCACGTGTAGTCCTGTGTAGGTGATATATAATGTCCTTTCATATTTTATTATTCTTTACGTATGGTTGTCATTTATATTATTGTCATTGTGTTAATTTTAATTCTATTGTTCTAAATATTATGCTAATTTATTTATTTATTTACTAAAAAAGACCAAATTTTCTCATTGGTATTTCTTTAATTGCTATATATCAATAGGAAAGGAGATTCCTAAAATTCTATAAATTTTCCCAAAACAGAAACTGTTTTAATGATAAAAATAGCAGATATATATCATAAAATAGTTTATAATACAGTCTGCAATATTTCTCACAATATCACTTCACTCTGAAGTCCAATTCTACATTCTGCAACAAAAATAAAGCAACGAAATTCGAAATCAAATTATTTTATTCAACACGTGAACACACAATATACTATGTATAGTAATATTACTTTCATCTTTGAACTGAGCTCAATACCTAGATAGCATATTTTCGAGGAATTCCAGAGCATGGACTACATCGCTTTGAGTCGAATAAACTCGGTCTGCTCCACTGAAAGTGCATTTTAAAAGATACTTTTTGAATAAACAAAAAGGGTTATTCTGATTTGCAATTTGGACTCCATGTAGTTTGAAACGTTTGCGGAATGTGAATGTGAACATTTGGAATTGCAGTATCCATTCGTGTGCATGAATCTGGATAATGTTTAAGGATTTTCAGAATTTGAAGTGTTCGTTTCTTTATAGTATATTCTAGCTAACTACATAATGTTGTGTGTAATTTTTAAGTATTCGTATAGTACGCGTACCGGCAGACGAAGCGTGGGACGGCCTCCTGCGAGATGGACGGACGACATAGTCAAAGTCGCGGGTACCCATTGCTTGCAGACCGCCTCCAACCGGTCGGATTGGAGGTCGATGGGGTAGGCCTATGTTCAGCAGTGGACGTCTTGTGGCTGAAATGATGATAGTATTTTAGTCAAATCGGGTACCTACTGTCCTATGTATTTGAATACTGACTCATTTGAATATTGTGTAGCTGCTTAATGTTCCAATTTTTATCTAATATTTAATAGTGCTATCACTTTTTATTAAATTAATTGACATCCAGTATTAACTAACGTAATGTATAATATTATTTAACTATTTTAATTATTTAATATTTTAATATACTGACATAGTATGTGGCGCTTGATTGATTTGCATATTTAATTTTGATTTTTTATAATAATCTGTAAATCACATATGGTAGGACATAGCGTACTTAATATAGCTTCATCATCATCCTAGCGTTAGTCCCGGTCGCATCCGAGTCTTCTCCTCGGAGTCCGGGGTCAGCTTTCCGGCTTTTTCTCTTCCACTTCGCTCGGTCTTGCGCATCTGTGGTGGTGAGTCCATTGGAACGCATGTCATCCTCTACGACGCCAAGCCAGCCTTTCTTGGGTCTACCCCTCCTACCGGGGCCTGATGGAGGTGGCATGGCCAGACATCTGTTTCCCACGTAGCCGGGTAGTCGTCGTGCGTACTTAATATAGCTTATAAGAATTTTATAACTAACCTATGATCCACAGAATAAATATTATGATTATGTACTGTCCTCTGTATATATCCTATGTTTGGTGAGCAGTAAATAATCTATCTACATCTATGCGAAAAAGTGATGGCATCATGTTTTATGGTCAAATCAGTTCTTTGTTTGAATGTAAAATCAACCCACAAAGTTGTGACCTTCTTACAACTGAAAGTTTTACATACGTTACCGAAAGAATTTGCGCGATGTATAATGTGTGTTTCTGTCGAAGTATAGGTTGAAGACAAACAAAAAAAAAAGAATTAGTAATATTACCACAAGGATCTACACCAAGCTATTCCAACCGCTTATCATTACAAATGTATATAGCCACCGGTAACTACATACCAAGCAGTATTTCTGCTTGTTTGCATCTAATTTACAATCAATTAAGAGACTGCACAGCAAACGCTTCAAGTTCAGAAGTATAATTGAGTGTGGAACATCAAAAACAATCGTTCCCTTTGTTCATGAACTCTGAAAAGTTCCACTGAATGGCTTCGGATTAACTATAAATGGCATTGATCGTCGTTACCTCAAAGGTTTCTCCTTCAGAATGGTCTATTTTTTATGAGGTATGATAATCTTAAAGAGTGGTGTATATTAATAAGCCTCGTTAACAATCGTCAATTTAGGCGTGTGTAAAGTACCTATTAAAGTCTACGTGCTGCGTCAAAATGATTGTACAAATTTAAAATTTTAAAACCTGTACGAAAATTATTTAATGTGTCGTTATTATTGATTTTTTAATGAATATTTAAGGCATTTGCTAACTTTTGAAGATACTTGAAACCTCGATCAGTCTCTTACAGGGAGAATGCATTGATATCTTAAGATACTGGGCCACGTCTAGAGCAATTCCGTCTGGAATTTCATTTCAAGTTCAAATCGATTTGAACATACATACTTACATGCATAAATGTTCACGCCCGTAATCCCCGAAGGGGTAGGCAGATGTGTATTAAGCACCCACATTTCGTCAACTATGATTTTCGGTCCCACATAATAGGAGGCGAGCCTATTACCACCAATCGGGCACGGACGATCTGTTTGAAGAAGTTGAGTAATATTGCCTATATTTTCAATTTCTTCAAACAGATTGTCCGTGCCCGTCGAGTGTTATTGTACAATTTCCTATCTGTGAACACATTCGACACAATTTCAATTAGTGCTGAAATTGCTTGCGACATATTTGACGTCGATGACAAAATGATAAGTCGAGTTATGCAGGAGCTTATGTTACTATTTTATTACCTATATTTTTAGTTACTACAGTTATTAAATTCTGATGGAAATATTTAATTATTATAGAGAAAAAATAACATATAATATACAAAAATAAAAAAGTGGAGAGACTACAAATATAGGCATTGAAATATTCCAGCGATCTCTATCGGAACTGTACCCAGAAGGGTGGCGGCATTGCCACGCTGAATGTCATTTCATTGCCACGCGATGCCAATTCTTTGAGCGAGATCTTTTCCCTTTGGTCACGGAAAATGACAATTAGTCGCTTTGCTATTTCATTGAATAGCGCGCGCTAGCGCCAATATAATAATTTCCTTGTTTTAATTTTTATTTTCACTCCAGCATATTAGTATTTCTTTCTTTTGTGTGCAAATTCCCCACGGAAACCACCTCCACCAATGTCGGTGGAGGTGATTATGTTGGACTCAAACCATATCCCAGCACTTCATAACGAACTATATCTGACTAGAACTGAACTAGAACTATAAACGAAGATATATCTGTTTTAAAATATCATGGCACATGGCGGTATAAATTAAAATTAAAATTCTACACACACTTGTTACCTGTTAGACTAGTTGGATCTGAAAATTATCACGTTCAAGCCCAATCAAACTACGTCCTCACAATGAAAGTCATAGAGACAAATAGTCTTGACTCCAATCATCTTCTTGGTAATATTTGACCTTTACAAACTCCATCAATATCAATAATGTCTTCCAGCATGTTTCATCATTGTCTGAGCCTATTCTCAATTCAGTTGGAGTCGGTTTTCTAGTCTAATTAAGATGCTGCTGAACTTCGATATTTTCCGTGAAGTGACTGCCATCGGACCTTCACAACCTAATTGGAGATATCGAAGTTTGAAGGCGTCGGACTTTTGAGGGCTCCTACTACCAATAACGACTGCCATAGATGTTCGTATCTAGGGTCGACAGCTTAATGTGCCCTCCGAGGCACGACCAGCCCAGAGCAAATAGCCATGTTCGTGCATACAAATATTTGTACTGAGCGGGGATCGAACCCGCGCCTCCTACGTAGCAGTCGCATTCACTACCGCCACATCACAGAGGCGTTTATATTTAGTAAATGCTCCCGTTCTCGCTTTTACGAATATCCTAACTATTCTTGATAAACAAAGAACAACCACAAAAAAATAATTTCAATTTACATTCAGTTCCATTCTATTTATCATTCGACATTATACGTCGTGGAGAGTGCTCGGCGCGTTGGATATCAAAGCTAACAGGCGGAGGGCGCGCGGCTGCTTAATCCCGGCTAAACGCACGGCAAATATAGCAGACAAACAAACAAACACGCGGCGCAAATACGGGCGATACATTGTTTTGATACCATTCTGCTAATTAGTTTCTCTGTAATTGTTTATTATAAAGTCGGTTTAGTATGTATGACACGTGGTATTAAGGTTGAAGGGAGCTGAAGTTTTGAGTCAATTGAAATTCTAAAAGCGGTCAGAGCTTTCCCCTCTCTAAGGGAAAGATCGCGGGTTCGAATCCCGTCGAAGTATTCACTTGTTCCTATCTAAATTTGATTTGAAAACTCAGCATACTAATTGCATTTATGCATATTTGATTGGGTGAAGTTATCAAAAATACAATGTTTAAAAATGAGTGTAACGTCATTCAATGTGCCGATAGTTCGTATGATTGTCGGTAGACGCTCCCACCATCCACCCAAAGATGGTTATATAGGACCTAGTAACTACCTGTTAAGTGTGAGTCAGATTCGCGCACGAAGTTTCTGTTTTAAGTATTTAATGATATAACGACAAAAAGAAAAAACACCTACATAATCTGTGAAAATTTCTAGCTTTTCAGCCCGCGATGAGCGGACGTGACTCGGGCATCGGAGGTCGCAGAATAACCTCCGTCCTCCAGGACCTCTGGGGGAGAAGGATGGAGCCACCTGTTATCCTAACAGACACTGGACCATGTTGGCAGACACATACATGAAAATTCGTATTGCATAAAAATTTCATTAATTTACGATTAGGTAAATCTTTAATTTCGAAGTTTGAAATGTAACAATTACATCGTAGACGAACTTTTTCTTCAACATTATGTTACTAGTGACTAAACTAATACTTGAACTGTTATTACAACAGTTCCTTCAAAAACAACTAAAATAATACTTCTACTAGTTTCAGACCAGTTACATCGATGTACCAGCAGCATGCTAAATCCCACCTTTATCCAAATCAAATCATTGTTTCAACCATTATCGACTACATATAAGATTTATAGAGCTATAAAGTTGATATATTCCTCACAGGTATGCCTTTAAACGATATGTAAAGTATTTTATTGAGCCTCCGGTGAAGTACGACTGTAAATAACCTGTCAAGCTTTTATTGGAGTGATCAACTTTCGTTTACAATCGACTAACCGACTACACATTACCTTGGAGTTGATAAAAATACAGTTACCCTGATGATAGCATACATAGATCATTATAATGTTATTAATGTAAAGAGTATCGGGTTATTTAATAATGGCACGTCAATTTGACTTGTCCTTGCCTGGTGGTAAGCTGAAGGCAAAGTCTCTGGAAAGAGGGTCACCATTACAAACACGTATTACAATGGCGGCGCTCAGCTTGACGGCCTCATCAGATGCTTTTTCACGCCCCGCTTAAAGGATCCGGGACTGTAGGAAGAAGGAAAAACGTGAGCTGGCAAGGAAAATTAAAGTTAAATGGTAAACGGTGATTTTTTTGTACAACATCTCTCAACTATAATTCAGGAAAAGTGTTCACCTTAAGTAACACGTCCCTACCCCATATCTCCATATCATTAAACACTCATGCAATTACTAATTAATGTTCAGTGTAATCACGTATATAATGAACAACATCTAGATAATCACGAAATTGAAACTGAAACACACTCCTTGAAGGCTCTCATTATGTTAGCAGCCAACTCAACAATAATTTGAAACATCTTGACGTAAAGTAAAGTGAGTACCAACTACAAGGCGTAGGGTTTTAACTTTGTGGACAAAACTGATTTTAAAACGATATCTCACAATTTTATACCTAATATATTTGGACATGGGTCAGAACGTACCCAGTTTGTAGCAAGTTGAAATTGGTACCATTCGAAAGGTCTTTGAAAACGTAGATATTTTTTGTATTGGAGCAACTTTGTAACTTATGTAGGAAAAAAGATATTTGATGTTGAAAATACCGAAAATCCTTAGTAAAATCGACCCACGCACGTTCAATTTTTTTTTTATTTAACGATTAGGTGGGTAGTTCGAACTATTTTGTGCTGACGTCGGTGTGCCGTCAGTAGTTAGTACCTGTTAGAACTGATTTTGAGCGCTCGCGCATATCTTAGTTTATTTTATTCTTACTTTTATTTACAACCTCGGCTTTCACAACGGACTTCAGTGTATTACTGTACGATTGGATTATTATTATTACTCATCTGCTTCAAAAAAATGGAAGGTGAACGCGGTATATAATATAGATGGAGATTTGATTGATTTGATTTGATTTGCCGAGCATTTGCGAGGTGGAGATGGTATATATAATATTGAGGTATCTTCGAGCCGTAGCCCTAGAATGTCGCAGCATGGGCTAGTAACCGAAAACTGCTCGTTAATTAGAGGCCGCATATTATCGAGGCACGTGTCAAATAAAATATATTACACATATATTTTAATCAAGGTTAATGTCCAGGGCAGAGAAACCATCGAAGCGTATTATTGCTCCTGCATGACGGGTATGAGAACTCTAGGTGCTTGTGCCCATACTATTAGCATAATATGGTACTTAGGTGTTGGCAGGCACCTAGATAACTTCGTAGGTCCGGCAAGTGCCTGGGATGATATAATCATTGAAAGTAACAATACAATTTAATAAAACTGTGCTATTTAAGATTGATAGTTCTTATTTAATATTTTTTCTGTACCAAAAACCAACGATAGGAAGCTATATCGCTCTCTTAAGACAGAAAAAATGACTGGTTACCTATTTATTTAGTCCAAAAAGCAGAAAAAGTGCGATTATTGGCAATTGAAAATGTTACAAAGAAGTTATCATAACTTCGGTCTTTCATTCATTCATTCATTCGTTCACTTATTTTCGAGTTACTCAATTAGGCCTCTTCTAAATTACACCTAGTCTAAAATGCTACAAAGTGGGTACGGGTTCCATACAAAATTACCCATTGTTCTTTGCAGAAATGATTATAAAGAAATTTTATAGCAGTGAAAGTCACAGTAGAGAAGAACAATTGGATGTTATTCTAAAACTAGTGAACCATTTATTAATTGCACTTATAGCTGCATAGTGGTGTTATGGAATCTCGAAATTCAAATTGACCTCCAATTGTCGTATAACTGTGGAAGTGTGCATGTGAAATTCGGAGTTGATACAAATTTTCACATAAAAATTTGAGTTTTGAGGCCATTTAACCTAGTTATTAATCACTGTATGACTAATACCTGGGTTATCGACAGTGTACGACTGTACTCTACCCGTACGGAAAAATTCATCTCATAACTTCTCTTCAATTTACACATACAATGAATCTATAAATAAATAATTTTATTGAAAGCAAGTAATAGCAAATTGTGTATTCATTACCTAGATTCTTCACTCTCTCGACAAAGCGGTCTGTGAAAAAACTAAAAAAAATCTTTTCATTTTGGCAGTTTTCCAACCAACGGAAAAATACGTTCTTACAAAAACATCTAAAAGAGGAAGCCACGGACGGAAGTCTTAAAACTGTAAGAACATTCCCTGAGGTACTCAAAACTATTCTGCACTTTTGCACAAGAACCAAGCTGAAAAGAGTCGTGGAATGATTTAGTGTGACCAGGCGAATTACGCCACTATCTAACTTTAAATACCGCGGCAGCCTTGTGGTATGGGTAATGGACTGCTGAGAGACGAGGTCTCGGGTACGATCCCAGGTTTTACCATGGCACACACCAATGACTTTTCGATGCTTTTCGAAGTTATGTGTGTATTTATCGCAGGTTTATAAGTGCCCGGTTAATGGCAATAGGCTCGCCACCTATTCTACCCCTAAACATAAACTGGTGAAATATGGGTGCTAGCACCTCTGCCTACCCCTCCGGGGATATAGGCGTGAGTTTATGTTATGTTATGCTAAATTCAAAATCAATGAATGTTGTTTCTTTATGGAGCGGAGGCAGGACATGACGTTATCAGTCTCCCGTCATAATTGAACTGTTCGACTGGGGAAGTACCTCCCCCTAATAGAACACTGCAGCTAATAATAACCTTGTGTTGTGTTTCCAGTGCTGAGTAGAGTAGCCAGAGCTTACTGGGATTAAGTTGTCACCATTATATGATGTGACGCCCTCTTAACATCTTTACCTCAGAAAAAAATAAAAGAATATAACAAAAGAAGAATTATTATTTCATGCAGTCGTGTGAAAGTTATGTCCACATAGCCATGGTCTGTTACTTCCAAACTTAAATCCGATCAGTAGCTAATACATATTCTTTAACAATTATAATAAAGTCCAAAGCACACTTAGTCTTTGGTATTAAAGACAAGTCTAAAAGTCTAGAGTAGATATAACGATACTTAGTCGAGACGAGACAGTCAGCAGCGCTGTCGGCCGATACAATTAGTGCTCAATGGGAAACACTCAATTAAAACTACTCGCTCCGACTCTTCAAGTTCTAGTCCGAGCAAGAACAGTTGTAGACGCCATGGTTCATTCATTCTTTCTGCAGCAATGTTACTTTGTATAGTCTATGTTACTCTTGTATGATTTTAGATTGACATGGTCATTTACACATTCACTGTTAAATTTATCGGAATATTTACCATATTTGTTTATTTCGTTGAATAACCGATATTTCGGCGTTGTTGCAAGCGTGACACCGTGATCATGGCACATGCAACAGCGCCGAAATATCGGTTATTCAACGAAATAAACAAACATGGTAAATATTGCGATAAATTTGACAGTGAATATGTTACTTTTTATAATCTATATATATAATATATAATATATAAATCATAAAAAGAACACGTTTGTGAGTTTGTGAATGTGTGAGGTTTTAGGGCAGTAAATTCTGGATCTATGTACTGAACCGCTTTTGAAAATTCTTTCACCAACAGAAAGTCACACTGCGTGTGGTATCACGCTATCGGCGAGGGTCAGCAGTGGAGATGGGATCAGATATCCACACGGGCGGAGCCGCAGGCAACAGCCAGTGAATAATATTGCATGAATTCGCAGTATTCGTTCTACTCACAAACAATTTCAACGTACCTTTTACTCTCTTTCTCGCATTCCTTCTGCAAGTAAATCCTTAATTAAAAATCTGTGCGAAGGAATTTTAATGTCTACCGCAAGCTTTTAATATAACTAGAGTGGTTCCTCCGCGGAGGACAGAATATATATGGGTCCCCTTGAATACTAGTGATGTGCCACTATATAAGTACGAGTAAATCATGTCTCAAGTTCCAAGAACGCTCCGTAGCAACATATAAGCGCAAAATGTTCCGTTCATATATTCTGTCCTCCATAGTTCCGTTCCACAACAATAATAGTTTTAGTTTTTAAACAAGTTCGAGTCGAAATTGTGATATTCGCTAATTCCAAAACTAAATTCGACTAGCACACGAAAAATGTACACCAAATTTGTTTTTAATTAGACCATGATGTTATTATTACTAGCGTAAGTAGAGCAACAGTCTCCTCATTACCACGTTATCAAGAAGTTTAAGATGTCAAACGAATTTCAATATGCACTTTTTAAGACTTATTGAGACAGATGACAGACTTTATCTGACAAGTTGAGAGATTTTCTCAACTCGTCAAGTAACCGTTTAACGTTTCACAGTTCATATACTCCTATCACTTTCTTATACCTACCCAGATTTTCTCTCTAAGTAGGTATTACTTATAACTTTATGAATTCGACCCGTTTTATGACATTGTGTAAAATTAGTATACGCAACGAATTCAATACTGACAGGGTTCTAGGAAAAAAGAGTAGTCTCCAGAAGTCTCAACAACCGCACAAGTACAGCATTCCACTACTTAACACCATAAGAGGCACCAAATAAAGACAGATTTTTCTGCCCAGAACGTGCCTTAACATTACATAGAAAACAACAACAGTGATAAACAACCAAAAAAAACGCTATATCTGCGAAAAAAAATGAAATTGTAGGCAATAAAAAGTCAAGGCAATCCTGAGTAAATCATTTTTATGTATTTCTCCTTCGCTGTTCCCGAGGAACACTTTCTCGCCAAACGCTTAAGCTGCGGAGCGCCACAATATGAACTCAGTTGACTTTCGGATTACTCGGAAAGAGGTTTTTCGATGATAAATGTGCATTCGTACAGTTTACTTCAACTTAAGTTTATACCAATTTTATTTTAAAACAATATATCTGATTCTCTTACCTTGGATTAATTAATTAATCATCATTAATTCCCTTTCGTCGCATTTGGTACACTTCACATTTGGTCTACTAGACGAAAACTTGCCTACTTCGCATTTGGTCCATTACGCACATAGTCCTTTTCGCATTTGGTCCACTTCATGTCCTGTAATTGTTTAAGTAGAAAAATTAAATTATTACGTTCATTAGGCGAATTCCTGCTCGCTTAAAAACTGTTGTGGTTTAAGCTTGAATGTTGTATTGTGATATCATTGTAATATTTTGAACACAAATAAAAAAACCTGCATGAAGTTATTGTGCCGATCTTCGTTTAACATAATTTACTCCGACATAATTAACAGCCTGTGTGGCACAGCGGTAGTGAATACGACTGCTGTGTATTAGGCGCGGGCAGTGCCGTCTTCACCATAGAGTCACTCTGGGCACGTGCCAGGATCCACCCGACCATAGGCCATAGTAACCAATCTATCAGATGGGCCCCTTTTGTTTATTTATACCACCTCATCGGTATAAAAAGCGGTCCCCAAATTCTTGTGTGCCCAGGGCCCCCGGCATCTGTAAAGGCGGGCGCGGGTTTGATCCCTGCTCTGTGCAAATATCTATTGCGGTCGGTTCCGTTTGTCTGATGACGACGTGGATGGCAGTCGTTACGAGTAGTTGGAGCCCTATACAGTTCAACAAGTGGTCTAACTGCAGTACTTCGATATTGCCTATAGGTACAGTCAGAGCTCATAAGTGCATTAGCATGTCAAGGCTCAAAATGGTTTAGCGTGCGGCCGGCGCGCTTATACTATGTGTAATGTTACTATGCAATACGAGGCGACGCTGGCTTGTCTTAAAAGAAAAAGGTCACAAGTAGCGTTAGAATGTTGACGCTATAGTTGCGTAGGATTGCTACTGCACTTTTGAGTTCTACTGTACATATCGCAGTACAGTTAGACTGGAAAAAAGCGGACCCCGTGCTCCGGGAATAAAACAAAGATGATGATGATTTCGGCATACATATATGATACGTACCAAGATCTTACATATGTATGCCGACTAATATTATTTAGGTCAATCAATCTATTCAGTACATATGTACAATATATTCATTAAGTGCCCAACTGTTTGCTATATCAAGAGATCAACAGTTCATTAGCTTAATAAGCCTTCTGAGACCTCTCTCCCATCCCCTTTCGAAAATTAAGCGAGCATCAAAGCTGTTCTACCGGTGAGGAGGTACGATTGGCTCGGACTCCAGTGACCATGGTGCATCCCTCATATAAACGCATTCAACTTCCTACTTCTGTAACACGTTTAGCAATCGTTCTATGTACCAAAATAGATTCATTTATTCTACTATATAAAAATTAGTCGGGTTTTCCTTCCTGACGCTATAACTATAGAACGCACGAACCTATTTCCACGGTTTTGGATTCGTGGGAAAGGTCTCGGGCTCCGTGAGGTTTACAGCAGCATATATAAGAAAATTTAGGAAAAATTGCAACAAAAGCGGGAAAATCAATTTTCACATGGCGAAACCGGGTTTGCTAGTTAGTAATAAAATGATCATGAGGCATGCAACTGTGCGGAAATATCGAAAACCCTAAACAATTCAGGGTAAATATCCCGATAACTCGAATAGTAAGGTATTTCGTGTTTGACTGTTTGTATACCAACTTCATTGATGCGCAATTTCCCTCACCACGTTGTATTTAACTAACACTTCAGGGCACATTGTGTCTGGTGGCTTTCAACTTCAATTCTAAACCTAAATTATTCAATAAATCAACTCAACTATTTTTACTGAATTTTATCGCTATTAATTACTACTTAGCTAATGAAAACTAAAGCACCCTCACATAATTTTCAAACACATTACTCCAATCTTTCGTGTTTCAATACGAGCAATTATTATAAGGAAACGAAATATTTACAAAACCCTAAAAATAAGGCCTTTTAGGGATCAACCTTTCTAATAACATCACTTCAAACACAGTATTTACGTACCAATTACCTCTAATGAAGGTAAGCCGCATTAACCGTAAAAATCTAAAAGTATTTGTATAATTAATTTTATCTTTGTCGAGGAGGAGAGTTGGAAATGAATTAATCAGCGGAGCGTGTTCTCAGTACACGTAGGTACAGTCAGACGGTGAAACCTACAGACGACAAGTGAAATTTAAATATTTTAACTGATAGGCTTAGTTGCACCACCTAACTGTTATAGTTAAGGTTAACAGTAACAGTAACATTGATTGTAATGGTTTGGCTAAATGTGTACCAGTGTATTTAGTAGCTCGGTTAAAGTTATCTTTTTGATAGAATTTGTCGTTTGAGCGGTTACAGTTAGCGTCAAGTTATGACGTCATTTTAACCATTGTTAAATAGTGCAACATGTTTTATACCTGACCGGGACTTTAATGCACTGTTAATGTTAAAGTAAGATCGTGCAACCCAGCTTAGATTAAAATTCATATCGTTATTAGATGTCTGCTTTCTTTACTTTATTTCACTTACTTATTAACTGTAGCATTAATGACAATGAATATAACTGTAGACTGGTTGTTGATAGCAAGCAGATAGTTTCCCAAATAAAGCGATCTAACCTATTAAGTTTTAAGCGGAAGTACTTAAGATCCTCTTTAAATAAACCGTCGTAGTAATTTAGGCAAATGAAAAACGCCAGGAAGCGCGTCGAGGCGAGATGTAATTCCACAGAGTAAATAAAGGAGATTGTGTTAAAATGGCGCCCCTTCCGGCACAATAACGCTTATCTCATATATATCTGACGAAAATGGTGGAAAGATCTCCACACAGCTCGGAGTTAATTAGTCAGATATGTATTGTTTGCGAGGCTATTTTTGAGACCGAGCTCCCAATGCAAATAAATATGAGTAGTTTGATATTACTGAAGCAAAAAAATGTATCGAAGCATATTTATCTGTGTTCTAGAGCCCATCTTAAAGTTATGCTTAGTTTGAGCTTAAATAGCACGGTGAGAGGGGACGGCCGACATCCTTGAAGCCCAAGCCAATCTCATCTGCAAGTCTGTACTCTTGGAGGCTCTAGCGCATTCATTTCTAGGTTCTTTAATTTAATTTAATTTAAAAAATTTAATTTAATAATTTAATTTAATTCTTCCGACGGTACCATCCACACACGCCTCATACACCTGTTTCATTAGTCTTTTTCAGCTATTCTCTCAACATGACCGAACAATCTTAACATACCTTTCTCAATTCTTATCACTACATCTTCTATCACTCCACATCGCTCTCTAATGACGTTATTTCTCACTCTGTCTTTAAAAGTCAATCCATACATACTTCGCAACCTACAACCACTCTTGTGAAGGGTGTTTCTATAAAGCTGTATAACCCATAGCGACACTGAACACGTTTCAACATGCCAGTAGTTATTTGTGAACGTGTGTTTCGTTCGTCGTGCTAGCGTATTTCATTTGTATCATAGTATTTCAATAATCGCAAGACGCGACCCTAAGTGCGTTGCGGTGTCGAAAGAAAATTAACCGCAAAGCGATGGGATCGAACTACTGTGAAGAACATAACACGCACCCAATTTATGTCCAACTAGGGGACAGTTCAAATTTAGATAGCAAAAAGTGAATTTCCTCTACTTTTCCTAGTACGACTAGCTGTTGTTATCACGTTGTGTAGAGTTGTTATCACGTTGTTAGATTGTAGAATATTTATAGTTTATATTTTTTTTATATTATTGGAAGTTATCGCGTAGGTATATTGCGCATTTCAATCAATTAACCTATCGCAGTCCACTGCTGGACATAGGTCTCTCCTAATGTGCGCCACTGCTCCCTATCCTCCGCCTTCCGCATCCAGTCTGTCCCAGCGCATTTAGCTGAAACTAATTTCAATTGTTTATAGAATTGGTTTCTTAGTTATCACGGGAGTGAATACCTTTTGGCTCCTCTAATCTTGAAAGGGAAGCATGTACCAGAATTTCAGACAATGGTCAACAGATATGTGCTTATAGCTAGTAGATAAAGTAGTTTATTTGGGGTCCTCCTGCACCTTTGAACACTTCATATACTACGAAACTTAATGTGAAAAAAAATATAATGAGTCTATTGCAGACCTCCCAAATTGTTCAGAGGCTTGAAGTAATACTCTAAAAAAGATATAAACTGAAATTAAATTAATGTTCCAACAATTAGTAATATGCAGTGCAAAATATCAAAACATAAGTTGTCCTGCTGTAGCAATGAGGCGGAGTATCAGATCCAGAGCCGTACATATGTACCCCACCTTAGCATTACTCGTATGCCATCCACCAACAAAGCCGACAGACCAGCGCAAACCTCTGTCCGAATACAAAAACTTTGCAAATTAAATATACTGGATCGAGCACAAATTACAATAAGTCTGCTCACACAGGGGGCGGCAGAACCGTTTGCTGACACAACGATATATGAAATTAAACCATGGTCGACTCACTTTCAGGTTCGGAGCCCGCAAAGCCCGCGACGAGCGGAGTCAACTCAGGCGTCGGAGATCTCAAAATGACCTCCGTCCTACATGAGCACGGGCCTGGGGGTGTCAGGTGTAGCCTCTTGTCACCCAAGCAGAAGCAGGCCACGGCGGCAGCGCAAGGTGCGCCTCCCTATATATCTCACCTCCGGTAAACAAAAACCCATAGAAGGCGTACGTTTTAGTCGTTTCGAGGCCGACATAACCGCTCTCACCGGTTTCGTTGGGATTGGTATCCGTGGTGATTGCGCGCACGAAAAAAAAAGGCGATTGAAAAAAGAAATATCACATCTGTTATAATCGCGAACGTCGTAAGCACTGGTAATCACTCACCATAGCAGGCATAATCTCGTACATCACGAAGATTGTCTACTAAAGTTTACATAGCCATATGTTGAGTGACGACACGAGAACATTAGCTTAGGCTGCGAGAGTTCAAGGTCACTTTAAGGGCACAGCTGCTTCAGTCGCACCAGATTAATTATTTAAGGTCAGGATTACACATTACAGCAGTAAATCCCTAGCGCCGCTCTACACGCGTGATGACATACGTACAAATTTTATATACCTATCATAAATAATATTTTAACATCGTCTTGAACATTTTTATGGATTTTGTAGTAATATATTTAGTCGCTTTTACGTGCAGAGCTAGTTACGCTTGCATACCTAAAGTAGAGGCTTAACATTCACCTTTAAAGTTATGATATAGACAAAAATATGAATGTGATAATTTTGTTCATTGTTTTAATCTGCTGTTTATGCGTATCAATGTTTAAGTATTAATAAATTATTGTATACTTTTCCGTTATGATGTGACAAATTTATATTTTTGTAAATTCCTTCAAATTTTCTTTATTTTGATACAATTCTATCCTAATATTGTACAACTGACATTTTGTCTTTTTGTATTTTTTATTTTGTATACTTCATATTTTTAATTTTTTTATTTTAATTTTTATTTATTAGGTCTACCAACAATGTTTTACATCAAAACATACAATAACAGTAATTAAAACTAACTTATTACAATGCAAACATCACTTAATTTTTATTATATAATAATTTTGATATAATCCACCTCCAAGCTAAAATCCTTTGAGCCGTTCAGGTCGCAGACCGTACCAAACAATCATACATACCTACTCTCGAAAAACATAACCCTCCATCCGGCGCAATTGGCTAAAAATAGACATGTAACACAAATAAATAAAAAACCTTCCACCTACACACGCCGCATAACAAAAAATGAACTAATTTTCTTTCCAACAAGAGATTCTAAAAGTTAACCAATATTCAGCTGTGATAAATCCGGATTTTCTTTCAATAGTTGGCCGCCTAATCGGACGGGTGGGCCGCGCGGTCCGGCGCCGGCTTACGGCCACGGGCCCGGCTTTTGTTAACTTCTCCGCTTAATTGTACCGGCGGACTCCTCCTCGCTTATTTAATTTCCCCTCGCCCATATGGCATTGGTTAGCGGTTTGAATACAAAAAAATGGCGAGTTAAAAATTAAATTTTAATATTCTACAACATTTTTGTTTAGTAACATATAAATCAAATGTTTGGCAGGTTGGATTTGTTTTTACTTTCACGTGAACACAATCCATGACATCAATAACATATCACTAGCTACTGTCTGTGTCTCCGCGCGCTTTAATTCTGAACCCGTTCCTGCTGGGAACCTATTCCAAGGAAAAAAAAGTTGCCTATGTCTTATTCATCATATTAATCTATCTTAGTGCTTGATTCTATCCAGATTTTTAACAGGATTTTTCTTGACAGAGTTATCAACATTATTATAAGATTTGATGATACTTGTCTCAATTTCGTGGGGTAGGCTACATCATTTTCTTCTCAACTTTCCTGTCCCCTGAGTGACCTCTTCCATTTATATTTTTTTGGACCTACCTCTACTCCTAAAGCATTTCTATCTTTCTACACTAATTCTTTGAATATCAACATATTTTAACAGTGGTTACTTTGAATTTCTCTTATAGCTCTTCATCAGGCGTAAAAATAAAATTGCAATTTTTTATTAATGGAAAGTCCAAAGGCAATGTCCAAAGCTCATAACTCGATTATAATCATATTCGAGTACAAAGCGCGACTGGTCGCAGCGCCTGATGCCCGCGTCCAATTACTGATGTCGGACAATCAGGCGGGCGGCTCGACGCGTGTCTTGAGGGTCCAATCAGGCTTGCAGCAGGAACTACGTATCGAGTGGGGCAGCAAATACTTGGATATGACATATAGTTCAAATGATAATTGTAGGTTCGATCGTCACTGAGTCTATTTTGAACAGTAAATAATTTGTCTCGGGTTCGGTTTAGGTTTTCCCATGGCACACACCAATGACGACACGAATGAAGTTATGTGTGTATGTATCGCAGGTTTATAAGTGCCCGGTTAATGGCGATAGGCTCGCCACCTATACACCTATACATTGGTACTTAAACATAAACTGGCGAAATGTGGGTGCTAGCACCTCTGCCTACCCTGTTTATGAGTTTATGTTATGTTATAAAGCCTTTTAGGTTGTACTATCTAAAGTTAAGTTGTTCCTTGAACACTGGATGCGAGAGTCCTTTCGATGTTATATCGGTACCGAAAGGAGGCGTGGGAGCAGTGATATAAACCCGAGTCGGGAGAGATCTGGACTGTGAGGTCTCAGTTCTACACCGACATAATAGCTAAGTAGGAGAGACGGCTTAGATAACCACGCACAGAGCATGCGGTAAAATCCATCATGGGAGACTGTCTGAAAACACGGTATCTCGAACCGGCTGACGCAAATGATCAGCGGGCACGGCTATTTCGATGATTACCTGCATCGGATTCATAAGGAGCCAATGTCCAGGTATCATAAAGAATCTATCTTACTACAATTGTTCATAGGCATAATTGAATCTGGTTCATCCGTTTCGAAACTTCGATGCCACAGACAGATACACTAACACGCCAAACTTATAACACCCCAAAAGGTTTATATTGGGGGAGGGAGGAGGGCCCACCGCTCACCCGCGGTTTAACACTCCAACAATATATATTGGAATGTCAAACCACCCTCTTCAAAGTAAGAAAAACAAATGCGAGCGATTGCGAATCATTCGCTTGATTGCTCCTGAGGATGCCTCGTGTAGAGGCGAAACACGTGTCGAAGTTTACGTCCTTCGCATTAGCGGAATACTGCACGGTAAAACATCACTCTCTGGTAAGATTTTTTGTTTTTCTTACTTTGAAGAGGGTGGTATGACATTCCAATATATATTGTTGGAGTGTTAAACCGCGGGTGAGCGGTGGGCTCTCCTTCCTCCCCCAATATAAACCTTTTGTAATGGATTTCCGCCAGGTAACGCCTACATCTATATCGAATCTTATAACACCCCGTCGTTTTTGCGCCGTAACAAGTACCACAATAGTGCCACCTCGCTTTCTTCTAGCTCCAGAACTTGCCAGGTCTTCTTATTTCCTGGCGAGCTGTTGTTATGATTCGCATCGCCAGTCATTACGCCGAGGCAGCACTATTTCCGGCCATTCTCCGTCGAAGACAGCCGGACGGACGGACAAATCCGACAGATTGCCACTACAGCCGGCTGACGCGATGCAGTTTTATTGCTATGTTTTGTACAAAGTGATTTGTGTTGTTTTGATTTCATAAATAGTGACTTATAGTTGGTTTTACTTTTGAATATTAGTTAATGTTTTTACGATCTAGCTGTTCTTAGATCGCGAGAGAGATCGCGTTGTTTGTGATGATAGAGATAGCGTTGTTTTTAGATCTAGATTGTTGTTATTCAAACGACAAACTTGTTTTTATGCTTGTAGCTACATAATTTATAAGATTGGTTGGAGTGTAATTAGTAACTGAAATTCCTAATATTCCAGCTTAGTTTAATTACTTATTTTCGGAGTGGGTTTAGGTCGACTTTGAACCCGTCCCAGGCACTCGATATTATACATGGTAGTAATAAATCATAGGTAAAGTTTATCTGAGTTTCACACCTTTTTTTAATCAAATTTTGAAGTATTAAATATCCTGTAAAGGGAAATTTCGAATGCTTTCGATGAGGCCTGATAGTTTAGTTGGTCAGAGCACTATCCATTGTAGCGAGTAGGCGAGTGCACCGGCGTAAACATGCTAGTGCACCGGTGCAGTAAACGAGGCATAAGATCACGCCATACTACGTCACATCAGATGATATTCCGGTTTGTTAACAAACCGGAATTAGGTTCCGCCTACGCAGGGGGCACCAACCGGTCAAACCAGTTTAAGTCCCGCCTACTTCATGATAGCGTACTAGGATGCACTGTTCGAGCGGCCCGGGGAGTTGGTGTCGCCTGTTTAGTATTATTAATATTTATATTGTATATAAAAGCATAATAATGTGGGTTGAGATCATTCTATTTTCTGCATTCACTATTGTACCTACTGCTTAATATACTTTTGTCCTGCTACCGCTGGTTTCAATTTCGTGTCCATCACGCATATTGCAAGTGGTTCTAGATACCGACCTGAACCGCTTCACTGGTGACCCCGACGACAACGACGAGATATCTACCGTGATCCCCATACTGGATCAGGAAACGTGATGCCGGATACTGAAGGTGCAAAGACCATCGTGCTGGGAGAATCCTACCGAGTTGGAGTGAGGATACCGCCTTTCAATCCCAGCGACCCTGAGCTATGGTTCGCCCAAATTGAGGGGCAGTTCGTGCTGTCGAACATAACTACTGATGCCACCAAATTTTATTACGTGCTGGCACAGCTGGAAGCCCAACATTCAGCAGAGGTGCGTGACCTGATCGTCACCCCACCAGCAGCGGACAAGTATACGACCCTGAAGTCTGAGCTCATACGCCGACTATCAGCTTCTCAAGAGCGAAAAATAAAACAGCTGTTGATGCACGAGGATATAGGAGACAGAAAACCAACTCAGTTCCTCCGGCACCTGCAACAACTGGCTGGAGCAAGCGTACCTCCTGAGTTTATCCGGACCATCTGGGCCAGTCGACTTCCCACCCACCTGCAGACCTGCATTGCAGCCCAGCAAACAAAGATGTCCCTGGAAGACCTGGCAGAGCTGGCAGACCGTGTCAACGACGCAGTACCAGCAACTATGATGGTTACCGTACCTACCCAAGTGGCCAGTACATCAACACCTGGACCAGCACCAGATAGCGCAATCGAGGT
Source organism: Pelosia muscerda (assembly GCA_963691645.1). NCBI lineage: Eukaryota > Metazoa > Arthropoda > Insecta > Lepidoptera > Erebidae > Pelosia > Pelosia muscerda. The sequence continues at coordinate 654,858 of OY829100.1, forward strand.
ATTAACCAGAACGGTGACAGAACTTAGCAGAAGACTGGATGTCATGAGCATGCACATAGGGGAGCGCTCACGTACATACGACAGACGTGGTAGAAGCCCCAGAACGAGGCCTCATTCAAATTCACGTCCTCCTAATCACCCATACTGTCGGTTCCACTATCGATTTGGTGAACAAGCATGGAGATGTTTACCACCCTGCTCATTCAAGAAATCGGAAAACTTACCAGGCAGCCATTAGTGGTGGCACAAGACTGCCTAGGAGTTACAAGCCGCCTATTCATTACGGATCGCAAAACTAAGGTGCAATTTCTCATAGACACAGGTTCAGACCTGTGCGTTTTTCCACGATCCGCAATTCGGGAGCATCGCGTCAAAACAAAATATGAGCTATTCGCAGCCAATGGTACGATCATAGCCACATATGGCGATCTACCTTTATCATTGGACTTGGGACTCCGGCGTGCTTTCACCTGGCGTTTCGTCGTGGCAGATGTCTCCAAGCCTATCATTGGCGTCGACTTCCTAGGTCACTACAACCTACTTGTCGATTGTCGAAGTCAGCGTCTTGTGGACGGCGTTACAGCCGCTGGACTTAAAGATTCAAGCAATTCAAGACTATCCTCCACCAAAAACCATCAAGGAGCTCAGACGATTCCTCGGAATGCTAAATTTCTACCGCCGTTTGATTCCAAGGGCAGCTTCTATGCAAGCTCCTCTAAATGAGTTACTCGCTGGTCCCAACACAAAAGGATCACAAGCGATTGTCATGACACCTGCACTTATGAAAAGCTTCAACATTTGCAAAAACAGTCTTTCAGAAGCCACGCTCCTAGTACACCCTGATACGCAAGCAGAGTTGGCCATACAGACAGACGCGTCTGATACAGCAATCGGAGCGGTGATACAACAGCGCCACCGCAACGAGTGGAAGCCACTAGCATTCTTCTCAAGAAAGCTTAGTCCCAGTCAAAGAAAGTATAGCCCATATGACCGCGAACTGCTAGCCATCTACGAGGCTATAAAGTACTTCCGTTTTATGGTTGAAGCACGAACGTTTGCGGTCATAACAGATCACAAACCGCTGACTCATGCCTTCGCGGGACGACGAGAGAACTGCAGCCCCCGTCAGTTTCGTTACCTGGACTTCATCAGCCAATTCACGACGGATATCAGATATATCACTGGAGCAGAAAATATGGTTGCTGATGCCCTATCTCGGGTTGATGAAGTAGGTTTACCACTAGATTATCGAGCCTTAGCCAGCGAACAGGAGAGAGATGACGAGTTGCAAGACCTGTTGAAGAATGGTTCCACTCTTAAGTTAAAAAGGCTGTTAACTCCAGAGTCCGGCCTACGCATATACTGTGACGTCTCCACATCAATAGCACGGCCGTATATCACACGATCATTCCGCAAACAAGTATTTGACGCCTTACACAATCTAAGTCATCCAGGGGGAAAGGCTACTATCAAGCTGGTGACTCAAAGATTTATCTGGCCAGGCATTAGAAAAGATTGTCGTCAATGGGCTAAGCTATGCCAGCAATGCCAGCGCTCCAAAATTTCAAGACATACCTCAGCGCCTCTAAACGCATTTGAACCACCTTCAGCCCGATTCCGCCACATAAACCTGGATTTGATTGGTCCATTACCAGTATCTTCTGGTAACAAATATTGCCTCACGATTGTCGACCGCTTTACACGTTGGCCTGAGGCGTATCCACTCCCAGACATAACTACGGAGACCTGTGTTGCCGCCCTAGTAAATGGATGGATCTCACGATTTGGCTGTCCAGAACATATCACCACCGACCGCGGTGGGCAGTTCCTATCACATAACTTCAAGGAGCTTGCCGCGTTAATCAATGCCACACACCATACGACTACGTCGTATCATCCAGCAGCTAATGGACTTGTTGAACGGGTGCACCGTCAACTAAAAGCTGCGATCACCTGTCACGCCACATCAAGCTGGACTGAGGCACTACCATGGGTCCTGCTGGGTATTCGCAGTGCATGGAAGGATGATCTCCAGACGTCTGCAGCAGAACTAGTTTACGGCGAACCACTACGTTTACCTGGACAGTTCTTCTTACCTAGTGCCACTGAAAGCACTGATATGACCTCCATTGCCAGCAGACTCCGTGCTCATGTTAGCAGATTAGCACCGCAACCAACATCCTGGCATGGAAGCTCCAGCAGAACCTTTTACGTGCCCAAGGACCTTAACACATCCACACATGTCTTCATTCGACAAGGTCCTGCACGGAGACCCCTACAAGCACCATATCTTGGCCCATACAAGGTACTACAGCGTAGCGAAAAGACCTTTGATGTAGAAGTTCAGGGCAGGTTGCAACGCATCTCCATCGACCGTCTGAAGCCTGCTTTCGTCACCAGAGAAACTCCACTGACGACGGCAATCCCCGAAGAACCCAAGCATCGGGACACAATCAAGAAGACAAGGTGTGGACGCACAGTACGCTTTCCCGACTACTATCGATCGTAGTCACGGTCTCAGTGGGGGAGTGGTGTAGCGAGTAGGCGAGTGCACCGGCGTAAACATGCTAGTGCACCGGTGCAGTAAACGAGGCATAAGATCACGCCATACTACGTCACATCAGATGATATTCCGGTTTGTTAACAAACCGGAATTAGGTTCCGCCTACGCAGGGGGCACCAACCGGTCAAACCAGTTTAAGTCCCGCCTACTTCATGATAGCGTACTAGGATGCACTGTTCGAGCGGCCCGGGGAGTTGGTGTCGCCTGTTTAGTATTATTAATATTTATATTGTATATAAAAGCATAATAATGTGTGTTGAGATCATTCTATTTTCTGCATTCACTATTGTACCTACTGCTTAATATACTTTTGTCCTGCTACCGCTGGTTTCAATTTCGTGTCCATCACGCATATTGCAAGTGGTTCTAGATACCGACCTGAACCGCTTCACCATGAAAGGCTGGTTGCCGGTTCAAATTCCGTCTGAGTATTCACTTTTTCCAAGTTTAATAAATTTTATATATTTTACTAAAAATCAAGGAAAATCGCATAAATGAGATCATATACCGCGGCTAATAATAACCTTGTGTTGTGTTTCCAGCGTCAAGTAGGGAATCAGAGTCAGAGCTCCTTAGAGAGGTTTTGTGTTATTCATGGGAAGACCGAGAAACCCTTCTTCGTCTTCTGCACAGAAACTCTCTTAACCTTCATCCATCCCTCCCCCTTCCCCCACTTCTCTATGTGGTCGGCAGCACGAATGTGAGGCCCTTGGTGTTTCAAACGTCCATAGGCCACGGTAATCACTTTCCATCACGTGGGCCGGGTACGTGTCCGCCACCTAAGTGGCATAAACAAACAGACTACAAATAAATAAGAGCTTTTATATTCCCTAGAAGATTTAAAGTTATCAAAGGAAAGGAACTAATTTGAAAGCAAAATAAACAATGTAGGAGAAAGGAAAATTCGCAATAAGTTCTTTGATGACCGCGACACAATATGCAGGTCATCACCACAGACAATAATAAATTTATAGTCTTTTTAAGGTTTGCTTACAGAGTGGCATTATTACACAATTTTACAACTTCCACTGTTTTTAGGGTTACGTATGTTTCATAGAAGAAACGTACCTTATATCATTCTACCTTATCACTTCAGTAACAACCATATTGTTCCAAATTTAATACATAGACTAAGTTTAAACGTTGCTCAAGGATGGCACGCAAAATCGTTAAGCGATCCACATTTTTTGAAGGGGGACGTGAAAACTGCTTGTATCAGATTCTCCCCAAGGCGAGAGATGGGGAATTGGACAAAGTGGCGGGTGGTTCATCCGTCTGGCTTCTGGTGTCTCCTTTATACAATAATAACAATAATATAGTTCAAATTTATATGCGTTATTTTTGAAAAGTAAATCAGTTAATTAAAAACGAAATTTATAATTTACCGCCAAAAAACTGTACAGACATATTCCATGATAAAACTTGATAAAAAAGTCACTAATATTTTTATAATACACTAGCTGTTGCCAACGGCTCCGCCCGCGTAGAATTCTGATCCCGTTCCCGCTGCTCTAAAAAACCTTCCGTAAAGTTCAAGTAACAAATAAAAAAAGAATCACTCGAATTGGTCCAGTCATCTTCGAGTTATGCGCTTACCAACATATTTCGCGATTTATTTAATATATATATATTTCACTTGTCTTCCGCATCGTTTATGGGATTCACAGTAAACAACTTTCACTAAAACTACAACTTATTCTCTATTTTATTTGAAAAATTGAAAGAAACAAGAAAACAAAACGTAAAAAGTCCGTAAAATAAAAGGAATTTAATCAAAATGCAGCCTGTCACAAGTTGTCCGGCTAAGCGGAGAGAATGATTTGTAGACTTGTATTTTAATTTTTAAACTTGTGCAGCGAGCCAAGTCGCGGACAACAACGAGTGACGAATACAAAACAATGTTTGGGCACAGAACAGATAAATATATTTGGGTATACCACAGATATTTCATTCTAGTGATACTAGTACCTATTAATTTATCAATGACGTTATACACTTATACTTACAGCTAACTAGTCATTTAAGTGATAGGTCACATACTCGTATAAATATGTTGAGCAGTTCATTAAAGTTGAAACCCGCTTCTAATAATCGTCAACCATTTTCATTCCATTGCAATTTCTCGATCGTTTTTTTTTTATACAACTTAGGTCGCAGACAAGCACGCGGCCCACCTGATGGTAAGTGGTTACCGTGGCCTATGGGCGAGTGTAACTCGTGCCGCAATCCCTGTAAGAACAGAGACATTCTGTGTCGTCAGCGCAAAAGATGTAGGATAAGCCTTTGGTTTTCCCACGGACAACACAAAACCTCTCTAGTGAGCTCTGGCTACCCTACTCACCACCCAAAACACAACACAAGGTTATTTAACGGCGATATTCTGTAGGGTGGAGGTACTTCCCCAGTCGGACTGCTCGATTGAGACGGATATACCGTCGTGTCCTACCTCCATCTTCCTCCATCTTCCGCATTCAGTCTGTCCCAGCCACCTTTTTTTAGTCATCAGTCGATCTGCCAAAGAGGGTCCCTCTTTCCGTTTGCCTTCTCGCGTTCACTCAAGGACTCGTTTCCTCCAATGACCATCAATCCTTAGGGAAATGTGGCTATCCCCCTACCACTTCAGCATGGTTATTCTGCGAGCTATGTTGGTAAATTTAGTTCTCTGTCGGATGACCTCATTACGGATTTTATTCTTCAAACAGACTCCCAGCATAGCTCGCTTTCAATTGGTGGACTTAACCTTAAGAAATGATAAGTAATTTGTTTATATAAAACTTTTCCTTTCAAACTTGCAAATATTTCATGCACTTTATACTTTTACTAAAAACAAAGCTCGTTGAAGCACCAATTACAGACTAGATATCGCTTCACCATTGTTTATAGTCGATTCACGCGGTGTGGCTACATTTCACCTCTATAGTATTATTTACTCTGTGGTATATACATTGTACCAACAACTGTGAGAGCTATTTTCAACAAATTCCATTACACTTTGTTGGCACTTGCGCGGTGGGGTGTGGGCCCGGATGACAATAATTCTCAAACTCCATCTTAACGAGGGACTTTATACCCGCGACAGCCAGTAATTTTAACGGCTCAACTTTTATGTTTTATTTAAAATTTTGTGATTTTTTCATTAGAATTTAGACGGCAATAATATTGTGATATGCCATCACTGCGAGATTGTAGACGGTTCTTTTATATCTGTGTCAATATTGATGGGCAGTTAAATGGTCCTTCGTAAGATAAGATAAAAAAAGATTTTTTGCTATCAGTATAAAAATTGATAAATACTACTGGTGATGCGTAGAGATGTTGCATCTTTGGCAGTATTATACCATGTCTATCATAGTGAATGTTGTGATAAGCTCTTCCAATCAGTCCCGTTCTCTCCCTTCCTACATAGACCACATGTGCAGGGCTTAGATGTCATCCACATACGGTACAGATCATCCATCAAGAGCTAAGCGGTTCGGTGAGTCTATCCTCTGCCGCACCATCAAGTCTTGGTATTCCTTATCAGCTCACTCAAGTGTTTCTGTCTTCCTATAGTCGCAGAAGTGGGTTCACGGTAGAGTGATTGCCAAGATTCGAACCCGAGACCTATCGATCGTAAGACCTACTCCGTAAACACTAAGCTACAAACGATTCGTCGGTAATGTAAAGGTGGTATCTAATTATAAAACGGATCGTTAACAGCCAGTCTGCTTACTATCTTAACGAATGTAGAATTAGATCCCCTGAGCCGTCGCCACAAATAGCTATCCAATTAAATTAGTTGATCAAAGTAACAACATAACAATACAAACTTAGTTCGAACATTTCCGATGGCGGACAAACTGTTGGGCCGACTGCGAGACGTGGGTAAGCACGATCAGTGCCGGTCAAACACAACACTAATTGAACAACAAATTAATGCCTGCTTGCCCTACGAAGGCTTATTGCGTGTCGTGAATATTTTATGGGCCAACTGTTATTTTGTAAGCCGCCGTAGCCTAGTATGGGTAATGGACTGCTGAGACGAGTTCTTGGGTTCAATTCCAGGTTTTACGATGGCACATACCAATGACTTTTCGATGTTTTTCGAAGTTATGTGTGTATTTATCGCAGGTTTATAAGTGCACGGAGGTAGGACACGACGGTATCTCCCGTCCGAAATGAGCTGTCCAACTGGGGAAGTACCTCCGCCCTACAGAAGACCGCGGTCATAATAACCATCGTGTTGTGTTCCCGCCGGTAAGTAGGGTAGCCAGAGCTCACTATACCCCTCCTTCCCCTCCCCTTCCCAGCTCTCCCCCTTTCCCTTCAGGGTGGGCAGCGCGTGTGTGACACTCTTAGTGTTGCACACGTTCATAGGCCACGGTGGCCGCTTTCCATCAGGTGGGCCGTGTGCTTGCCTGCCACCAGGTATAAAAAAAAAAATGTGCCCGGTTAATGGCAATAGGCTCGCCACCTCACACATAATTGTGTGTGGTGTGTGCCATGGTAAAACTTGGGATCGAACCCGAAACCTCGTCTCAGTAGTCCATTACCCATACCACTAGGCAACCGCAGCTGTTTCTCGTGCCCTGATTATTCTACCCAAAATTTTAAAAAATAAACAACCGTATTATATGTGTTTATTAGATAGTTATAACACAAGTTAGTTACGTCTATTCAAGTATGTATGTAAGAACAGAAGAGCGATAGTATGTTGATTCCGGTACATGTCTAATGAACGAACGTTTGTCTTCCGTCATCTTTCACCGCTGGTGTGCTCACACCCTCGACCACCATTATCACAGCATCTTATTGAAATAAATGAATAACAAATGCAATCCGGTTATGGCTGTGCTACGGTAATTGAATCACAGACCACCATTTTAATTTCGTAGCACTTGCTGCTACGCCTCTACGGACAATGCTACGAAGCTACGAATTACATCGAACGAATATTTCGCAATGTTTATTAACATTATTTTATAGCCCGAAATCATCATTCTCAGAATCTATTTTCAACTCAGTTAGTTAGCTTTCTAGTTTAACTAAAATGCGGCTGAACTTAGGTATTTTTATTGCCCAAAATCTATACAAATAAAAAAAAGTGGAGTGTCTGTTTGTAATATTAAAATAACCGCTTTCTACTACATGAATATGAATGTATATACGGTACATATGCCAAAATATATATTTTTAAAATTTTTATCTGTTTGTCTGTCTGTTTGCTTTGGCTAATATCTGGAACGGCTAGACCGATTTCTTCGAGTAACTTACGCTACTTTTATTATACAATTTTCATATTACTTTCCACGCGGACGAAGTCGCGGGCACAGGTACTATTACATAAAAACTGTGATTATGTTACACGTTCAATAAAATTACTGGTTGTCTTATGTGTGCAGATTTAAATAGCTGCGAGCTACCAATAAAACACCAAGTATTAGTACAAGTAAAGTAAGTAGTACATGTAAAATAAATAGTACACGTGAAATAAGTAGTACAAATAAAGTATATACACGAAGCATGTTCCCCCGCGTATTGTATTCATAGTGCACGCAAGCTTTTACTTGCAATATAAATTATAATGTATTAGTTATGGCCGCATTTCGCCGCTTTTTGTACTGAGTTCGTGTGAAGGCAGCGCCGGGGGAATTATTAACTAAGTACTTGTGCTCTATTAATCATATGTTGGGGCTTTAAGTGGTTTTCCCAAGCGACTACAATATGGTACTTCAAGAACGGTATTAGAATGTTGCTACATAATTTTAGTTATATTAGGTATTAAATTTAAAGACCGCGGTAGCCTCATGGTATGGGTAATGGACTGCTGAGACGAGGTCTCGGCTTCGATCCCAGGTTTTACCATGGCACACACCTTGCGATGCTTTTCGAAGTTATGTGTGTATTTATCGCAGGTTTATAAGTGCCCGGTTAATGGCAATAGACTCGCCACCTATTACATTGGGACCTAAACATAAACTGGCGAAATATGGGTGCTAGCACCTCTCCCTACCCCTACGGGGATATAGGCGTGAGTTTATGTTATGTTAAAATAATATATATCGATTCAATATAATAATATATGTCGTCTAATATTCTCCAAGACATTAACTGGTAGTATTTGTGCGGCTGAGCACGTAATTAATTTACTTGCAATTTACACCGCGAAGCAAGGAATCGGAGCATTTTTTTATCCTATTTAGCTGCAACAGTTTTGGTTATGAATTTTTTTAGGCGGGCGAGCCTATTGCCGCCTATCGGTTGTTTGTTGCTCGCGCCCTATTACGTGGGACCGAAAATAGTGAGCGAAATGTGGGTGTTTAGCACACCTCTGCCTACCCCTTCGGGGATTACGGGCGTGAGCATATGTAAGTATGTATATATCGATTATCATCTGCAGAATACAATACCGTGCGCCCGGATCTGGCTAAATACAGGTTAGTAGTCGTCAATCAGTAGATAGATGTTAGAAGATTTACATTCTATCTCTATCCCATTATCCTATTGGCGACAGTTTAAACCACACCCACTATAAGCATATTGGCTCATTGAATATTATTTTAAATACAATTTCAATAGTAATATTATTGTGTATTACAAATTGCCCACTCCAATGACTGCACTCAAAACAATAGCAATTTCACGTCACCGCTTGTTAATATTTTATACTCCATCAAAAACGTTTCAATTGAAAAAATTATTCGAGTTTGAATATTTAATAAATCTTTCCGTACCAATGGACTTGTCCGCCATACGAGTATACCAATTATACTGTGTTTTATTTTATCTTTTTTGTTTTTAATATACGCCATTTTACAAGCTTTATTAAATTTCAGCTGGTTTAAATGAAACAAACTGTTAGGCGTTTGTTTACATTTTACAAAGGTCTGATATAAATATTAAGAATGACCATAGTGACCAATAGACACTATATACTTTTAGCGTCGGTAGCTCAGTGGTTAAAGAGTCGGCTTTGCGATCGAGATGTCCCAGGTCGAATCCTAGTCAATATACTACCGACGTAAACCCAATCTTATAACAGCTTGGAGGGATTAGAGAGAAATATTAGTAATTTCGGTTGCTAATATTCTTTTAATAAAAGTACTTTTTGCAGTAGAATGTTTGCAGCAAATATATATAATTTGTCTAATTCTGGTGGGATGCAATTATATATACTGCTACACATTATTTTTATCTGATTTGTGTAGGGTTTGTAGCGTGTCCACGTTCCTGATAAAGACGATTAAGAAATAGAAAATTTATATAATTCAACGTGTTTAATGGTACTGATTTCAAAGGTAGAGTGCTTGCGGAACCAAAATTTACATCCACAAAGCTAAAAAGCAATCAAAAGCGAATTTTATTCAAAAAATATAATTTTTCATTCATTTATTCATTCATTATTCACCACACAACATCAAAAACAAATCTCATATACTTTTGGTGGTATTTCTACTACAGTCGTCACACACTCAGACTTCAATTAAAGTGCGCCCCGACTTAATTGCGACCGCTGAGCCACCGCTACCTGCCGCTTCCTCATTCTGAATTATAAAGGTACGTGTACACGTAATTGAATGCCTCGTATTTTAGAATTATTCCCATTACAGCAGTAATTTTTCTCTCTCATGAGTCCTTCGGAACGCATTAGAGGGCCCCAATAAAGTGTCTCAGAAAAGCGCGCGCATAAAGTAAGCTACGAGTATGACGTAACAGGCAAATCGCTTTCACACACTTTGCCCTTTAAATACTCGGGCAAAAATGAACCTTCATTGTTTAAACACAAGAGCGTAGACCGTAAAATGGTCTGGATTCGAGTAGATTGCGACATTTGGCAAGGGAATTGTAGGAAGTACTTCTCAAGCGGCATCCGTCGGATGTGTTAACGACAGATGAACGTCGGGGCCCAGTCTCATGGCGGAGAACTTTGGGCACGCTGATTGTTTGATTTTGGAAGATTTGGAGATTGAAATAAAATATACAAAGGTGACTGGGTCAAGTTGAATATTTTTGGTTGTATTAAATAACGAGAATTTATAAAACGTTCAAAGACATACATACACACACCGCTTTTAGTATGAAGGTCAGCCTTCCGTATGAAGCCATTTTGGTTCCGTGTCTGCCAGGGTGCGAGGGATATGTTGGCTATTATTTCACCTCCGGCAACTAAAGACCCAAAGACGGCGTCCGTTTTAAGTTGGTTCGTGTCCGACTTAATCTCTCTCCAGCTCCGATGAGATTGGTATTCGTGGGAATTTCGTGCACGGAAAAAAAGTATGTAGGTCGGCCTGTGTGTATCAGGTGACTAATAAATTTACATTTTAATCTGGTAGGAACTAGGATTGGTTAGCTAATCTAACCTATTTTTAAAACATGTGTTACTATTTTGAGAAAAATGTGATAAAAGAGAACGTCAGAAGCTTAATGGTCTTGGGGTCGGTCTTACGATCGCGGGGTCCCGGGTTCGATTTCTGCATAGCCATCACACTACCGACGTGAACCCACTGCTGAAAAGTTATTAGTAATTTCGATTTCTAATATTCTTGTATAAGTGCCCGGTTAATGACAATAGGCTGGCGCCTATTACATTGGGACCTAAACATAAACTGGCGAAATGTGGATGCTAGCACCTCTGCCTACCCCTTCGGGGATATAGGCGTGAGTTTATGATGATGATGAAGTAGGTACTCACTTAACTTAACTTAGAGTTTATGTTATGTTTTTCTTGTATTATAATAATGAAATAATGCGGTTGCTTTTTTTGTTTTGATCATCTCAATCAATCGTTTACTAAATAACCCTGAAAAGTACGACTGCTTCATGCAACCCCATGCGAGGTAGAAGCCATTATCGGAAGCCATGGAACTGCTTTAAGCACCCTTAGTTCTCCTCAATTAATCTCAAGGTAGCACTGTAACGTCTTACGTTAAATCACTCTAAATGGGGAGAAAATTGGTGCTTCGTTTGAGAGGTCCACTTTGAAGTTGTGGCCAATGAAGAAACTCTACGACTGGAAAATCTAATGGTACTTACCTAAATTAAGGGTCGAGGGTGGGGCGCTGCAGTGACTGATCTGTACGGCTTACTAGCGTACTATATTACTAAAAATTAGAATAGGAATATGCGACAGATGTATAATCATAATCATAATCAATCTTGATTTGCGAATACAAGTACCTGAATATTGCCTACACATGAGGATCAAATACCAGTTATTTTTTATACCACTTAGGTGGCAGACAAGCACACGGCCCAAAGCGGTCACTGTAGCTTATGGACGTTTGCAACACCAGAGGCGTTACACTCGTGCTTTTTACCCTGTAGAAACCTTCTAATGACCTTCTTGAAGATGTTGTAGTCGCTTGGGAAAATCACGGCAGGGAGTTCATTGGACAGCTTGACTGACCGTGGAATGAAGCTCCTTTCACACCGCTCAGTGCGCACCGTTTCCGGTCATAATGTGTGAGAATGAACTCAACTTGGATTTTGTTTTTGGTTTTTGCTCACGTGCATTGTATATTTGAATCGGTGTGAAAGGTAATTCCATGTATAAAGAAATAATTTATTGTACAAAAACGTTTTTGAAAAATGCTGCAATGTACTCGTAGTATATTGCACTGCTTCTGTTCCACTTGTTTCTTTCAAAATTAAGAATATTAGCAACCGAAATTACTGAGATTCCCTCCTACAGAGTTAAGCTAATTACCTGTGTTAGAAGTAGTACTACGTGTACCCACACGTAGATATTGTTATGGCCGGGATTTGAACCCAAGAACTGTCAATCGTAAGGTCTACTCCGTAACCATTAAGCTACAGACACCTTGAAAGCTATGGTAAACTTAGGTTCAGTAGAATTGATGTCAATAAAATATGTAATAGTACTAAACTAGATATCACCTTCCAAGACCCTGTATGTATGCGACATAGCCCAGAGCCCCGTTATAATCATATACTTACAGGTAGTTACATAATATTTTTAATTTTTTAATTCATAAATTTCACAGGAATAATGCTAATGCAAAAATAACAAATAACGGACCGTGCTACAATGCGGTAAAAGTAGTTTAACTTCATCCAGAACAATATTTTATCTGTAACTCACACGCCCAACTTTACAGCTCCAACAATCAGAACAATAACAGCAGCAAAAAATATAATATTCCGAAACAAGTCCGACAGAGCGGAATGATACTTGTATTATTCCTACAATTCGCAAGTTTAGCAGCACATTCAATAGAAGCGTGAACAATTTATTATTGTTTCCTCCTCCGAGCGAAGTAAACATGGCCGCCTGTTTGTTACGCGAATATATCACAAAATACTACCGCTTTAATATAAAATTAAAAGGATGCCTGAAATATGTGACTGAAGAAAACCAGCCTGTGTTGCCAAGGTTCGTGAAAATATTCCCCACGGAAAATATGAGAAGACTCGCGCTTGTGGTAGCGATGCGGTAAATCAGTTTCGATGGCCACACAAAGACATGCCAACACAATGTTAATGCGGAAGCTGTAGCTATGGATATTACGCTAAACATATTTTGAACGCTTTTAATATATTTAGATTTAAAACCGCGGTAGAGTAGTGGTATGGGTAACGAACTGCTGAGACGAGGTCTCGGGTTCGATCCCAGGTTTTAACATGGCACACACCAATAACTTTTCGATGCTTTTCGAAGTTGTGTGTGTATTTATCGCAGGTTTATAAGTGCCCGGGTAATGGCAATAGGTTCGCCAACTATTACATTGAGACCTAAGCATAAACTGGCGAAATGTGGGTGTTAGCACCTCTGCCTTCGGTGATATAGGCGTGAGTTTATATTAAATAATGTATGTCTTTAATAATTTTCTCCTCTCTGTCTACTAGTCCTTTACGCATGAAACATATTTCTCTTACACAGCCACCTCTAGGGACAATACAAAACAACCTGCCCTCTCACAATTCTAAAAATGGCTGCGAAACTAAGCATGAGAGACCTTTGAATTTCATAACGCTCCCCGAAGACACTCTCAATTATATAGCGTCGAGGAAAAGTAACTCAATTCTTGATACAATGAAGCCGACCAAGCGCGCTTCACAAGACGCGCAGCGGAAGGTCCCGTAGTCTCAGAATAAACTTGATATTAGAAGCGCTTCGTGAAAGAAACTTTCCCTTGTGACGATATAGAAGTGCTATAAAATTCCAGGACACAGAATGTCTAAACCATAGCCTTTAATATTACGTAAGGTGTAGACACAAAACCTAGCTAGGAAGTTAACACAATTCATTTTAATACCATAAACTCCAGATTAGCTCGATTTTTATAAAGGTTACCTCAAAATGACTTAATTTCATCCGGTTATAAGCTAAAGGTAAAGTTTCATAATTAGTTGTGCAAACTAATTCCAGAAGCTGACTTCATTATAATACCTAACGTCCTTATGCTGTTTATACTACATTTGACCAACTTTTACGGAACCCAAAAAAGTAGGGTTTACTTAGCCTGTTCGGTAGACGTAACAACTAAAGTGGGTTTAAGTCTGTATCATAAGCTGAGTTTGAAACTTGTACGAGACCACGTCCAAGTTTGTTTCGATACCGATGCCGCGCAGTGGCAAGAAGCGTCGTGCATGTACGGGCACGGACGTCCGTGTGAGTAATTTGTTTATTATATACCAGGGATGGCAAACCAAAGGCACGCGTGCCTGAGACGACATGCAACACAATATGTTGGGCACGCTACTATTAACGAAGTAGACATAAGGCCGAGATTCAAATGGTTGGATGCGCCCTTACCATACTTTAGGTGCTAGAAAATGAACAAACAGGAAAGCTAAAGGAATGTGCACTGTGGGATACCCAGTGGGAAATAATCAAACAACAATATCTGTGCCTTTCATAAAAATCTGTCCAGTAGCTAAATGTCTATATAATCTATTATAATTCTATTCTTTTGACGTTGTTGTCCATAGAGTATTCAAAAAATATGTACCCCCCCCCCCTCCCCCCCCCACCGGTTCTGCCCCTAGCGGATCTTTTTTAAATCTTCCCAGGAAAAAGGCTATTGTGAACTTTATGTGCTTAATGACAAATTATAAACACTGAAACCCAGTTAAAAGATTTTAATAGAGTCGGAAATATGATAACATTGATGTTACTATTCTCTTTTAAGAATTACATCAGTAATTCTATTTCGCTCTGTTTCTTAATTTATAAAAGGTATAAGAAACAATGAAAATACATTCGGTACTGTATATAGTTTAGTATATAACCTACCGAATGATGTGATATTTACATTTAATTCTCGATTTTCGTTCACAAAGCCCAGTCTATTATTTCTTCAGTTGTTACGAGAAAGTCGATACCTTTGTAATAAAAAAACATTTAGATATAAGAATTTAGATTGCTCTATCACCCACGTGCTATGCCGTACTTTTATATTTTTATTTTAAACAATTTGTGTACTATTGGACATTACAGTACCATAGTAATGCAGAGTAATAACTGCTTTAGATAGATAAATACCTCTTTAATAAACATATTATGGACATAATTGAATAGCAGAATGTACAATGGGCGACCTTGGGCTCTAGCCAAAATGTATGTACATTTGTTGTCGAATGTCATGTATTGTGATCCGATTCCGACAACAAATGTCACTCCCATACATTTTCGGAGCGATAACGAATGTAGATTCGGAACGAATGCATTTTGGCTAGAGCTTCTGGTCACCAAAAACAACGGGCGTATTTACTACTAGGTATAAAGTGCTAAAGTTTGGATAATTGGATGATAAAGGAATGAATATATATTTTTATAGTTTTATACTCAGTATTATACAAAGACTCTTTAAGCTATATGCAAACTCAGTAGACGCAATTATGGTGACTACATCGCAGCGTCAAAAATTGTTACTACTGTGGCACAAGTTGCCATATACAATACATATTGTATTCCATGGCATGTACACATCCACAGTTTATAGAACATTAGCTTACTTACATCATTGTCCATAAGTTTGAAAGAATGTCCTGTGGTTTGCAGTAAGCCCTATTTAACGTGAACGGAGTCACGGGTTAAGTGGCGAGCGCAATAAGTTTAGGCGTATGTGAGAGAATTTATAAGAAAGATATTTAAACCTTTAACTACATACTATAAGGTTTATATTGTTAAATTTATCCTTTTTTAGTATAAAACTAACTCTCTTTAATCTGATAAAAGTAATTCCATTGCAAGGAGACCAATACACAAGAAATTTGCATATCGTTCACTCCCAATACACTTCAAGGAAAATCCCACCACCCCCTGGGGCGCTAAGTGTCCGTTCATGAACAATACACTAGCTGCCGTCAGTGCATGCATAAATTAAAGGCGAACCGATACTGGCAGAGGACTACGCTATACCAATCGATACGGCACATTAAGCCATATATTAAGATGTCGGGCCGCCCGGGGGAAATCCCCGGGAAGTGTCCTTTCTGTCACACCAGCGACGTGTACTGGTAAAGAAAATTCAGTAAACCACATATACAATTGCTTTTGCAGTTGGAGAATTGTTTAAGATTTAGGAATAGAATTAGGTATCATTTGTAGCGTCTTAGTATGATGGTCGTTTTGACACGACTGGGTTTGCTCGTCTTCTATTTTTTGGTGTGTAAATTTTTTTTTCTTATGTGCCAGTCTCGGCACATTTTTCTTAAGTTATTCGCTGATTGTTCAATATTAAGCGCACTAAAAAAACGAGCAAAATTAATCGTGTCAAAACGGCCATCGTAGCTTGCCGCAACTTTATAATTTTTTTTGTCAGATGGTAGCGAAATGAAATAGACACATGTAGTCTCTGCATTCCTCATTCTGATGACTAGGCACGTAGGCAGGAAATCTAAGGAATTATCCAACATGGATCTCAATTTGAATTTACCTCGCCTGATGGTAAACTAAAGGCAAAGTCTCAATGACTCTGTAGTAAGCAAGAAGTCGAATCGTACAGGAAACAACTTACATTAAAAAAACATTATTTATATGAGCTGAACTGTTGAAAAGTTTCGTCATTCCATAGCGTGGTGCTCGAACATAAAATTATACAATATACTAAGAGAACAAGGTTTCAATTGGGTCATACGTCCTGAAACGCCGAAAGAATACTCACGCTAAATATACCAGGGGATTTAGACTAGGGGCAATCGTTTTGTGGCATGAAATAGATAGATGTATGGATTTGACATTCGTTCACGCCTCTCATAAATGTCATAAATGTAATAAAGATCATAAATGTCTTAAAAGTCGTAAATGTCATGAATATCATAAATGTCGTACATGTAGTAAATGTCGTAAATGTCATAAATGTCTTAAAAGTCGTTAATGTCATGAATATCATAAATGTCATGTCATAAATGTCGTACATGTAGTAAATGTCGTAAATGTCATAAATGTCGTAAAAGTCGTGAATGTCATAAGTGTCATAAACGTCAAAATACTTCTCAATCCCCCACATTGAACATCATATTCTATTCCATTCTACAAAACGACCACCAACTAATTGCCACTTGTTCAGGCCTCCAAGATACTAAGCCCGTTCTACTTGCGCAATCAAAAACCTTCAAAATTTATATGATTACGATTATTTGCGATCTGTAAGTACGATTATGTTATCTTTGTTAAGGGCATAAAAAAGAATTGTTTTCGTATAGTTAGGTTTCCAAACATACAAACCTTTTCAGATGATGGGTCAAGATGCAGCCCCGGGGGAAATCACTCGGCCACCCGAGTTCCCCTGAATAAATTACCACTCGCACTTAACTGCTGCACATACATTCATAAACGGGTGATTCTCCGAACCCTAAATTTTCGATGTCTGGACGTTTATTTTCGTAACTGACTGATAAATCAGTCTGCAATTAATTTTAATACATACCTTAGACTATTACCTATCTTGCACAAGTTGTATTTTTTTAATAATAGTTTTTTAAATATTTGAAAAAAATAAAATTAAGTCGTTCTTCTGACTAATATGGTGTGTCCGTTACCCAGTTTCTTGAACATCAGTAACAATAACATTTTTTCGTGTTCATAAATCGATGTGGATTATAATTATTACGAAAGAATATTAGTTGTTCCTTTACACAAAAAAAAAATGGTACTGATATTCATGACAGTTTATTAATAAATAAAAAAATTGTGAGTGTCCGGCACAAAAATCTGATTCATATTCGCGCGATTAACTCGAACATACCTAGCTAACTACAAAACATTAAGCGACCACTTCCCGCGCTGGTGGTAGCCTGTGGCTCGGCTGACGTGGTGGCGACGTGACGTGTGGCTGGTTCGTATCGTCTTGGAGATATAAAGGTAAATATCCGATTCATATGGCTTTGGTTCACCTGTATTTCTGATTACTATGTTTGTTTTAAAAATTTAGTTGCATGGTTTTTAAAATTGAAACTGCGGAAAATATAATGCCAGTAGGGAACAGAAACCTATTTATAAATAACAATCCTTAATTGCATACCTATAGTGATTTATCGATGTTAATGGGCAAAATTCTGATTGATATGTGTCTGATTCATATGGTAAAAATGCCATATTTCGTTACATTGGCGGCACCTTACGCCTATAACATGACATCTTGTATACGCCTAATATTATTTACATGTCTAAGAACAGTAGCTGTAAATTTCGCAGCAGTCCTAAGAACATCAAAGGGGTTTCATGTCTACCGACGACTAAATTTTCGATAGTTAAACTATAAGTCAAATTTAATTCCTAGTTTCTATATTACAGTACACAAAAATGCCACCTGTGCAATCTAAAGAAGATAAAAGAGAGAAAAAGGAAAATTACAGGACGTATTCGCATGGAAAACATACGAAAAGATCCAAACAAGTATGCTTTATGGCGAGTGAAAATGCGAGAGGCCTATTTAAAAAGAAAGAGAGAAGGTAAGATTGTTTCAATTTGCAATTTAATACCTAGAGAGAAAAAAGAGTAGAGAAAGCTCAAAAAGATCGTACGACAAAAAGAAATTAAAAGACCTTCAACAGACAGAATGAAAATATTATTATGAACGACCCTTTGAGTTTGCATCCAAAAAATGATATTATGATATCATGCTGTGATAAAGATTTAAGTGTTATAACAATAATTGTGAGCATTTACTGTGATTTTAATAAATAATTGACTGATTTTTATAACTAGAATTTCATTTTTATTCCTAATTCTGATTCATATGGCCTCAAAAATTTTAATGTTAATTTTCTCGAGAACCATTTTATCAAAAAGTGTCCCTTTTTAAGACATTGTTTCTTAGCTTATAACCTTTGGTAAAAAAATGTTTTATAAGCTTAAATGTGAAAAAAAAAATTTGCCATATGAATCAGACGAAGAACGCAATTTCGGAGAAACACCCAAACTTGAACGGAGTTTTAACACTTTTATGTGTCGAGGTGTCGAAATTTTAGATTGGTAACCAAGCTTTCTGGTTATTAAAATTAAATATGAAATGCATTTTGTTTAGCTATTTCTTGACGACCTCCGTGGCGTGGAGGTAGTGAGCGCGACTGCTACGTAGGATGCGCGGGTTAGATTCCCGCTCAGTGCAATATGTATACATACATATTA
Source organism: Pelosia muscerda (assembly GCA_963691645.1). Classification (NCBI taxonomy): domain Eukaryota; kingdom Metazoa; phylum Arthropoda; class Insecta; order Lepidoptera; family Erebidae; genus Pelosia; species Pelosia muscerda. The sequence continues at coordinate 673,997 of OY829100.1, forward strand.
CACATAGAAACACCCAGACTAATGAACATACTTAGATACATACAAACAACATACCTATTTACAAAAAAGTATGTTCATCCTTAGCGTTTTATGACTTGTAGATTGTATAGAATATTTATTCATTTGAATGGAAATAAGTTGACTTCAAATTAAGGTTTATAAGATTAAATTTATTAAAGTTGCCATTTCAATAATAACATAAATTTAGAGTATCTTACTCTTTATAACCGGAGACGATGACGAGAAGGGAAGTACTTTATTGGGTCATCTTACTCTCCGTAACCCGAAAGGGCGTGCGGTTTTGGTCGAAACCTATCCCGTTGATCAGTGGAGGATGAGATTCCACACGTAAAAATGATGTTAAGGGTTCATTCATGCAACTTTCTAATTTTTAATTTCTGCCAATTACGAGTAATCATACGCTTTCATCACGACCCAACGCAAATGCAATCGGCTCTGTCTAAAACCTACTATGATACATGACATCGTGCCCTGTGACATTAATCTATGTTAATACTGTGACTGATCTCTTTGATGGCTAGCTAGATGGAACTAGATTTTGGAAATATATTTGCACCTGAACTGAAATAATATCGTACGCATTCCACCTCGGGCTTGTTGAAGATCACGTACCTATGAATATAACCCTACTGCATTCTAAAGACTCTAGTTCTAAATGAAATAATAATCCGTCTGATACTCTCCAAGACGTTAATTGGTAGTGCTTGTGCGGCTAAGCACGTAATTGATTTCCTTGCGATTTACACCGCATAGCAAGGAATCGGATCAAAAATTTTATTTCCAAATTTATTTTGTTGCAAAATTTTCGATTAGAAATCTTATAGAAATATAGAAATATATATAAAAAAAAAAAACCGCGGTAGCCTAGTGGTATGGGTGGTGGACTGCTGAGACGTGGTCTCGGGTTCGATCCCAGGTTTACCATGGCACACACCAATGACTACGATGCTTTTCGAAGTTATGTGTGTATTTATCGCAGGTTTATAAGTGCCCGGTTGATGGCAATAGGCTCGCTCCCTATTACATTGGGACCTAAATATACACTGGCGAAATGTGGGTGCTAGCACCTCTGCCTACCCCTTCGGGGATATAGGCGTGATAGTATAAAAAAAAAAAAAAAAAAAAAAATCTTATTTTCGGAATACCCATTTGTTACAAGTACTGTAGTTAGAACAGTTGATGATTTTTTGAGGCTTGTACTAATGTAACGAGTAGGTACCATAGATGTTCCTAAGACAACCGAGACCAAAGGCTTAACGTGCTCTCCGAGATACCACCAGACCCGTGCAAGTGGCATAGCAGTCGATCAGTCGCGCTGGCATGCTTAATCGAATTTGACTGTTTGGAATAGGAATAGATTAAAGTTTAGAGCTACCTACTCTAAACTTAACTCTCTAAACACATGGGGGTACTTTTATCCCTGTAATAGATTACCATGAATTATGAAAACGGGATAATAATTCGCACCATACAAACAGCATAAAAGTCATTCAAAATCTTGTTCAAATTAAAAATTTAGTTATTGTTCAAGTAAACTTTTCTTCCTAAATAAACAATTTTAACAGAATAAAAATAAAGTGACCAGAAGAGAATAAACGTCCCTTATTGTGAGGGTATTAACTACACATACGTGGTCGTGAGGTCTTAGCGGTAAGTCGTACGTTCCACAAAGGAACTGGTTTTCCTTATTATGACAGGACACCGTGGAAAAACAAATCATTTAGTCAAACAAATAGTAAAACAGAATTACAGGAGACAGGGAGACAGTGGGACTGTGTTCTTAGATAAAGTGTGCTTTTGTGTAAATACATGGTATGTATGGCGGTAGGTAGAGGACTGCTTTATCAGATGTCGCGGTTATGATTCCTGCTCAGTGCAATCTTTACATGCATTGATCTGAGTGCTATATATTTACAAAAAAATATGAGTAGGAAGAATCTGATGATGATGATTTGATGAGGCCGTCAAGATGAGTGCCACCATTATAACACTTTACGTGTTAGTAATGGTGACCCTCTTTCCTGAGACTTTGCCTTCAGCTTATCATCAGGCGGTGTGAAGTCAAAATGACGTATCCTGAATAAAAAATATATAAAAAATACCCAACATTTTAGATGTCATATTTTTTAAATATAACTATAGAATACGTCAATATGACTTCATCTCAACTGAGATAAAATCTCAAGAAAAGAGGGTTACACACGCCCACAAGGTTACAGTGTTTGCTCTCAGCATGACAGCTTCATTAGACGTCCCGCTTGAAGGACTGGGCCTCTGGGAAGGAGGACAAGCAAAATCTCCAACGAAAACTTGCGTCCCACCACGTTAAACACAAAATTATACAACTTTATAACTGCAATTTTATCCCCAAAGGGGTAGGCAGAGAGGCCACTATGATTTTCGGTCCCACGTAAGAAGGGGCGAGCCTATTGCCGCCAATCGGGCACTTTGTAACAAAACGGCGACCGCTTCCCATCAGGTGGGTTGTGTGCTTGTCTGCCACCTAAGTGGTATAAAAAATGGGCATGCCGAAAATAATTCCTAGCTGAAAATGTAGCAGCTAAAAAAATTAAAAAAACAAATGTTGACCCGATTCATTGCTATGCGTTGTGAATCGCAAGGAAATTAATTACGTGCTTAGCCGCACAAGCACTACTAACGTCTTGGAGAGTATCAGACGGTAACTGCAACTGGTCAGCCCAAATATTAACAAAAACGTTTCCCATGAACTATGTTGCCAATAACACAACATTTATCTTACAAAACCGAAGTTATGTAGAATTGCGGGTATCGGCTATCAAGGAAGATATCAAATTGCTTCTCAGTATAAATACCAATAGTGAGTTAAAATTTGGTGGAGCTGCACAATAACGTCGCTGGCACGTTGCCAACTCATTCCTTATTTACTGCTAACCTTTTAGATCCAAATATCGATTTCGTTAAAAGGAAAAAAATGGCCGTCATGCATGATAAATACCGCATCTGACTGGTTACAGACGCAAGAGATAGCAAACAAGTTTCGTATGACCGATTTCCTTGGGTTCCAAGGTATACTGAGTTCGAAGATGTAGGTACTCTAAAGCAAGCGCTGCCAAAAAGGTTCCCAAATTGATTTAATTTTCATCATTTAAAAAGAACCGCAGTAGCCTTATGGTATAAGTAATGGACTGCTGAGACGAGGTCTCGAGTTGGATCCAAGATTTACCATGGCACACACCAATGATTTTTCGATGCTTTTCGAAGTCATGTGTGTATTTATCGCAGGTTTATGATATGTGCCCGGTTAATGGCGGTAGGCTCGCCACCTATTACATTGGGACCTAAACATAAACTGGCGAAATGTGGGTGCTAGCACCTTCGGGGGTAAAGGCGTGAGTTTATGTTATGTTATATTCATTTAAAAAAGAAATCCTAAATCAATAATGTAATCGTAGAAGATATTATTATATCCATCAAAATAAAAGTTAGATCAATTCGTTGAATATCAAAAATAATAAAAATTACCATGTCAAATAATTAAAACAATTCGTGAATTATTGCAAAGTGCGCCATACCCGTGGGCTAGACGGGAACACCGTGGTCCCGTTTAGCGAGTCCCGTAAAGAGAGGGCCCCGGTTCTGCCATGGTGCGTGGAATATGTTTGCGTTCCCATCATGAGTTTTGACTGACACTCTTAGTCAGAACTGATTTTAACCCATTATGACAAAATTATACAAAAAGAAGGTTGTCTTTTAGGCATTTCAGATGAAAAAAATAACTAAACGAATAGTTCAATAATAAAACACAGAATAAACACGTGTATGGTACGAGTATTTAAATGTGTCCTATGTCACTAGGCCAGTCATTTAGATACGGCGAGCTAATGACGGCATCTTTTTACTATCACAACGCCGTAATCTCATAATCAAATTCACATGAATGCAATATGTTGTCACTACGAAAATTTCAGTGGAGTTATTCAGAGATTTTCCGAGGCGCGACCGGGCTGCGTGTTGGCGCCGTGCCTGACCACGTATGTCGACGTGTTTCTTGTGCCCTGCCGAGTCACGTGCGAATGAATTTAAATTAACTGAATAGTGAGATATTTGACGGAGAATATCTTAAACGAACATAATAACCATCGTTTTATCTGTTGATATTATAAATATAATAAGATTTTGAATTGGAAACAATAATTATAGTTTTTTTTTTTCGCCTTGTGTGGAAATCGAGTCTTAGAGTGTAGAGACCACGTCACAAATTGGCTAACGGAAGCTGGGAAGCTCTTCTGCCAGATGAACTGATGAACTGATCAAGATAGTTGGGATAGAGAATAGACACGGAAGACGCTACACCGAAGGCTTCGATCCAGTAGTAGATTTCAATATGCTAGTTGTTTTTTATGGTCATTGCCTTGGCCCATTGACGTTTGCAACACCAGAGGCGTCATCACCCATACCCTATAGAAACCTTCTGAAGAACCACATATAGTAGTCGCTTGGAAAAACCATAGCAGGTATTTTATTCCACAGCTTGAGCGTGCGTGGGATGAAGTTCCTTTCAAACCACACAGTACGTATTCCATTTATTTGATTATATGGTGTGAAAATTCGGAATATTAGAAAAACATCGCAGCTAAACATGTTTGAAGTAAATATTTGTTATACAGACAAAATTTTCTTCCTCTGTCATAGAAGACAAATGGCCAATTCGAGAGATGATTAGGTATATACCTATACAGTATGTTACCCTCAAAATATGGAGGTTGGGGGACAAGGGAAAAGGGAATTGGAGGTCAATATCTGTTAGTTAAATAGCAGACACAATATCGGAGCTATTTTCGAACAAAATTTATTGCTGCTTTCATCATAACTCACCTACTTACTTAGTTCACTTTGCGTATCACTTACATATACCTACCTACGAGTATCTACATACAATTTAGTAAAGCAATTCTCCTTCCAAAGTGAAAAATGACAACAGCTGGCTGTTTCTTTCGCGCGCATAATCTCTACGAGCTGTAGTGAGCAAGACTACTACGCAGTAGGCGCGGGTTCGATTCCCGCTCATTGCAAATATTTTTGTGCATAAGTATGAATATTTATATTGGTCTGGATGCATATTTGCATTGCATTTGCCACAGAGATCGTCTCATCAGTGAAAATAAATTACATAAACCCACTTGGGTATTATACTTTTACATCATCACTGCGGCTACTGAAATGGCATGCAGCTAAAATTGGAGGAGACGTTATATAACGGAAATCCATTATTAGAGAATATATTGGGGAAGGGAGGTTCCCACAACTCTCCACGCTATAATAAACCCAACGATAATAATAGTAAAATATTACCAAACCGTACGTTACCCCTCAAAGGAAGTAAAAAGACTTCTTACCCAAGAACATAGATTTAGTATGTGCAATATTTCTCAAGTGAGAAGAACAAACCTCGACTATGTTTCGCCTTGAATTTCTTGGCATTTGTGAGTGCAAATCCTTAACGTCAAGCGAAAAGTCTTTAAATCGAACTCATAACCTCGGACGAACGCTTTACTTCTTCAGCGTAGGTAAGGTGTTGTATTAGAGGTGGTGTGACTAACAAGAAAAAAATTCCTGATAGCCACACTGGTGTGATAACCTGGTATGACCACGAGTTCGGCATCACACTCAACCTTTTAACTCCACAAATTAGGTAAATAAATAAGTAAATCGCAAAACTATCAAGCAGCATCTCAATACCATTCAGAAATGAAACAAGATTTCTCACTTAATGAAAACCGCAGTCGTCTTCACTGCCCGTGCAAACAGTATTCGGAAACCAACTCTATGCACCCCAGGGAAATCAACCCGACGGCCGGCGGGCGCCCTATGCTCCAAAACCTATGTACTGCACAGTAATTATACTGACCATGGAACTAAATGGCACTTTTCTTGTATGTGACAAATTTGCGCATTGAAATATACACTTAAGCAGATGTGTAAATGAAGATTTGAAAGTTAGTTTTTTTATTTAGGACACTTCAATTTCACTTCGCTTTTTTACCCTCCGCTTAATGGAGCCAGGACAGGAGAAAGATGCGTTTTCGATATTGTATAGATTATCTAACTTCATCACATCACTTTCCATCAAGTGAACCGTGTAGTTTTCTGCCACCTAAGTGGTGTATAAAGAAAAGAAATGGGTTATATTTTACTAAAGAGATTTTCGGTTTCCGGGCGTTTTAGTAGTTCATTTATTTAGGTACAGTAACAACTCATAGTCGAATTAATTGGTACCATTACCATTATTGCTAAAGCCAAACTAAAATAACTTAAATTTATGTCCTACACTGTACACTGACCTCATTACGATACAAAGGAATAATTAAACGTATTGAAATATTAAAACGTTCTATAAATATGGCAACACAATTTCAGCGCAGCGTCCAATCAAACAAAATAATGGAGTTTCGTTAATTGCTTTATTTGAGGTTTAATTTATTACCAAAAAGACATAGAATGGGACGAAAAGAGTGAACAGCAGCAATTCCACATTCAGTAATGCATGGTACACTCGTTAGCCGTGATTGCGAGGGTTGCCACACTAATGGAATTAATAATTTGCCAGATCATATGCAAAAATGGACGCGCTCGCTCGGGTGTGTGGGATCCACTCTTTGCCGGATTATGCCGGGATTTAAATGTAGAAACTGCACTGTAGGGATGTGAATAAAGTGTATATTGGAACATAATGTAATTACCTACAAGATTCAACATTCAACAGCTACATCAGTAATAATAATAAGTACCTATGTTTGTAGGTAATCTTTATATTAGTCTGCCAGTGTTTTGATGTACCTATAATGCATTATTACATCATCTTATTTGCTAGGGTAATAAACGGGTAATATTAGTTAGAGTAATAAACGAAGAAGATTGGTTTGGTCTGTAAACCTACATATTTCTTACATATCAAATATTAACATTGAAAAATAAAACTGTAACTCCGTACTGACTCCTGAGTAGAAACAAAATAAACTTAGGTGCCATGCAGTATTTATTTGCAGTATGTGCCTGGCATAGCTGCAGTAGAGGAGAATCTACACTATTAATCTAAGTAGGTATATATGTACACTACAAAGAGTATTCAAAATACTTATTTTAGGTAATCGTACAACATAAATAGTTGCGAGATGTTCAATGAAATATTTTCAATATTGTTGTTACTAGCAACACGGTTAACGTATTATGATCAATTTATTATCAGACGAACTGTTATAAGAAACACTTATGAAAACAAAATACACCAGCTTTGTTTCGCTTAATACTTTCGCATAAATTTCGCATAATATTGCCGATGTTGCCCGCATCATAATTTGAATTAACCAGGGTTTTGTGCACAAACTTATTATCATATGCGAAAGCTGTACCTACTCGGTTGTGTTTTCTAGATTATTCTGCAGCAGTTAAAAAATTCTAGTATTATACTTACTTTTTCACACGTAACAAAATTGTATTCTCTTATATTTCTGTGACCAATCGTCACTGCCTTGACGACCTCTGTGGTGTGGCGGTGAACAAGACTGCAGGGGTTTGATTTCCGCTTAGTGCAAATATTTGTAAGCATGAATGTGGCTATTTATATTCGTATTTCCGTGCCTCGGAACGTAGATATAAGCCGTCGGCGTGTTATACGAGCATTTGTGGCGGTCGTTTTGAGTAGTTGAATCTTCAAATGTGTAACTGCAATACCTTTTACATCCAATGGGTTGTGAAGGTCAAATAGTAGTCGCTTCACGAAAAAGTTCAGCTGCGACGCATTACACTGCAAAAAGCTTCTTATGCAGTCGGGATTATAATAATAATAATAATAAATCTTTATTTGCGAGAAACATGGTTTTACAATAGACGTAAGGCAGTGTTTCTAAAGTACAGCATGTTTCACCGTGTCGGTGTGCAAATATTTAAAATTAAAAGAGTTAAATTCAGACTCGATACTCGAACATACTTAAACTATTTAGAAAATGAAAACATTGTAGAATTAAAAACAGAACTTAAAAAACATTATACAATTAAAAACAGAAATTTAAAATTATTATACAATTAAAAATAAACAAAACATAACAATATTCAATCTATAATTTTACCTACACTTAGTAACACTAATAATTCTTTGTTCCTTATATATACTAATTTACATAGATTTTTTGAATCTGTAAGTAGTGTGCGCCATAAATTCTTTTATTGAGTAAAATCCCTTCTCAATAAGCCACTTTTTTAGTCGAGATGAGAAGCGATTTAAAGGCAGTTCTCGAATCTCTTTGGGAATTCTGTTGAACACCCGTATACACATGCAGAAACAATTTTTCTGTATAAGCGTTGTGGACATGTGTGGCAGGCACAGCTTGGTGGGGTCTCTACTAAGATATTTTTTATCTGTACATGCTTTTGTGAACATGTCAGGGTGCTTTTTAACAAATAGGCCAATTTCATGAATGTAGATGGATGTAAGAGTCAGTATACTTAGTTTTTTAAAGGGGGGCCTACAAGATTCAAGTGGGGCTGCACCACAGACTGCTCTGACACATTTTTTTTGCAACAGAAACACTTTTTCTATTGCTGTTGAATTTCCCCATAGTAGTATTGCGTACCTTAATAGAGATCCCACATACCCATGATAGGCTAACAAGGCGGTCTTTTCGTTTGTCATTTTCCTGGTCTTCCTAAGCGCAAATATGAACCTGTTAATACGTTTGCATAATTTTTCTACGTGTGCCTTCCAGTTACAGTGATTATCTAGTGTGACTCCTAGAAATGTAGTGTCTATCTCTTGCGCTATCTCATTATTTTCGAATTGAATATTTTTAATGTTGGGTACTGTGCTGTTGTAGTGTTTGTGTTGTATTATTTTGGTTTTAGTTAAGTTTGCAGTCAGATTGTTAGACTTTAACCATGTGGAGATGACTTCGATTGTATCTTTCAGAGTTTGCTTATGGCCAGCCCCACTGATTAACGCAAAGATGATGATGATTTCTATAAACGACAGTGGCCATGAGATCTTGATTACAATTTTAGGGGCAGATGACGGCAAGAGCAATGCAGGCTCAAATACATGCATTTGAAAAACAAATCTTGGTAACCAAAATTTCTAAATTGGTAGGTATTCAGGCCTGTAAGATTACGTATCTCTCTCATTTCCAAAATACAATAAAATACTAATTTCTAATCCATATCTTATGTAACTAAAATTTTAATAAGTACAATACAACATTGATAGATAATTTGGTGTAGCTCTCCTGTTTCTGAACTGTAACGAGCTTCATAATGGCGGTCAACGACGAAAACGAATATTTCTGCCGCCAAAATAAAAGCAATATCGTAGCTCGTTACCCTGACACACACTGTAATCCAATCTGCTTGATTCACACTGACCCTTTTGTAGAGCCAAGATTGCGCAATCCAACGTACCTATTTATTTTATCTGTAAATACTTAATGTTTATTTTGTTGAATAGGTATGTATTGCAAACAGCTTAATATTATTTTACAGTTTCAATGACGTGCCATCAATGCTGCAAGATTACAATACCTACCTACGTATTTGTTCAAAATATTCATAAACTTAAGTTATAACCTTTGGTAAAGACATAGACAACTGCCCTAAACGGGTACCTAGGTACTTTTTTAGTGTGGAAATCCTACGGATACCGGTTACCAATGTAACCACCCAATCAATCAGCGGGCGCATTTACATCAGACTCGTACCAACTAAAACTCAAACTGCGCGTCGTCTCAGGTCCAATTACCGGGTTTTAGGATTACCCAGAAACTAATATAGGTATTTCCCTCCTACACCGGCTTACTCTTCGCCATCTACCGTTTTGAAAGTATATCCTTTTCGGGTGTGGAAAGTAAGATGGCCCCATCTTATTTAAGAAAAGCAAAGCGCGCAGCACATCACCGCTCACACCACCTGCTTGTGCTGGTGTGATAGGCAGCTGCATCTGCACTCCCATGGAATACATGGAAAACCTTTGTGCAATTCTTTACAGAGCCGCTCTCACGCTCACCTTGATCGAAATTAACCATAGGACAATAGGCCGCAGCGCCTTCTCATATTTAGCAGTTTTAGCACAGACTATTTATTCATAGACCTTGAGAAATGCTATGTTTGGTCGAATGGTCGCAATAACCATTGACCACATGGATGAAGCCGCGAACAACAGTTAGTATTACAACCAGTATAGGTACGTATCTATGGAATCAATTTTTTTTTGATTGACTGGCCAAAAGTATTTACAGAAATTAATTCTTCACCTCAAATACTAATTACTAAAGGAATTCGGTTTCTTCTTTCGGTTTATGGAGCTTCAAAAAAAATTGATTGCATAGATACGTAGGTACAGATATTTAACATTAGTAAAAAATACACGAAACAAAAAGCAAGTACAGCTATCTTGTCTTCCTCCAACATCGGCATATGCTACTCAACATTTGTTTCGAGTATTCTATCAAGTTCAGACATGGCAAGGCAATGAACTGAACCCTGAAGACTGGGGTTGGAAATTGATAAATAATACTTTGGAACCGATTCGAACTTTACTGCCCGCTGCTCCAGAAAAACTTCTTAACACTATTTTTTGCAATTGCAAGAAAGGTTGTAGTGCCAAATGTGGCTGTAAAAAAGTAGAGTTGCAGTGTTCTCCAGTTTGTACCAATTGCCAAAGTGTCTCTTGCTAAAATGTTCAATTAAATACAAGAGAGGAAGATTTATGTGATTTTGATGAAGCGACAACTGATTCATCTTTATTTGAACAATTTCTAACCGTTTATCAACAGGAAGGAGAAGAAGAATAACAAGAAGAAATCGAAGAAAACATGATTGTTGAAGTTGAATATGAAGAGTATGAGTCAGATTAAAGTAATGAAAAAAAGTTAGAACGACAGTTAAACTCAGTAACCCATATCAATAATCTTCATACTATTAAATAATTATTGTTCCTGAAAATAACGTCATAAAGGTTCGTGGAATAGGCCTACCGGGGATACCACGTTAAAATAAACGCACCGAGTACACCACCTCACAGGGTGGTGTGGAAATGTGTGCATATTATGTAGAACGTGATTCTTACAAGCGCAATATCTGGGAAATAGTGGGTCTTAGAGAAAAATCAAAGGGACCATTTTTATAGAGAATTTTAAGATCTACAACTTTCTCGAAGTTACTTTTTCGATAAAACTTACCGTTTTCGAGAAAAATCCAAAAGACCCAAAATTTTGACCTTGAGCCCCGAATAAGTCTCTAAGCTCACATGGGATTGATGGGGACTTTTGACACTTTATTCCTTGTGGTAAACCTAAGGTCTCTACGAAAATTTGGCTCTGTCGGAATTTTCTTTATTTCAATTGTCTAAAATGACCGGACTATTTCAAGTAGCAATTGGGTTGCGAGAAGCAAGTTTAAATAGTTTAATTTGATCACCATGTCAGTTAACATAGCAGTTGTTAAATTAACAGCAGTAAAACATGCATCTAGCAACCCAATTGCTACTTGACAAGAAAATTAACAGCCGATTAGTTAATTTTAGCGTTGATCAGCCTTTCGGAAACTGGGGGTAAACCTCAGAGTTCAGACCACAGAACACTTATATCCTACGGCGTTCAGACAATCTAATAAAATACGTATATTTAGAAAAGAAAAAAATCATTTCTTTATCAGTGTAGAACGGAGCGCATGAAATGCTTGGTTAAATATTTTTAGTCTGTGTTTGTGTAGTTGCCAGCTGACATTGTTGACAACCCAAGCTAAGTTTATGCATTGCACATTCGATTCGATTCCTTGGTTCTGTTTGGTTTGATCACAATATCTCACAATATAAATACGTAAAAAGTGTTGTTCTACACCATGGCGTTGAGTTATTATAATGCAAGCGAAGCCCCTCGGGATTTCCGAGTATCATCCACGGAGAGTGATGGCCATTACAAGAAATGCCTGCTGTGTTATACAGTGAAAATGAACTTTTACTGCTCTGATTGCATAAAGACAGGCAGTTTTACACATACTTCAATGCCTTACGAGGACAGGTAAGTTATTTTTCTATAATTACTCAATTGTATTTCTGAACTACTAATTTATATCACTTCTCATTAGATATCAGTACATTATTAATTTTAATTACTAGAATATATCACACTACGTCGGATTCGAGTACACATATGCGTAGTTACTTGTGTGTAAACAAACCAAATAAGTTCACTTAAATCTTCTCAGTGGCTTTGACTGCTTTGAGATGAATAAAAAGTTGCTCAGTTTTTGTTGATTTGTTATTAGACAAGTGATTATAATAATGACATAGCTAATTCGATTACTGTTTACAAACGAACATTACCTTGAATTAATGAATATATTGTGATGTTTGCTAAATTTGTTTCATCACATAATGTGAGTCAGCTTTTGCATAATTAAGTTCCTATTACAGATATTCAACTTTCATTTTTGGAGCATTTAAATTGAAATTACCTTTTACAGAAACAATGTTTCATAATGTATGTCAGATTATGTATATAAATAAAAGTGATTCTTTGTCTTATTTGAAATGTTAAACTCTACAACTTGTTTCAAAAGTAACTATCCTATTAAGTTAAGTAATAATTTATCTGTTGAGTAACTGTATTACAATACAAAGAATGTTTTATAATATTGTTGTATTATCATTTAAAACTGATAGACTAGGCTTGGGACAACCCCCTGAGAGATTAATGGATGACAAAGACTAAGTTACGACACAAGGCTTACCCCAACTTTTTCTAGTTGGATTTCCTTTATGTTTTTTTTTTCTAAATCTGACATCTGTAAGTGTGTATTAGCAATATATAGGTGTAATATATTTTCCTTATTATATTACCAGTCTCTCTATCTCGAAGTTGACCCTAGTTTATGTAGGAATGCAAATTTATTATTTACTAGCAGATGTACAATTGTACATGTGTTATTTCAGGATTTAATTGGTCCCTGTGCCAAATTACAGCCAAATTTATTAAATTGTGAGAGCTTGTTTGAGTAACAAACACAAACATCTTCACCGACTTACTCATTTATATAATAATTTCGTAAAGTTTCATATAAATTTACCTTGTCTGCGCAGAAGAAAAGCGGATTTTCTGGGTGACCCTAATGAAGAACCTCCCAAAAACATTTCAGGAACTCCCAAAAAAGACATCAAATATGTCCATCTAATAAAGACAAGAAAACATCACATATATATCACCCGTGTCACATTTACATTTGTCCAGACCATTTGATTCCATACTAAAATAATTGCAACAGATCCGTGGACCTGAATGATGATGTAAATGACGGATTCGTCTTTACTTTTATACTATAAAGCTCTGTTAGTAGATGAGATTATTAAGTTCTATCATCGCTAAGGATAATTCAACAAGAATTCAAAATATAAACACGTTATGTTGTCAAAGTTGATTTTGCATGTATAATTGGAAAAAATAATAAAAGTTACATTTCTAGAACCTATTGTAATTACTTTTATTGCTCATCTTAAGAAAGGAATCGTTTTTAATGAACAATCATTAAAATATGACGGGGGATTGCTGAAGTTCCTGAAAAATGAACTATAACATTCGGGTCAATTTGACCCGGCGTCATCGTCCTAGTAACTATTTTCACGTCATTGGCGCCGGGTTAAAAAACTGATATCGAACTACTTGTTAACTTTTGCTTAGCACTTAACCAGATGGAGTACAAAAATTGATTCTAACCAATTAATTGCAACTAGTGCAAACTGATTGGAGTGTAAATTGCTAAAGCAATTGATTAATTCACCAAATTGTAAATTTCATTTAATTTTATATGTAAATTTTGCTTACAAAATTATTCAAATGAACCTCACAATTATGTACTTTTCAATTTCATGATGAAGTAGTACAAACACAATATTAAATGAGAGTGTAATTGTTTGTTACAGATATTCAGAGAAACAAGCAAAACTACTGAGGTTAAAAGTAAACCGAAAACATGTACTGGACAGATGTGAAAAATTATTAGCTTTGAAGCTAAAACGGGACACATTATTGACAGAAGCAAAGCAGTCTCGAGATAAACTAGATCTTCTACGGTTAGCTATAGAACAGAGACGAAGCAATATAGAAGAGAAACGCAGAGAATTAAAGGAACTGAGAAACTATAACAACGAATTAAGTTTAAAGTTACCTAAGTATCAGAAACGGGTGTTGAGCGTGGGGAAATTGACACATACACACCGCATGGACCTTGAGAACAAAGTCAGCACATACCACGAACAGGCAGAGTCATTGGCGACGTTACGCAGATCACGGATACGGCAGCTCACTAAGTACATATTTCCGGTTTATATGACTTATGATACAAGGTGAGTTTTCTTAAATAAGCCTAGATAAGATCAGGAATACAACACCCTGACATTGGCAAGTTGTGGCAACACACAGAAGCCATTCAAAAGAATTGAATTGAATTGAAGATCAGGAATTAGAAACTAGTCACAATTGATACATGGGGCAGACTATTATTTGGGCCGCCCCATTGCTACCCATGAGGTATCGTACGAGGCGACTAAGGGGTAGGACTGTTTAGCATCAGACAGATATACACAGCACAGACTCAGCCTCAGAAGCATGGCTTGAGTCAAAAATAGCGCCTGGAATACGGCAATAAACTCTGTATAAATGATGATAGTATGATCAGTAAAAAAGTGAAATGTTGAGATGAAGGCAATAAGCAGTGTGTGCTGACCCTAAAGAAATATGGGATAAGTTGTTAGGTATCTATTTTTCCTCACAAGCCTCCTGAATAAACAAAACTCATCTAAACTGGTTTACAATTAATTAACTAACAATGATAATAACTTCCTCGTATTTTCTAGTACAACTAAAAGAGAACTCCTTAAATAACACAGACACCATGTTGTCTTATTCCACACACAAATATATGTTTTAAATACTCGAGATTATCAAGGTTCAGGATGTAAAGTAATTTCTTGTACCTTTATTACTATGCAGCACGTTTCTTTTGTGTTTATTTAAAATATGGTAATAACCTTTGAAACTAAGGATGAATGAAAACGTCAGGAAGTTTAAATTATTTTTTATTAATTAATTTATACATACATTTATACATGCTAGACATTACTGAAGTCAATAACCTTCATATACAATAATATTAATGGGAATTAATGTAATAATGGTATGCACATACCCTTAAATTCCCGCTAACGTTATTGTATAATCATGGAACGCAAATGTTTAAGAGTGAACAACCTTCAATCAACACATATACCTAACTTATTTTAGACTAATAGTATTGATAAATGTGCACTTATCAATGTGGAGTACAGTTTATCAATAAGATAATCTACACCGGTAATATCAAGGTTAACTAAAATAGCAAAGTGAAATAAAAGCTATTTTATCTGTCGTCCTAATCTTAATATATATAAATCGCGTGTCACAATGTTTGTCGTCAATGGACTCCTAAACCACTTAACCGATTATAATAAAATTCGCACACCATGTGCAGTTCGATCCAACTTGAGAGATAGGATAGTTTAAATCTCAAATTATAGTCGCAATTTTAATTTATTGCTAATTATTTGTCTGTTATTAATTGACAGTCACAATTATCTGTTAACTCCAAATGATTCTAACAGATGTCGATACCTTTCGACTGGGTTGAGTAAGTAATCAATAGATGGCGCTGCTATGGTAAATCTACGAACGTGTCATATAAGCTACATTTTAACAGCATAATTACCACGTGTTGTTGAAGCTATAAAACGCAGACGAAGTTGCGCGGGTCAGCTAGTATAGTATATGAGGAGTAGCAAGTTCTTGGTTCCATAGTAATTTTGGATGGAAGCGGGGAAAAGATGATGTATATAAAGATTTTTTTTAACAAGAACGAACAAAATCTATGTCAAGTCGTGACTTTATTGTGTTGCAAACAAAATTAACTTACTGTTGGTAGTTGTAAAAACGAATAAACATGGTTTATACTATTCTTAAGTTAGCCTCAGGCAGACAGACAGCTTCTGTGGCGTGGCGGTAGTGAACGCGACTGCTACGCAGGAGATAGAACATCTATGGCAGTTGTTACGGGTAGTTGCAGCCCTCAAAAATTCGACTAGCGTAACTACAGAACTTCAATATCGCCAATTTGGTTGTGGAGGTCCGATGACACTCACTTCACATAAAATATTGAAGTTCAACCAATCTCAACTGAATTGGGTATTGGCTCAGGGAATGATGATACTATTCCAAAGTGATAGATAAACTCTTGTTAATTGTGATGTTGTCAGCTTCAAAACAAATGATACTTCTTACGTGTCCATAATCCACCCATGCTTAGACCATATGAGAATAAAACCTGGCCATATCAATCGCACCGTCATCGTCAGTGGTTCCATTCAGGTTGTCTTTGATGCAGGAGGCACTTAGTTAGATATACATAAGGGACTTAGTTTCGTAAACGCGTCAAGGACTGCACGGGGGCATTGCAGTCACATGCGGTTAAGCCCGGATCTCGCATCGATGCTATTAATATTGATTCCGACAAGTGGCGTACGCATACTAGTATTGTGTGATTAAAATAAGTCAAACAGTATTTCTTAATGTAGTAGATACCTACATTTATTTGTTTGAATATACAGTATACATATATTGATTGACGATAACGGTTCGAACCCGAGTCACATTAAGGAACTAAAATAAGATTGAAATAATATTACTTTTAAGAAGTGGCGGTAGGCCCCTGAAGTGATAATATTCTTCTTCAAAATATCGGTACTCTGTTTCCAGTGACAGCATAGAAGACATGGAGTTTATTGGTGAGGACACAGAGGAGGAGCCTCCTCAGAGACCACAGCTGCACATCGTGGCGCCTTGGATCAACGTGGATGGCGATTACTCTCAGATATGCTCCTGGTGTGAGTATACTTCGATGCTCAATTAACTTTTGACTGTTTAATAGGATTGAGATCTAAAATCCATACGGGGTCCCACAGGGTACCATTCTTGGTCCGTTGATATTCCTATAACAATATTCAGCACGTTTCTTTCTAAATGTGCACAATACGGAAATGGAAATGTTGATGTCTGGTGAAAATTTAATATACAGTGCATGTTAAACAAGTTGATTGATAGTGGTGTGAATAAAAAATTAAAGGCTGTCAATTATTTGGCAGATAAAATTATTATTTTAGAGATACTAAGGACTTGACTGCTAATATTAACAGTGATATAATAAATTTACGAGTTTTGCTGCTTTGGCTCCCAAATACAATGACATTGAATGATCTCCCTGGTGTGGTTTTCCTAGCCAGGTCGATATCACACACTCGGTAAGCCATTGCTGTTAAACACATCTACAGACTACAGTCAATCAGGATATGTCTTATGGATTATGCCTAAGGAGAGGTAGTCTAAAATCAGGGTGCGCCAAAGTTCACCTAAATTTTCAACTCCGAAAAAAATTGGAACTCCGAAAATGTTCTTCCTAACATTTTTCATCCTAACAATCACAATTCCTAACTACTCTGTCTCTAATGTTTTAATTCCGAATCATTCAACTTCATAATGTCGGTAGCAATAAACATCTATTATACTATTATTTCTTTTCCTATATTTTGTCAACATAACCATCTTTTACACTATTATTGAAAGTCATACCTTTTTTGTTTAGATTTATTTTGATTAATAATAATCAGTATTATTTACATTAATTTTGCGTAACTTTTACAGTTTTAGTTATTTACACGTACAATCTCGCTGCGGTCATTCAGTCATTCCAGAAACGAATCGGTCATATTTATAGTTCTTGGTTTAGGTTAGGTTAGAACTGTGACCACACAACGCACGAGCCGAGCGAGCGAAGCGAGCGTGCCGCGGCAGCGGCCGGCGAAGTGCCAGAAATGAATCAAAAATGATAAACATAACCGTAATTATCAGTCGTATTTTATGATTTTCATTCATTTAAGCCAAAAGATCAGTTGTCTAATTAATAGTAATAAGTATGTAACAACAAATAACCAAAAAAAAAAAAACTATAAATAAAATATAATTCTACCGACATATATTTTTATTACATTTGGTAGATAAATGTTTTTTTCTAAGTATGAGTATATGGTAATTATGTTTAGGGATAAAAACGTTAGGATAAAAAACAGTAGTAGCTTTAATATTCTATGTTAACGATTTTATTGATAACAATTTTCGGAAACATGAGTGTTGTGAACATCGACGGTAGCACTACAAATAGTATGAATAAAAACTTTAGGATGAAAAATTTTAGGAGGAGTGATCATTCGGATTACAAATCGTTAGGAAGAACAATTTCGGATAAAGAACTTTAGGTGAGTCAATATGGACCCCTAAAATCATCCTCTATGCCAGGTTTAACATTGGACATTGGACACGGATAGATTAGGTTAGAAGGGTATGGCGGCGGTGTTTCCTAGACACCCTCAGTACGCTCAGTGGCGCCCCTGCTGGTTGCAGTGCGCCAGAACAGGGAGTGGAGCGGCGCGGGCGGCGCGGGTAGCGCGGGGGGCGCGGGCGGCGCGGCGGCGGCGCGCGCGGTGGCGGCGCTGGCGCTGTGCGCGCAGCTGCTGGCGCTGCTCGCCTGGGCGCTCGACCACCGCCTGCCGCACACCATCGCGCTCAGGTAAGCGCCACCACACCCAGGGGAACTACACACTCACATTCCGAACTTATCCTTCTCTGGCTGAACTTCCATATCGCCAATTTCTTGTAGAGGTCATATCCTCTACAAGAAATTAGCGATATTGAAGTTCTGTAGTTAGATCAGATGGATTTTTATGTGCTCCAAGTACACGTGACTCATAGATATTCGTATGGCAACCGGGACGGCTAAACGTGGTATCCGGGCCGCGGCTGCGGCCGGACCGATGCAAATAAACATTCATACTAAGAAATATTTGCACTGAACGAGAACCGAACCTATTATCGTTCAGAACTAGTTCTCTTAAAATATTTTTTTTATACCTAGGACGCAGCAAGATCGAGTTCACTAACACGTTTGACTGTTAAACAGTCAAAAAAACAGTATGAGAAAATAGTCTAAAATCCAAACCGAAGTCCCACAGGGTACCATTCTTGGTCCATAATTTTTTACTAATACAATATTAAACGTGTAACTTTCTAAACGTCCCTTCAGATTACTTATACCTAAACAATTACAAGTAGCTCATGATTCGTATTAATTAAATATTTATAAAATACACTCTAGATAGAACACAGTACACCAACCCATGAATGATATTATAAAACATTCTTGATAATTAATATTGATAAAAAATAATATTTAGATCGAAACTTACTCAATCTAGGTAATTTCTCTATCAGTTTGATCAATATCTTGTATGGTGTATATATCAAAAAGATTTTTCTTTACATTATACAAAAGAACTGACTACATCCTACAATTTTATGATTTCCCTGATCCATTGCTGATTGTAACCCCTAATGAACTACTATCGCCATTCAAGGAAAATCAGGTTGTATAATAGAATATTTCATTTCATTAAGTGCACTTATCGCCTCCATAGCTCAGGGGTTAGAGCACTGGTCTTGTAAACCAGGGGTCGAGAGTTCAAATCTCTCTGGAGGCATTATCAATATTTTTTGTTTTTAAACCCTTTAAAGTACTTTTTTAAATGTTTAATCATTTTTTGGAAATAAATGTATTGTTTTGTTAAAATTTCGTGCAAATTATAACCATGTTTTTTTTTTTAATTTGGTTGATAAAGTGAATTAGATTACCGCGTAGTAAATATTGCAATGCGACCTTTATTAGTCACATGTTTACGATAATATAATATTAATACTTGGAATAGATACCTACATTAAATTATAATAAAAAAATTGGTGCATAAATTCCGAGCAAAAAAAGTGCGTAAAGAATAGAAAGGTTGACCAATATAAACTGCGAATATTTCCTTAAATTATGTTTTTTGGTTGTTACTATAGAGGACAATGGATACGGATTTTGCATGTAATCAAGTTTTTAAAACACATATAATACTATGCTAATTGCCATTGCCTCAGAATGCATAATGCATGAATGAATGCATATGAGAGTTTCGAATGCTTCAGACGTGTTTCCGTGGCTTAGCAGTCAAAGCTTTCTTTCTCTAAGTGAAAGATTGCGGGTTGAAATCCCGTCGAAGCGATCACTTTTTTCGATTTAATATTGACGGATCTGGACCTAAGTCGTGAAAGTAACGAAGCCTTATTGATTTGATATAATTGGTCGGTCGTCCACCACGTGCTATTCTCAAATGACAGCCCAAAAACGCGTAGATATTGATCGCACTTTAAGCATATTTTAGATCCACAACTTGTGCGTATATAACTTAGCGCTACCCCTGTCCGTGTGTACAGCGAGTACTGCAACTGGCGCGTGTCGGAGGGCGGCGTGGTGTGGCGCGCGCGGCGCCTGAGCGCGTGCGCCGCCGCCTTGTGCGCGCGCGCCGCCGTGCCGCCGCCGCCCGCGCCGCGCCCGCCGCACGCGCTCGCCGCGCTGCACGCGCTCGTGCTCGCCGCCAGCGCCGACGACCCCATGCTGGGCAGGTGAGTGCGGCCAGCCGGGCCTGCGAGCGGCTACGTCCTTAACGTTGCGCATTGCTTCCATGGGGTGGTCCTTCGAGGAGCGAATGATAACAAAATCGGTGGACACAGGATTTTTTTTCTTTATTTAGGACACGTCAAATTGATTTCTCCACATCTGATGGGAAACTGGAAGTATTTCAGGATAGAGGGTCAACATTACAAACGCGTTTAGTATTATAAGTGTGGCGCTCGACTTGACGGCCTTATTCAGCCCGTTTAAAGAACCCGGAACCGAACTGAATTGAAGAATTTCAATACTTAATGGTGTGGCAAGACAAAGACTCACCGAACCGCTCGGTTCTTGCTGAAAAATCGAATGTAATATAAATAGTTCGGTTTACGTCAACTACACTCAGGTGGACGCATAAATGTAATAATTTTGAGGTTATGTTATTGCGTATGGAGATCGCCACGAGACGTTTTCGTGCCGTCCTCATACCCTCGTGTGCTCCCCCAGGGCGGAGGCGGCGCTGTGCGCGGGTGGCGCGGCGGCGCGCGTGTCGTGGGGCGGCGCCATCGCGGCGCTGGGCGACGTGGACGCCGACGACTGCGAGCCGCCCGAGCACCTCACCTGGCCCGAGCCCGCCGAGGTGAGCCACGCCGCGCGCCACACCACACGCGACACACGACACACACCACACGCCACACGCCACACACGCATACGAAACTAACTGGTTCTACAGTTCGTCTTAAAACGAATCACTGTAAAACACTGACAACTTTTATCCAAAGATACCTGCTTACATGATTTTTGCATCTTAAATTACTGTTCCACTACTTATTCAATACATATACACATTAGAGACCTGCGCAAACTAGGGACTCCGGTGCGCAAAGAACGAATTTTGCAATCGCGAATAAAATGTCCGCTGATGACTTCCACAGACTTAACGCACACGATGTGCGACCATTTGGTTCATTTTAGAAATACTTAATATAAAACACATCCTTTTGTATCGACGTTCGCAACTCAAGCTCTCAAAACAAGCCCTAGTTCACTATCTTTTGCTATATCTAAACCTGTTCTTATATTTTTTTTAAATAAGGGACCAGTCCACCTAGACAGATTATTCGAAGGACTTTTACCCCAGTATAAACTTTATTCAACACAGTTATGTGGGATCTATTTAGAGGGGCAACAAAATCGCTGCATTTTGTCCCTGTTTTGCAAAGGGAACATAAATATAATAACAGAATGTTGTACAATCCAAGATGGAGGAGCTGTCCTCCACGCCGCCCATGGCCGCGCCCGCGCCGTCGCTCGTGACGTCAGCGGCCGCGTCCCTCGCCTCCATGTGGCGCGTGTTCACCAAGTGACGGGGAAGCCCCCACACACACAAACATACACACATACACTTATATGCGCCTGCGCCCTCGCGTGACGTCAGCCGACATCCTTCGAGGCAATGGCCCAAGAACATACAGGAACTATTAATTCGAGCCCAGCCTTGCCCGATACCATTCGTAAGTTAAATATTGATGAACTGTTCCTTCTCAAAATCTGTTCAAAAGACAAGCTACTGGAATTTCTTATCAGAAATAATTGCGAGAAGGTTCATACAACAAACGACTATGAATCTTATCTCCAGAAGATAAGATTCAAAATAGATTGCAATATTTTGCCTCAAAAAGTCTCAGCCGCTGCTCTTCAATTGGGAATTAATCCTTAACGTCTCGAGCCAGAAGCTTGTCAGTAGCTACTTCCATAATGGTATACGTTTTTAAACTTCCCATATGTCACAAAGAATAAAAACTATTATCTAGTCCAATTTAAGTACGTTAGAATTTATTAACAACAATGCAACCGCGTGGACAAGCCAAATTGTATTCTTAGATTTTGTAATTTTCGTGTTTGTGTGCCCCAGTAGCGTGTTTAACTCTGTAGCTAATAATTTATTTGGGCTTCTAGACAAATGAGATTCTATTGATGGAATCGTGTCGAAGCGAACCGTTTTTAACTTGTTATCAGTGGATTACTCGACACTGCGGTGATTTTAAAAATAAAAATTTGTAAAAAAAAAAGTGACAATGATTAAAATTTCTGTAGTCATATTACAGATTTGTGTCAACCCCATACTTTACTAAGCGATTGCACTATTTTATCTCCACCAAAATCGGTGCAGGTGATTATGTCGGACTCGATCCGACTAAAACGCACAACACAAGACATATCTTTCACACCCCGGTGTGCCCGGGGACATGTCTTTGAGATGACCCAATTCCCCTAATGTAAGAACCATGTTGTCCTCATCAAATCTAGCCCCCGGATATGGGGAGGCGCCACCGTCGCGGCCTGCTTCTGCTAGGGTGACAGGCGGCTCCGCCCGTCATCACTAAGCGATTCCACTGACGTTTTCGCCAATAGAATGTCACTCTATCTAGAGCCCCAGTTCAGTTATAAAATCAAGAGGAAATGCTCACGCAGCTTGTTTACAATACCTACTGTTCATTTGTTCAACATAATCCGCAATGTGATTCCCTACTAACTAATGCTCTCATTTGAAAAATATATACATTTTATGACGTCACTTTTTTGTATGCCTACTTATCATAATACGTCTCCGTTTGAAGACACCACCAAGGTGCAAGGGCACTTCTTGTTGACGTGAATTTGTCTAATATCATACACTACCAGATTGGTATATGTACTTATATTTTTTAGATTGTGAGAATAGTATTTGAGATTTGGTTAGAAATTTAAATGTGATGTGTATCTTTTTGGAAAAAAACAATAATCGATATTTATGTCGCCACTATCGACAACTGGTACTCTAGACAATTCATTGGTTGTCGTTTTGTAGAATGGAATAGAATAGAATGTTCAATCAAACATGTCTTTTGTCGATGACATTTACGACAACTGTGAACGAATGTCAATTCCATACATTAATCAATCTATTCTATTCCATTCTACAAAACGATTGCTACTTGTCTAGGGCCCCTGGTCGCTATACCGGGGCCCGATACGCGATAGATGCCATACTGATAAGTGGTAGTTGGTAGGCATACCGGAATACTGGTACCGGATAGATTAGACAAAAGTAATATTATTTAAATATTACTTTAGTTCCATAGTGAGATTAGGCCGTCAGCGTCCGTCTGGATACACAGGACACTTAAACAAACAGTATCTCTTACTATAGTAGACATTAATTTGTTGCCAATTTACAGTTGCCAATAACAACCATTTTATTTCTATTAACCCTTCGATCTCTATTCACCCCGTTTTACCCGGTACAAAATATCGATGAACGGCATCGATTAAAGTCCGAATCACTATGAAAGTAAAGTAAGATTGAAATAATATTACTTGTAACCCCCTTTTTTCACCAAGAAACAAGTTGAAAACATGTTGTATTGAAACTGTCTCAAACAAGTTTGGAACAAGTTTGAAACACATTTGCGTTCACACTGAAATTTGTTACATATTGCAACTTGTTAAATACATGTTTTAGATAGATAGATAGATAAATCTTTAGAAGCGATCTTCCAGACAACCTTACCTGTTGTAAACCTTAGTGAAAACGAGGGATAAGAGATGATGGTAAGGCCCCCATGTACGGGCCTATCAACACCATACCAGGATTCCGATATGCCCTAAATCCCGCACCCAGAGACCTACTTGTAATGTTTACAGCTTTACAATCCTACGAGGATGTCTCTTTTACAAATATTTTTCGAATAAGGCTGTAATTACACTCAGAATTGAATAGTACAATTACTTTTATATTTATTATAAATAATACACGTCAGGGATTTACCGCCGTGAATGTGTGCGTGTGTGTGATTGTATTTTGATTAATGTGCATGATAAAAATTTGTTTATTAATTTACTAAAATTTTGAGGCATTAGTGTGTTCACTTTCTCAAATCGATTCAAAATTGGAAAAAATAAAGTCTAGACGGGACTTTTTGAATCGATTTCTTTATTGATATAAAATATGTGGTAATTTTTTACAAGAGTTAAAAAATGGCTATGTGAAAATTTATATGCATGAATTTAATTGTTCTTAAGGATGTCTAATAGTAGGGGAGGCGAGTATGCTAAACGTGTAGTTACTCTAGCGTCATGGAAACTTATTATAATTGATAGATTAGGTGATAGATAGAATATTCCCATAATTTTTCTATTTTCATTTGCAAGGAAAGCGTTTACAAACTATAATAATAAGTAATAAAAGTACATAGCTATACATTATAATTAAAGTCGGTTTTCACTTTAGCCTTATAATAATAAATCGACCGCACTCGATTAAACCTAGATATCGCTTTTTGCTACCTTCTCACGCCCTCAAATTACTCTCGAATGGCGAAATAAGCAAAATTGTCAGTTAATAACTATCACCCCTTATCTGTATCTGACGCATAGGTACGTGTATATCCGTTGAATATTTTTTTTGCACAATATTAAGGCTCCATCTTATAATTATCGGACGCACTCCAGTAACTAAAAAATTCCTTCTGGGGCTCCCCTACTAAAAAGTGTTTGCTAGTTAAGTTAGGTTATGACGTGTATTGTCATTTACAAAGCAATGACCATATTAACGTGTCTACTTGAATGCCATATTTATGTACCTATATGCCACATTTGTAACGTATTACATTACAATGTAAACATTACAAGTAAATATCCACAAAATTGTGATCATGTATTTCTTGAATTCAATTATTAATAATAAGAAAACAAACTCTTGTTAGTATTAAAAGGTTGTGTGACCACTTTGGTTCTGTAAAATCAACAAATTGCTTTAAAATTTATTTTATATTTTGTGCATCAATGACAATGAATATATATAATTTTATATAACTTCAGCCTTTTATTTCACATTCGAAGTCACCCGACATAATCACGAGTACACTTTCGTCTTCTTCCTTCGTTGCATCAACAATTTAATACTTTAGTGTGAGTATGTTTGGTGTTGCAAACGTCCATAGGTTACAGTCACCACTGTCCATTAGGTAGGCCGTGTGGTTGTCTGGCACCTAAGTGGTATAAAACATAAAAATAATCAGTGAATTTACTGGTGATGAATTTCTGGTGATGAATTTTCTAGTGCGACTGCCAAAGTCTTATGGAGTGCCACAAGGGAGTATATTCGAAGCTCTTCCGTACATTTTCCTAGTACGTGGCTAAATTCCTTAAGCTAAGTTTATACTACTTAATTTCTTTGTAAATCTTTAGTTTAATGTAAGTAATAACTAACAACCCCAGTCAACAGTATCCAACAACTTATCTCAAGTAATAACGACGTTTTAGTCGGTTCGAGTCCGACATAATCACCTCCACCGACTTCGGTGGAGGTGGTATCCGTGGAGATTTTGCGCACAATAAAAAACAAGTAATCAGGACGAAGGAAAAATAAATAAAACGGTATTTCTAACAGAACAAATTGTTATTAATAAATAAGTTACAAACAAGACTAGCAAATAATAATACTGTTATTATTAAAATTAATAAATACACAAAATGTCTTTTAGTTAAAACGCCCAGTACCTACATGTGGCATTTTTATCTCACATCAGTTAAATCCGGTTTCTTGGGTATATTAAAATTATAATATATTAGAGGGAATCGCTTATATAGATCACTACTTATATTGAAATTCAATTACTGTATCAAGATCTAGGTACCAAATAGAGATATCAATTTTCATACACATGACGGTATTCTCCGTCCTAATTGAGCAGTCTGACTGAGGAAGTACCTCCGCCCTACAGAATACCGCGGATAATAATAACCTTGTGTTGTTTAGTAGTATGAGTAGGGTAGCCAGAGATCACTGGAGAGGTTTTGTGTCGTCAGTGGGAAGACTAAGAAACTGATTTTTCTTGTACTGAAAAGTTTGTAAAGCAATTAGTATGATGAGTGTTTAAATCAAATTTAGATAGGAAAAAGTGAATGCTTTGACGTGATTCGCACCCGCGAACTTTCCCTTACAGGGGTAAAAGGAAGATCGCGGGTTCGTATCACCTTTCCTATGTACCTAAATTTGATTTGCTTCTTCTTCTGCACTGACAGCACAAACTCTCAACGTTCACCTTTCCGCCCTAACCGACATAATTAATTCTGTTAGGCTCAATTTACACCGCAGCAACTTATACGAGTCAAAAAGGTCGCGTGTTTTTAAGACTTCTGCTAACTAAGACCATATCGCAATTGTCAGAAAGTTCATTATGCTTTGTACCTACAATTACGGTCGCTTCCATTCCGCCGCTGTGTAAATTGAGCCTTACGCATATCGTGATACTTTCCAACCTTATAGTTTCAACAAACTACATAAAGAATAATTATCCTCCCATTCTCTGTCTTAGGGTACATCCAACCCTCCAAATCCTAGTCTAAACCAGTATTGATTTGGTACTTTTTCCTATATATCTTTTATAACGAGGTCACCGCGTGTCTGAGCGGGTCCAACGTCGAAAACCATCTGCTAAGGCGTCCGAGATCTGTTCCATTCTCCTGAAGAGTTCGTCAGAAGGTGATATGTTGCCCTGTAATGTGGGAAAATTAATATCGTTTCATCCCGCGCACGCTCAAGCTATAGAATGAGCTCCCTGCCGTGGTTTTCCCAAGCGATTACAATATGGGGTTCTTCAAGAAGGGCATTAGAACGTTTCTACAGGGTAGGCAGCACGTGTGTGATGCCTCTGGTGTTGCAAACGTCCGTAGGCCACGGTGACCGCTTCCCATCAGGTGGGCCATGTGCTTGTCTGCCACCTAAGTGGTATTAAAAAAATCGTCATTTCCATCAAATAATGTAGACATCTTTTGGAACGATGGCAATTATTTAAACGAGGTTTATTCCCTCGTAGCTACAAGTTTCATTCACGAGCTCCCGAACTACTGCTGGAGGTAAACTAAGGTAAGTATGTACTCACAGTGTTGGGTGAGCTTGGTCCAGCCCGTCCATAGCAGGTGTCCTTGGGGTCTTGACAACCGTCAATAAGTATCGGATGTTGCTGGCTTGCGTCACACAACCAGGTGTTCGCGGGACACCGCTACAAACAACATCACAGGATTTAATAAATAATTAACTTTGCTTATCATGAGGTCCTTGGGGAGGGGAAGGAGATATCCCTGCACCAATAACTCCTCAGAGAGTCTTTACGAGAGAAGAGAACCCAGACCTCTAGGTACTTACAGTTAGTAGGAGTTGTAATTGAATCCTTAACTACTTATATTTTTTAGATAGGAAAAGGTGAATGCTTCGACAGGATTCGAACCCGCTAAGCCACGCAGCCCCGTCTGAATCATTCGAAATTCTTCTATACAACCATCTTTGAGGCGAAGGTGTGAGCCATCTATGTACAGAAAATTTTGAAAAGCTATTATAGTTATCACAAAATAAAAGGCCCGTTTTGACAGTTCGCGCCCATGAAGTTCTCAATTTTTTACCAATAGAAATGATATGAAGGTAATTACATTTTTCATTAACAGGTACCGCCCACTCGGCTTAGTGCTGTGCATAACGATTTTTATTATGTTGTCCACAGACTATTAATAATCTATTGGGAAAAAAAATATCGAGTAAGATTGTTTTTCAAGCCCGATTTTTATTTATATAAAGTAGTGTTTAGACCGAAATTAATTACTGAACTTCACTGTGTAGTGATCTTTTACTGAAAATTATGAGCTTGGAGCTTAAAGCAGTAAATAATGTCAGCATAGATTTCCATAGAATGACGTGTCTCTGACCAAGAGGCATACGCGTGTGTTCGCCCATCTTGTGAAGTTGACTGTGCGCCCGTTACGTTTGGTTTGTTGATATTTCCTGACTCGGCTATGTTTTTGGATTATTTTGGACTTAGATATTCGAAGAGTAGAGTTATCTCGGCATCTCCCATTCCGGAGATGCCGAGACAACTTGACTCTTGGAATGTCTACCGAATTCGAATTCGAATACTGCCGAGGCTCCGGTAAGGGCACACATAGATTTGACTTGTACAGCCATAGCACCACCGTTTCTACGGGTCTCCCTGTATGGCGGGACGCCTCGCACCGTCCCTACTGGTCCCATTTGTGCTGCGACTACCACTCCTTTGCCCGGCTATGCACTTGCTAACCCCTGAACGCAATGCAACCGAGGTTGGATTACTATGAAGGCTTTTCCGCATATGTGCAAGGTGTACCCACCCGGTCGAAACCACCAGATTCTTGTTGTTCTTGATATTCCTGTTGATTTTGTGATTGAGTGAATTGACAAATTGACCTTTCGTAAAACGATATCATTTTAATACCTTCAATATTAAAGATTAAGCTATTTTTTGTAATCAGAACTTTAAACTAATGTACTTTATATACATATTCAAATCGATCAAATTCCCATGCAAACTGGATTCGATTAATCGTGAGTATCGAGTACCGAATCGTTTTGTTACATTACTAGTTATGTCATGAAGGCAAATGCCAAAACGGGCCTTTTATTTTGTGATTAGTATAGTATGCTGTTCGAATTCCGTCGAAGCATTCACTTTTTCCTATCTCAAGATTTGAACAGTCACCATACTAAGTAATTGTTTATCTAATATATCTGTACATCCTTAACTATAACACCGACACATTACATATCGATGTAGAGTAGACAAAGGACTGATTTATTGAAGAATCGGACATTTTTTTCTAACTTGGACGTTATGTGCCTAAGAACTCTCAAAATTTGATGTTACCTAAACCATTTTTAAAGTAACGGTGAGTCGTTAATCTTTTAACAGTGTGATGTGTTGGTACTACAAAAAAATCTTACCCTGTCTTCACAATTTTGCTTCTTCCTAAACCACCGTCTCGGCGGGGTCGGAGCTGATGAACAGCCCGCCACCTCATTGTCGCAGGCACTCATGAACCTTGAGGTTCTAGCTTCTAGGCGCGGGCAACTCGTTTGTCTATTCGATGCCGGGTAAGGCAACTCCTCGTCGGGGCTCGGGCACATGCACTGCATGCTCATGTTTTTGCCCACCCGGTTTTGAAGACGTTCTCGTAGGGCAGCCACAAGATCTTCCTTTTCTTTGATTATTTCTTCTTGTTCTCTAGAGAATTAAAATTTTTACTTGGAATAAATTAACATTTTATACCTAAGTAAATTGTAGTGCTACGTAACGGAGAGTGTCTCGACTGTGTCTTGAGCGGTACTGAGATGATTGCTCGCAACACAGTGTGGGTTTTAATTTATTATCTTTGAAATTACTCCATCACACTGAGCCTATTCCCGACTCAGTTGGAGTCGGCTTTCTAGTCTACCAAGAAGAGACAACTTTGATATTATCCGTAAAGCGACTACCATCGGACCTCCACAACCAATTTGGGGATATCGAAGTTCTGTAGTTAGGCTAGTCCGACTTTTGAGGGCTCCAATTACCCCTAACGACTGCAATAGGATGTTTGTATGGCAATCGGGACCGACGGCTTAACGTGCTTTCTGAGACACACCGGGACGTCACATTCGTGCTTTGACCATAGAGGAGAGAAATAAGGAGAAGGTGGGAGGAAAGAAGAGAGAGAGAGAGAGTCTTCCCACTGACAACACAAAACCTCTCTAGTGAGCTCTTGGCTACCCTACTCACCGCCGGAAACAACACAAGGTTAATTATTTGTATTCTGTAGGGTGGAGGTATTTTCCCAGTCGGACGGCTCAATTAGGACGGGTGATAACGACATGCCTCCGTCCGATAGCCCAAAAACGCATACAGTGCGTATAGATCTCACTTGGAGCTGTAGTGGTGTGGTGGCTGTACGTACCGGTGCGCGTCGCGCATGCGCCGTGCCCAGGCGCGCACGCCGGCCAGCACGCGCCGCACGTCGCCGCACAGCTCCTCGCCGCGCGCGTGCGCCTGCTCCAGCGCCGCCTGCAGCTTCGCCGCGCTGCTCTCCTTCTCTCTGAGGATCACACACTGCCCTATGAAAATATGTTCCTGGAACCGCGACCAGATGACTCCTATGGTACAGGGGCAAGAGAGAGTCTTTACAGACGGTGCGCCGGTCAATTTCACGGAGAATGTCACGGCAAAGGGAATCCTATACTACCAACGCACATGAGAGGCAAAAAGACCGCGCAGCAGATGCCCGTTGAGCACTGGCGGCATGGCTATCCGCCATGGATCACACAAACTAGTTTTTGTGAAGTAGCGCAGACGGTGGCGAGGGCGGCTAGCACAGTCAGTCCGCTTCACACATTTCACGGTCAAGAAAACCGACCCACTCTGCCCTCTGCAGAATGCCTAAAGTATGGAATGGCGCAACGTCACCTCATTGCGCAGTTATTACGTGAGAATTGGTAAGATATACAGAACAATTAATACGTAGGTATATTTATTTCTTGGTTCCATAAGTACCTACCTATATACGGAGCATCAATCAGAACCTACTTACCTATAAGAAAGCTGCAACCTGCAGTCAAGTTTGCGCACGCGCCGTTCGCTTTCCGCCAGCTGCGCGCGCCACTGCGCCACCTGCGCCGTCAGGGACGACACCTCGGTGCAGTACGCGCAGTTCTACAACGTCACATCATCTTTAACATACATGGCACTTGGTGTCTTGCGATTCCTAAAAGGTTCCATATGTAGGTAATGCTACCATGTTTATCTATACTTATATATAAAAATGAAACCCGTTTTCCGTTGTCACGACAGAACATGAAAACGGCTTGACCGATTTGGCTAATTTTGGTCTTGAATTATTCGTGGAAGTCCAGACAAGGTTTAAAAGGTGAACAAAGAGCAGCGGGAACGGGATCAGAAGTCCACGCGGGCGGAGCCGCGGGCAACAGCTAGTACTCGATAAGGTAGATAGTGGGACAAAGCTGAATCCCTAATTAAGCTGACTATCGGGTGAGAGTGATCTGGTCTACCTCTTTATATAGATCCTCTGTCTTTTTGAGCTCCTCTCGAAGTTCGTCGATGGTCTCTTGTTGCGAGTCGCATTGCTGCTGTAGTCGCACCAACTCTTCGCTCTTGTCTCCCAGTAACACTGAAACATATAGCAAATGTATATCTTTTCGAGAACAAAATCTAGTCTGTAAAGATTTTTTTTAGTTATGGCGCGTCAATTTGACTTCGCCTCGCCAGATGGTAAGCTGAAGGTAAAGTCAGGAAAGAGGGTCATCATGACAAACACATATAGTACATATTACAATGGTGGCGCTCAGCTTGACCGCCTCATCAGATGATTTTTCACGCCCCGTTTGAAGGACCCGTTACTGTACAGAAGGAAGAAAGAAACACGTGCGCTCTGGTAAGGAATTCCAAGACCTAATGGTGCGGCAGAGGAAAGACTCACCGACTTATTTAGGTATAAACAATATAACATACTTACTTATTGTGTAAGTTGCTAAAGTTTATGGTTAATTAACTAGTTACTCTATCAATAATGATCTGAATTCATTGTCTACCACTCTCTAAAAGTGTATTGTATGTATTGTGTAAGTACCTTGGGCCTGTCGTAGCTGCGTGGTCAACTGCTCACATGTAGAGGTTTGACTTCTGGAGCTGTTCGTAATCGTTGTTAGTTCTCGCCTTATAAAATTCAACTGAAATATAACATCAGTCCATTTATATTTTGTAGATTAAATCATTTGTCTATTGAAAATGTGTATACT
Organism: Pelosia muscerda; assembly: GCA_963691645.1. Lineage (NCBI taxonomy): Eukaryota > Metazoa > Arthropoda > Insecta > Lepidoptera > Erebidae > Pelosia > Pelosia muscerda. Next base: position 706,242 of record OY829100.1, read on the forward strand.
GGTACGGATGCTGCAGCAATAGCACCTTTAGGCGATGCTATTTATGGAGGGTGAGGAATAGAAATCAAGGAAATACAGGTGATTATACCTCTGATAGTCTCACGAACCATAAATTCGATATTTTAATAAAGGAACTTCTCCAAGCGTAGTTAAATAAAGCTTTATATCAACGGACCTGTTCTTCTTTCGTTGCTATTTCTTCTTTGTATTCTCTTTCTAAAGTATCTTTGTCTGCCAGCATTTTTTCCAGCTCGCAGTTCCTTGAACAAAATTCGCTGATCCGCGTCTGTGAATATATTTTTTTACAGATAGTGAGTATTTCTTCTATTGGTTCAATTTTAGGTATCGTGCAATGAGGGTCTACGTTCACATACCTGCAATGCTTCATTCTCTTGTTTCAATCTTTTATTTTCAATTTGTAAACCACATGTACAGGGTTCCTACAAGGAATAAATGGCGAGTAAATTATTTATTTCCTTTTCCTTTAAACGACAGTGTATCTCGTTTGTGTTAATTGAAATTGGCGCCCAACATGGTACCAAAGGATATTTCGAAGCTACCTTTAGTGAACGAAAACATGCAAAAGTTGTTAATATTTGAACACAGAGTGAATCAAAATCCATTTTAATTTATAGGAAGCATTTTTTGATAAATCAATATTGATTCCAGAACAAAAGCATAGCTATTATTTTTGTCCGATTGGAGTTATTTCTCTCTCCATTGTACGTACAGTGAGTAACTCCCTGAGTCGTAGGAGCTGTTCCATCACCTCTTGCAGCTCCTCGTGTACCTCCGGGCCTGATGCAAATGACTCCTCGCTGCGCTCCCACATGCCCTGGCATTCAAATCAAACATCGTTGGTACAAAAAAACGTTTATTTAAAAACTGAGTGCACTGTATAACACAAGTGTTATCGTGAGTTATAAAAGTAATTAGAAAGTAAATTCAATATCATATTTAATTAAAAAAATAAAGTGAAATGTGATAAAAAGCTGGTAAGCACGGAGACGTTATTCAAAGTCTTTGTTAGTACTGCGATCGGCGGCAATTTTGATATTAGTAGACTCCATTTTATAGATACCGAGTCGTTGTTGGTTGAGGCAGAACTGCTCAAAAAATTGGATATTTCCATCTTCAGATTGTCAACTTCTTGAGCAATATCCTGAAAAAAAAGTATTGATGAAATACAGGTGAAAATTGTATTTTTAATCAAAGAAATCAATTTGAATATCAAGTTATTACAATCATAGTATACGATATTTATAAAATGCACTTCTTGCATTTTGCCCTTTCGAAAGTCTCTAGAATCAAGTCACGTGGCACATCTTGGCAGTTGCAAGAGAAGCGCTACGATAACCGCTTATTTACCGATTTATCTGGACCGCGTTCTGAGTTGTACCTACTTAGTTTTCCAAAAAGGAGCTTCATTAACGTCTGGTTACTATCTAGTATCTTCGAAAAATGTTATCACCAATGTGAACCTACCTGACATCTGTCCAAAGACCACTTCTGCGTGTTGATAACAGTCTGCAGTCGGCCGATCTGGGCCTGTTTCTGCTTGTCCATGAGCCGCACGTCCAGGTACGACTTGCGTAGCATATCTATTAAGTCCTCTTGCTTCGCTGTCTGAAATATATTACAGGAATTCTAGCAACAAACTGTTACAAAAAGTTAAATTTTATATGACAAAAATACTATTCGACAATCTATGGAGAAAGATCAATTTTATCTAATCACCGGTCCACAATCTCAATAAATTTCAGTTAGAAGATTAAGTATTATAGGTTAAATTCTAAATTACTTGACTAGATCCAGATCGGAATTTAGTTCTGGAGATAAATATGTCAGATCAAAAGATCCGATTCAATTACTGCGGCAGATGCTTGTGATTCTGTAACGTTTGAAGTAAGTAGGTACTTCATCAAATAATCAGCTTATTTGGTGAAGTAATAAGCTGATATTTGCACAATAATGGTTGATTTGAAGGGACATAAAACAAAGGTGAATAGCGTAACTCATGATGAATATTATGAAATAACTACTCACCTCGTAGAAGCACTCCCTGTATAGATCTTCTATAACGCTCAAGTTGCTTTGTAATGTGTTCACTATGTCAGTTTGTTTTTCCACCTCCTAAAACGTCCCCAATCACACACAACATTGATTAAATTTCTAAAAATATTATACTTAATTATAGTAATTAAAAACATAACGACGCGTACCTACTTACGTATATTTTTAAGATTAAGTAAATATATCGAAATTAATAAACCTACTGCACTCTTTAATTTACAATACCAGAACTTGAGTTAGGTACTAAAGAAACCGCAAAATATTGGCACTCAGATAGAAAATAGAATATTCAGATAGAATATTGTTGTTTTTAGAAATATGTAACAATTCATTGTTCTTATCAACATAAACATTTCTCAAAATTCGGTCTCACCGCTTCTGCTTTAACCATGACGGAGACATCCACTTTCTCCGCTCTGCAGCATTCTAGCGTGTGGCGTACAGCATCCAGCTGAAATCATACTCATGTCAATATTTTAAGTTAAACCACATTCCGCTGATCCAACGATTAACAAAATTATTACATTGTTCAGAACACGGTGTTTAAAATCTAAAGGTAGTGTTCATAGCACTACCTACTGGGTTTTTATTACGATGATTTTGATAGAAGTTCATAAAATTCCCAAAAATGTAGGAACCTCGTAAAGTGCGTTTAGCCAGAAGGAAATGGACAGCTGTTATTTGGCTAAATACTCTGAAGATAAGGAAGGATGAAGAAAGACAAGATCTACGAGAATAAAAACCTATACTTATCGCTTTCAGTAACAAGACCGCCCATTGATTAGAACAACTGTAACTCTCACTACTTGTCCTTGGTGTATTTTTATTTTGTATATTTTTGGTGTACAAATAAAGAGTTATCTATCTCTCTATCTATTTATCTTAAAAACAAGTGTAGGAAGAACGGTGTTTTTGTGTGTTGTTTATTTAATAAACGGTGTTGTTTATTTCGAGGGAATAACGAATACTCGTATAAAAAAGTGACAACGACTGAAATAAATCTCTTTCAGCAAAAACAAACAGCAGGCATATAACTTAGTAGTACAAACTTCTATCTAAATTCCCAGTTTTCAAAGCTGCAAGAACAGACACGACGCCATCTGTTTCACACGGAAGGCGCAAAAAATCGGTGCCGGTTGTCAAAAAACTCAACCCCTATTATTAGCAGCACTTCTGTTTCTTGTAAAAAATACCTAAGCAACTAGTTACATTGTTAAAATTATTCTTAAATCATATGACACGTGTTGCACATGTTCAGTTAAAATATTTAAAGCTGACAAGACATTTTTGCGATTGCCGAACAATTATTTGCTCTGTCATTTATCCAAGTTGCAAGTGCCCATTTTCGCAGTGTGTGTCTAAAGGTGCGTTCAGATTTGTGACATGAACAATGAACCGGACAGCTTGGCATCGAGACAAGACGTTGAGTGTGGACGTAACAACTTGTGGCATATGGGCACACAAACTAGAGTTGTGCTGACACGGCCACCGGTCGATCGATGGTTTCATTGTTCAGCTATCACGCAGCTGATATCGCGACGGACACGCACTTCTAACACGGTCACGGTAAAATGTTACGTAAATGTTACTAATGAAAACTTACCTCCTTTGATTTCCTTTCGAGTTCTCGTCTCAGCTCCAGAGCACGTTCTGTGAGCGCTGATATGCGTTCCTCCGCCACTGCAAGGCTCTCTGTCTGGACGCGTATCGTCTCTTCTTTGTTTTGTAGCTGTTACACAATTGTTTAGTTCTTTACCTATCTTTTTTATAAGCATGTAACACAAAATTAAGACACAATAGCCCATCTAAAACCAAAATCTAGATAGATATATAATCATATTCATCTGGATAATACTGGCCAATATTTTTTCCCTTGTGTAAATCTCCAAAGGCAACCTCTTTGGAGATTTACTCAAGGGAGAAAATTACACACTAACTTAAAACTTTTAAATTAAAACACTATGACAAGTACCTATATAACTAGGTACTTACAATTTGTAGTGTGGAGAGTAGTTTGTTGTGATAATAGGTCGCGCGAGCGTTCGCGTCGCACGACCCAGTCACGCTTTCCACGAGGCTCGAAGCACCACCGCTATCCTGAAGACAACAAATTTCACATAACATAAAGTCACGCCTATACCCCCGAAGGGGTAGGCAGAGGTGCTAGCACCCACATTTAGCCAGTTTATGTTTAGGTCCCAATGCAATAGGTGGCGAGCCCATTGCCATTAACCGGGCACTTATAAACCTGCGATAAATACACACATAACTTCGAAAAGCATCGAAAAGTCATTGGTGTGTGCCATGGTAACCTGGGATCGAACCCGATACCTCGTCTCAGCACCTCTATTCCAATATGTTCAACTATCTGTTCAACCAGTTGAACAAATTGGACTACTTTAGTCCAGTTTGTTCAACTACTTGTAATAGTTGAACTTTTTGGACTGAAAATTCCAGTTTGTTCAATCATAGCAGTTTTGTTAATTTAATAAAAGAAATCACTGTTTTATCACCAAGAATACTTATTAAATAATGAAAAAAAATTATATTGCACATTCCAATAAAAATTGACCGACACATATTTCGTTGTTGATTAATTTCATTTGTTGGTCCATTATGATTTTATTATGCTATCTTTCTTCCGCTTGTTAACTTTTTGTTTGTTTCTTATTTGCAACTCTTTCACACTATTGAATTCTGAATCTTCAAAGAGCACTTTCAAAAGCTGCATTAGTGTTACTTTTTTTTTATTTTTAACGCACTCGTTATTAAGGTTGAGGTGCCACCCTTCAACACTATCGGTAGTTCTATGACGTTCGCCAAATACACACCAAGTGCTAACAAAACTGCTATGATTGAACAAACTGGAATTTTCAGTCCAAAAAGTTCAACTATTACAAGTAGTTGAACAAACTGGACTAAAGTAGTCCAATTTGTTCAACTGGTTGAACAGATAGTTGAACATATTGGAATAGAGGGTCTCAGCAGTCCATTACCCATACCACTAGGCTACCGCGGTATTAGAGCGGCGTAAGAACGCCAAGTAGCAATGTCACTTCATGTGTACCGTGTACCGTTCATTTGGTAAGCCAACAATAGTCTTTAGACATGCATGTGATCTAGAGTGTCAATTCTTAACAAAAAAAACGACGGTGAAGTTCATGCTAGTGTTGATACTAAATAACTGTCCGTCCCACCTCAACAGTCCTCACTAAATCATCCCAGACGTTTACCACTACCGGGTGGGATACTTCAAAACACAATTATTTTCTTTATTTACGTAAACTGACTTCAACACTTGAGTTAGTAAAACTTTCGACTATTAAAATTTATCTCTAACAATGTTGATAAACTGCAAGCTTCGAAATATTATGTTGATAATGATGGATTATATTTTGAGACTAATTATGAGACTATATAATTCATTATGCAGTTTAGTAATAAATAATTTAAATATACAAATTTAGAGCGAGATCCTGTAGTGTTAAGAGTACATAAAGGTTGTTTTAAGAGTAGTATATTATATAACTAGCTGACCCGCGCGACTTCGTCTGCGTCACCCCGTTTATGCAACATTTTTCATTCCTGCTCCGCACCTGTTAGTTGTAGCATGATGTTATATACATATAAACCTTCCTCTTTAACCATTCTATCTATTGAAATAAACCGCATCAAAATCCGTTGCGTAGTTCTAAAGATTTAAGCATACAAAGGGACAAGAAAAATAAGGACAGAAAACGCGACTTTATTTTATACTATGTAGTGATACTTAAGAAAAACTTTTAGCACCTTGACGCTCTTTGCATCACCTACGGTTGACTGCAAACTTAATGCCCTTGACCTAATAGTTTAGGGTTTTTTTTTTTTGAATTTTTTTGTTTGAATGAAATTGCTTTTGAATTTAACGCGTGAAAAATGAAAAATCCTTGAACCTTAAATTTGATTGCACAGGCAAGAAAATTATTTCTATGCACAATAAATGACTCTGGTTAATTTAACTTACCATGCACTGTAAGATGTGTGACCTATATAGAATAGATATTTCTCAAATATTTAGTCTACAGAAGGCACACCCACTCGACGTTTAACATTAGCTTAACTTGAGTTCAAGTACGCAATTCAATAAAAAATCTATCAGGAATTAAGATAGTACTCGACGAGTTTGATCTTTAAACCAATATTTACGCCGAGGAGTAGTTTATGATCAATTTAAGTGCGCCCGCGCCGTTAAGAGCCAAAATATCTTAATTGAGGTTGCGATATAAACGATCAAAGGTTTGTCAGCACTCAGCGGTTAATGAAAAGCAACACATAAAGGAATGTACACCGAAACATCATTAAGCAAATATGTAAGAAGGCATCTTTCATCTTCAAAACAAATTAAGAAATAAATAAATCAAAACTCTCCTGGTGATTCACTAGTAAATTGCCCGCATTACAAAGTAACAAGTAGGAGACCGAACTAAGGTTCTGTGCTGACGTCGTAGAAGATGACATGATAGCTAATGGTCATATCTACTGCTAGGATTATTTAAGACCGTACTTTTGGAAGAGGAGGACCCGGTAAGCTGACTGAACACTGACTTGTTGATAAAACAGAATGACCACTGAATAGAAAAACTAGCTTTTTTATATGCTCACGCCTGTAATCCCCGAAGGGGTAGGCAGAGGTGTATCTAACACCCACATTTCGCCAACCATGACTTTCGGTTCCACGTAATAGGAAGCGAAACTATTGCCGCCAATCGGGCACTTTATCAAAAAAATGGGTAAGTTTGCCGAAAACAAATTCCTAACCGAAAATGTTGCAGCTAAATAAATTTGGAAAAAAAATTTGGCCTGATTCCTTGCTCTGCGGTGTAAATTGCAAGGAAATCAATTAAGTACGTGCATAGCCCAAGCACTACCAATTCAATTAACGTTTTGGAGAATAACAGATGGAACTAGCTAACTTTGTTCCTAAACTATTTTTTTGTTTTCCATGAGAATGACATATTATGAACCCTAATAATAATATGTTGATGATGATCGAATTACATATTATTAAGTTAGTAAATATACGTCCATTCATTGGCCCTTGAGCAAATCAGGGATGTATAAAGAAAGCGAAGATAGAAGCATTGTGGCTTTCATTGCCTAGGGTGTTTTCTATGTCAAATCGACTGCATTTTTTAGTTGCCATCGTGTTGTAGATTAGATGAATTAATTTTTTTTTAATTCATCTAAGTGTTGTAGTAATTTGTTTCACGGAGAGAGGCTGAGCATAGGTTTCGCTCTACGGCAAGGTTTACTACGTCCAACGTTTTTATGTTCGAAGGAAAAAGGAAAACCAGAAAAAATACACCTACTCGATAAAATACGAATACATATGTACCACATCCCCTGCAGATAGGTATCAATAAGATATTTTTCGGCGACCGTTATCCACAAACCTGTCTTTACCTATGCCGGGGGCCCTTAGCACACAAGAATTTGGAGGCCTTGAGCATACAAGAAATTGGGGACCCCTTTTGTTTTTTATACCATTAAGGTGGCAGAGCTCACAGCCCACCTGATAGATTGGTTACTATGGCCTATGGTCGTTTGTAACACCGTGGACGTAGACCACCTACAAATTTGTCCTCAAAATAACAGCACAATAACAATTGTCCAATCACTTTTTCTGTGACAAAAGTGTTCTTAAGTACCAACGTAAGACCACTTTTGTTGAAATTGTCGCTCCTTCGGTGGGCCCCCCTGAAGCGGTGGGCCCTGGGCACGTGCCCCGAGTGACTCTATGGTATAGACGGCATTGCAACAAACTCGATGATTGTTACAACAAGTGGAATAGGCATATAATTAATATTATTTTTTTAAAGTGCCGGAATCATGACCACTCACCCTGGTAGCGTCACTATTATCGGAGTCTCCGAACATCAGAAGTCCGTTGAACATCATCACAGAATCACAGCACAACATTTACTATTTACAACACACGAGCATTTGTTTGTAAACGAAACAACGAGACATGCACTTACGCGGCCTGCGCTCGGCGAGATGCGCGCGCGCTGCACCACGCCGTCGTATATTTAGATCAACGTAAATAACGTTTTTGAAGGAAGCGCCGGTGGCCCACTTGTGTTCTTTATTCTTATGTGTTGTAGCTTTACCACCAGTTAAACAGTGTGTTACATTTTAATGCATCAGCTGTGAACTACTTGCACATGTCAACAAGTCTACACAAGAGCAGATTTGAGAACTCTATCTATACCATCAGAAGGATTTTAGATTACCTACGTAACCCTCTTCTTTTTGATGGTAGAAGTAAAAAGAAGTAAGTAAGGTAGCTACTGAAATAAGGTTATTTTGACTGTTGAATGATCGCATTTGGTAGAACTTATTGTTTATACTATACATTATTCATAAAACACTTGTAGGTACTTCTCCACGATATTCATTATTGATCCTTATTAAAAAAAAGTTTGTGCTGGTTACATAATTTTAGTATAATCCACATATGAAAGATGGTTAAATGGCGTACCTTATGTTTAGGAATTACAATATTCTTAACTGTCAATGTATACCTTTGAGACTGCCGCGGCCGCAAAGCTTTTTTTTTTATCTATGGCACGTCAATTTGACTTCACCTCGCCTGATGTTAAGCTGAAGGCAAAGTCCCTTGAAAGAGGGTCACCATTCCAAACACGTTCAGTGCTACAATGGTGGCGCTCAGCTTGACGGCCTCATCAGATGCTTTTTCACGCCCCGCTTAAAGGACCCGGGACTGTAGGAAGAAGGAAACACGTGCGCCGGCAAGGAATTCCAGGACTTTTTTTTTTTTTTTTATATTACGTAGGTGGCAGACAAGCACACGGCCCACCTGATGGAAAGCGGCCACCGTGGCCTATGAACGTGTGCAGCACTAAGGGTGTCACACACGCGCTGCCCACCCTGAAGGTAAAGGGGGAGAGCTGGGCAGGGGTGGGGAGGCTAGGAAGGGGAGGGGAAGGAGGGGTACAGTGAACTCTGGCTACCCTACTTACCGGCGGGAACACAACACGATGGTTATTATGACCGCGGTCTTCTGTAGGGCGGAGGTACTTCCCCAGTCGGACAGCAGGAGATACCGTCGTGTCCTACCTCCGTTAATTAATGGTACGGCAGAGAAAAGACTCACCGAACCGCGTGGTTCTTGATGGAATATTCTGTACCGTATGCGAGTGACACCTAAGCCCTGCACGCGTTGTCCTGTGTAGGAAAGGGGAGGGTGGGATTAATTGGAATTGGAAGCGAAACCAGTTAGGTACAATAATAAATATTGTGGAGAAATACAAGCATATTATCAATAAAATATAATCAAAAAGGTCATAGTAACTACCAGACTCTTCTCAGTCATGCCACCTATACCTACGCCTATAAGATTTGAGTGGGATGTGCAAATTAGACTATTCTTGTCATAATTTCTAGTTTCTCTTAAGTAGGTTAAGGTCAGCACTTAATTTAACTTCGTGAATTGTCTGTGTAGTTTTAACCAGGAACTTCCGAAATTCAAATAGGAACATAATGAAACCAAATACCAGAATATTCACTACAGTTAGGTAGGTAGATACAAGCTTTCAGTTTAGTTCAGTTTTATGTAATTTAGGTATATTGACTTAATGACCATTTGAAGCATTTAGTAAGCTAACTATTCAAATCGATTTAGATTGGAAAAGCCCTGGCGGTCAAATCCGCCTGGGCTTTTCCCGCGACTGCATGGATATCATATCAATATATGTCAATTTATTTAGCTACAACATTTTCGGGGACTACGTTATTTTCGGCATATCCATTTTCTTACAAAGTGCCTGATTGGCGGCAATAGGCTCGCCCCAATCTTAGTTGGCGTAATGTGGGTGTTTAATACACCTCTGCCTACCCTTTCGGGGATTACAGGCGTGAGCATATGTATGTATATTAAGCATTGCACGGTGAGAAACGAAATTGGGTTTCTTCCTATGTTGCATACTTTTAATGCTATTCGATTAAGTGTTACTTATTCATACTTAATGTGCATAATGGCTTATCCGATCCGTCACTTGAGGATATGCACGTTTATTGTATTATAAAATACTTCTAGATTAATATCTCCGCTCACACCCTGTATCTACAGGTAGTTCATTAGTAAAAAGCTTGAAGCCGCGGTTTCCGACGGCCACGTCCGCCCATTTCGACATCAACAGTTAAACATAGAATCTCCCCGGCCCGCGCTACTTCTTGTCGTTATAACCCGATCTTTGGGAACGGCTTTACGGTGACAATATTCTACTAAATATACTTCATGCTGACCATTCGTAAAGTTACCTGAAACATCCCTGAACAGCAGTGACTCGTCATTGCCTTTAGAGTCCTGAAAAATAATTATTTTTAAGTATTATCATCAAGTCAAGATATATAGGCAGAAATTACGAAAAGACATTAATTGTTGTAAAGATAATTAATTATCTATACTTTTTTTTTATTAAGGACACCTCAATTTAACTTCACCTCGCCTTATGGTATGCTGAAGGCAAAGTCTTAGGAAATAGGGTAACCATTACAAACACGTATAGTGTTATAATGGTGGCACTCAGTTTGACCGCCTCATCAGATGCTTTTTCACGCTCCGCTTAAAGGACACGAAACTGTATGAAGAACGAAACACTTGAGCTGGTTAGGAACCTATCCTATAACCTCTACGTAAGAGGTACCTAATAAATAATATTATATCGTTGTAACTGGTAAATGATGTAATGGTGATTCAAATGACTTTGTAGATTCTGTGTATTTCATTTCATTTCCCTCGGTCGAATGAAAATAACTCTCGTATTTTAGGACTAAACAAAGCAAGCAATTACCAAAGACTACAGCATGGTTGAAACTACACTTACCCACGTGGGGACATTTTGTATTCCTGCAAAAGAAAGCGAACTTTAGTCACCGAACCACGAAACTTTCAAACGGTAAGAAAGTAGTTACGAAAGCTCGATTGATTTAGGTTAGGTACTTTCTACTTTCTGAAGTCTACTTCTGTCGTAAAATACTAAGTTTCACGAAACAAGGTCCCTGAATTGCAAGTGAATAGATGAAACCACTATCAAGCTACCACCTGGTGTTAATCGTTGTTGCCTACAAAGGACCACGCACAATGGCCCAAAAAGGGAGGCTAGATGCAGAAAAAGGAGTCCCAGTACAATAGACAATAGCCTACAAAGGACAGGAGAATTCATGCTAGAAATAGCATAGATTAATAGAATGAAAAGTTACAGTTTCAAAATTAATTCGCAGAAAATCTCACCTCACGATGATGACGACGATCGTCTTTGTTACGTTGACCCCTGGAAACCAGATCACAGTTATAAACAACTCATATACTCGTGAACCACCTCGACACGACACGCGCTAACTCGATGGTCGACACTATTTTTAGACACCAATAAAATATTAATGCGACACATTTATGGGATTACCTTGCACGGGACTCCGGTTAATTATTAGAACTGATGCAGCTCTTGAGGGATATTAAATCCTTTGATGGAAACAAACTAAACGCATTTAGATGACCCACCAAGTTGGGGATAAAAATATCTCTTTGTGCTATCTCACGTTTCTTTTTTCTTTTTTTTAAACCACTTAGGTGGCAGCCAAGCACACGGCCCACCTGATGGGAAGTGGCCTATGGACGTTTGCAACACCAGAGGTGTCACACACGTGCTACCTACCCTGTAGAAACCTTCTAATGCCGTTCTTGAAGACCGAATTTCGTACGTATACAATTATATAACCAGTTCTTCAGTCTTCGTCAGATCAGGAGTAACGTTAATTTATACCTACTCAGAGCTTATTAAATTCTAGACCAACTCCAGGGACTTAGGCCGTGACTCCGCCAAAGCGGAGACGAGACGAGCGGAGAGATGCTTTTTTTAAACAACCAATAGAAATACGTTATTGATACATCTCTCCGTTTAGTTTCAGTGGAGATCGCTATGCGGAGATGTGTAATATTTGTATGGCGCGATGGAAGCGGAGATGTGAGTAGCGCGAGGACGACCCACAGCACAGATCTCTTCTCGCTTAGCACGCAGCATCCATCTCCGCTTCGGTGGAGCCTGGGCCTTAAGCTATGTTAAGGTCGGGACTCCTCCTCTCCGCTTTGGTAGAGTCACGGCCTAATAATGACAGTGCGGTGATGTCTTCAGTTTGAGCTGGTGGATCGACCGACCACACGAGTCGATCGAGTTTGTCGAGTCGATGTTGTCAGTGTCAGTAGTGGTAGTAAATATAATATTGATGCACTGATTATTGTTGAGGTTTTGGAGTAATGGGAATGAAATAGAGCATCCAATCTAAGTACTTAGGTAAATTGATATACGTGTAGGTACTCACTCAGTCTGATTATTTTTCAACATCACCTCAACGCCTTCTTCGTCCTTGCTCCTCGTATCTGGTACTTGTATTTTCACCGACTTGTACTTGGTTCGCTTTTTCTTCCTCCTTAAGCATGATCTGGGCGAAGATTTAGCTGAGCTTGACTGACGACCTGGATCTGAAGTGCTGCGGGAAGTACTCGAATCTTTATGGCTCTGACGAGTACTTGCGTTTACACATCTGATCTTACTTGGCCCTGGGCACGTTTGAGGTGCTCGTGCACAAAAGCACATGGATGAAGAATCCCTCGGAAGAGGAGCATTCAAACAAGTACATTTTAAGATGTTTTCCTCTTGGTCTTCATCTGAAGCTTCTGACATCAGAATCGGCGGTGAGGGAGGCTGAAAATTTAAATACAATTTATTATTAATTCATACTATTTACTTTAGAGATGTCAGTTAAATAACCACAAACTCTTATCGTGTTTTCGGATGATCCTTCGTCTCTTGGGCATAAGCATGTGAACTGAGCACCTGGGGCAGCAGACGTGGACGCTCTGACCCTCAAGGGATATTTGACGTCCTTCTTTAATGTAGTTAAAGTATGAGAGCAACACTGAAAAGAAGAAATTATTATTAGAAAATAAGTACCGGGCGGTAGAACATTAATTAAATTTCAAATATTTAATTTATTGAATTAGTTGCTGTCTGGTATTGTCCACATAATATTTAACTATGTTGGTCCAAACAAAAGATACAGTATTAGTAAATACATACAATGTTTAATAGTTACTTACTTTTTCGTTTATCTTTCCATGTGATGCCAATAGGTAGTTCAACACTTTAAAATTTACTTCAAAAATCTAATAGGTCACCTATTGTATTATAGTATAAAACTATGTAACTGCTGATAGCAACATACCTTTGCAAGTATTCAAAATGAAAAGGAGAATATGAAAGATTGTATTAGGAGCTACTAATATAACAATTAGAAGACAAGTTGTCACCGCCATTCGAACCACATCTGCCGAAGGACTGATGGCCGTTGGAGCTGACAAGAATCCTAAAGTTGAGTGGAGACAACGTAGTTAAACAGAAGGTGGGATACCTCTTAGCCAGATGGACGGACGACCTGAAAAGGGCTGGGATAGACTAGACGCGGACGGTGGATCGATAGCAATGGCGCACATGTCCATCAGGAAACTTCAATAGGCTAACAGATATGTTAATTAACACAAGTCTTAACTGAATAAACATTTAATAACATAACAATTACAAAAGTAGTAGATATATCAATCTCTATTAAGAAAACCGTCATCAGCGGACTCGTTGAGGGCGTGACCGCACTCGAACTCCGGCAACTCCTCGCACGTGATGCTCTCGCAGATAGCATTCGTGGAGGCAGTCTTGCCGCGAACGAGGCACTCGAGGTCTGCGCTCACTCTGAGTGCGCTGTCGCGGCCGGTGACGCCGCGCGCCAGCAGCGCCTCGCGCGGCGGCACGTCGCGCTTGCGCCGCGGCTGTGCGCGCACGCACGCGATCGTCACCGAGTCGTACGACGCGGACGACGCACGAGGACACTCGCCATCGCCGCTCACGAAGTCTTTGGGCTTCAAATCCGTTGCCTCTGATGCTTCTTTGAGCTGAAAATATTGATTAACGTAAACATTACCTATCTATGTAGGTACTATAATCGTTGCTTGGGATCCCTTGGAATTTAGTTATCACGTGTTCTATAAACAAATTTTCAGTGACCTCTTACAATTACCAGAATGTTATTTTATTTTATTTATGGCACTTCAATTTGACTTTACCTCGCCTGATGGTCAGTTGAAGGCAAAGTCTTAGAAAAGAGGGTCACTATTACAAACAAGTACAGTATTATAATGGTGGCGCTCAGCTTGACGGCCTCATCAGATGCTTTTTCACGCCCCGCCTAAAGAACCCGGGACTATAGGAAGAAGGAAACACGTGCGCTGGTAAGGAATTCCAAGACTTAATGGTGTGGCAGAGGAAAGACTCACCGAACCGATTGGTTCTTGATGGAATATTCTACACCGTATGCGAGTGACATTAAGTCTTGCATTTGTTGTCCTGTGTAGGAAAGGTCTCTTCTTCTAGTCCTATATTCTTCAGGGTTGGATAAAGACCCTTGTGATTGACCTCACCTTAGCTTTGGCTTGCTTGAGCTGGCGACGCATCTCTCGTATAATGTCATCCTTGAACTGCGCGCGCACGGAGGCGGCCCGGCTCTCCTCGACGAGCGCCGCGCACACGCGCCGCATGGCGTGCATCTCCTCCGTCAGAGACACGTTCACCTTGCGGAGGGCGCGGACGCTGTCACTGCTTGACTGACCAAACAAAATAATACAACTGTAGCAACAGCTGTTTTTCCAGCCAATCACTAACCGGTAGAAAAAATAGCGCAAATATTTTGCTGACCATTCCTGATGCTATATTCCGCTATTGTCCTCCCTACTGTCAGTGAACTACACTATCATTTAATGTAGATAGATAGATAGATATACTATAGATAGGTAAATGGTATAAGTCTTCAAAAGGTACCTTAAGATTAGACTCCATTTGTTGTATGCGCTCCTGAAATTGAAGGGTTTCGTCTCGCAACATCTCTGAAAAGTCCTTCACTGGTTCCCAGTCGCCACACTGTCAGGTTGCGGACAACCCACAAGTATACAAACGTAAATTAGTGCAATTTTGTTTACAAAATGTTAGACTTATTCAAAATTAGGTGAAAATAAAATAAGAAAGTGGCCACCGTGGCCTATGGACGGTAATACTATACATAGATAGTATTACCGTGCTATCTACCAACTAATGCCCTTCTTGAAGAAGTGGTACTCCCACTGACATCACAAAAACTGTCGAGTCTGCTGTGGCTACCCTACACTTCTGTATTCTGAGCCTTACACCTACCCGTACACATCTCGAATCTTTAACAGATCACAATTCATCCAAATATGCATAATAATGTCCATGTTTTACTAAGTACTTCTTGTTACTAAGTAACGCTTATATGTGAGAAAAAATATCTTGACGAACTAATATGAATCTCAAAATTTAGTCAGTCAGAGCAGGGGGCTCATATTCAAATTTAGTTATGATTTTGACGATTGTGTGTGTACTATTAACGACATGGTACCTGATTATTTATACTGTTAATTGATGGCACTTGGTGGAACTTATTGTTATACATGATTGATATTGATAACACACTTGTACTTGTCCACTGTATTTATATTTGTACTAGAGTACAACGACAAGGTACTTCTTAGTAGTTTCACATCCTATATCGACAGTAAAGTTAACGAAAACTAACCTTTTATACATCTTATATATAAAATTCACGTGTCACAATGTTCTTTCCCGTACTCCTCCGAAACGGCTCGACCGATTCTCATGAAATTTTGTGAGAATATTGAGTAGGTCTGAGAATCGGCCAACATCTATTTTTCGTACCCCTTAGTGATAAGGGTTGTCCACCCTTAAATTTTTTTATAAGGCAAAACAACGTTTGCTTTATCAGCTAGTAAATCTATAAATCTTTTTAATTTTATAGACGGTATCTTGTGTTTGGACCAACATCTAAACGCATTTAATAAACTATATAAAGATGGCTACAAGTCGTACCTCAGTTCCGGTGCAGCACATGCCGGCCATCACCTCCGCGTCTCGTTTAGATACTTCGCTACGAACAGAAAATAAAAATGAGGTAGGTATCGATTGATCTGTGGGCTGTTCGTTTTTTAATGGCGCACAAGCCAGTTAATTTGTCGTTACGGTGGAAGAACTCGTAACATTCCGAATACTACAACACAAATATATTTTCTGTTCAAATCAAATTTAGATACTAAAAAGTGAATGTTTCGACGTGATTCGAACCCGCGATCTTACCCTTACAGACCGATCGCTCTAACCACTAAGTCTCGAAGCCCCGTTTGACAGCATTTGACAATAAGCATTTTATAATAATTTTAAAAATTTTCCGCATATTCTGTTCTTTTTTTAAAGAACGTCTACTCGAACTAACAGAAATTATTATAAGGTCCCGTTACCGTCCCGTCCCGTCCCGTACTAAAAATATGCTCACCGTAAAACCAATGAAAGTAATTTTCTTAACACATGAAAACACGGGAATCGAACATGGAACTTCAAATAAAACAAGCTACTATCACGGAACGACATCTTGTTTAGTGTGATCGATTTCGACAGAGCATTTCACCGCTCTGTCTTCCGGTGAGGTAGTATCGTAGTAGATTTAATTACTGACGTAAATCTCGATTTCAAGTCACGCAAATGACCAGGCCCTAATTTATGATAGGTCGATTTTAGTTCCAGCTCCGCCATATCACCTGGTGCTATAGCACATATCGTAACTGGTGTCAAGATATATGCCAGTAATTATACCGTAGAGTGTTCCACCAGTTCAGTGGGTCTACGCTACAGCGCGCACAAATACTCACGGAGTGTTGGTGCATTTGACGAGGGAGATCTCTTTCCTCAGGTTGAGGATCGTCTGCTCGTATTGCTGGACATCCTTATTCAGCTGCCTTATCTCCCTGCATACAAAATAGTAGTTCCTTATTCATTACAGTCAAGGTTTACAGCTCGAAGCCGGGGGTACGGTTACTCTAGACGACCTACGTGGCGTGACGGTAGTGAACGCGGCTGCTACGCTGGAGGCGTGGGTTCGATTCCCGCTCAATGCAATGCAAAGACACACCCAGATTGTTTACGATTATTTAAGTACCTAAACAAGTGGAGTATAGCATGTGACTAGAACTCACTACACTAACTGTTAAATCGTACGGGATATTTACCATGTTTGTTAGTTTCTTCGTGTGAGAATGCGAACAGTGGTAGTGGTGACGCGCGTAGTAAACGAGTAAGAAAGAGGGTAGACCGATACGGTTGGCCTCAATAACAACTAGCTCGGCGGTCATCAGTACACCGTGATCATGGCGCTTGCAACAGCGCCGAAATATCGGTTACACGAAGAAACTAACAAACATGGTAAATATCCCGTACGATTTAACAGTGAATATGTAAATGACCATGTCAATCTAAAATCATACATCACTACACTAACACTCGCTTTTTAAGGAGCTAGCTAAGTTACCCGGACTTGTCCTCGACAACCTCGACAGCTGAAATACCTACATATGTCTTGCTTTTTCATTCTCTTTAAAAAACTTACAGCGTACCTAAATACCTAGGTGCCAACAAGAAGGCCAATTAGGTACGAGTTTTTACGATTATGTACAGTTTAGTTTTCGTACTAGAATACAAGGTATAAACTAAAGCCACTTAGGATCCATCCACTGATATATCTCATAGGTATGAGTAACAACGACTACCGACCTGTCTTTAGTCATATTCTCCTTCCTCAGCGACTCGTTCTGTAGTTTCAGCTCACACAAGTTGCCGCAACTCTTCTTTGATCCTCTCTGAATAAAATAAATCAAAGGTAATCATGTTTTTTTGTTCACTAACATCACGGGGCCCCTTTAATTTGTGCCATTAATCAGTAGGTACCATTGATGCTACTACTGTCACACTTATACGTTACTAGTACCATTAAAAAAATACAATATATTCCATCCCGCAAAGCGGAAGAGCATTGAACTATAACATCGGAGGTTGCGGGTTCGATTAGTCATGTAGTAGGGATGTCAATTTCCATTGGTTTGGGTACCTATTTCTATAAGTACATAATGTATATGTATCTACAAAATTCTGTCCTCCTAATTCCTTTGAAAATAATATATCGAGCGTTTATTACTCGACATTTCGCTTCAGAAGTCTTTCATATTTTTGTCTTGTAGAGCTGTTTCGAAACGGCTGTCGTCTCCCTTGTGTAAATAAACTACAATCGTGAAGAATTAATGATCTAGAAAATGTGTCACGTTATTTTTTTAAATATTCGATACAACTCTAGTTTCATTCAATGGTGTATTCGCTTTACAGTACTTGTAATTATTACCCATACCACTAGGCTGCCGTGGTAGCCTAGTGGTATGAGTAATGGACTGCTGAGACGAGGTGTCGAGTTCGATCCCACCCAGGTTTTACCATGCCACACACCAATGACTTTTCGATGCTTTTCGTAGTTACGTGTGTATTTATCGTGGGTTTATAAGTGCCCGGTTAATGGTAATAGGCTCGCCACCTACCTACTCATATTTTTTGGGACCTCAACATAAACAGGCGAAATGTGGGTACTTAGCACCTCTGCCTACCCCTTCAGGGATATAGGCGTGAGTTTATGTTATGTTTTGTTTATGTTATATAAGTGTTTTCGTTTAGGGGAACGTAAAAATGATTATAGTATATCTGTACCGCCTATCTCTCCACGCGATCCGCTCTGTACATTTATTTTAACGAGAATTTGGACCTATGATCACATAACTGAAATGAAATGGAACAGGATAAAAAACAATGAAAAAACTATTCAAAATAAAATGGTCTATTAAAAAATAAATAGAAATAAAATAATATAACAAACATAAATCACTGTAAAAGTTTATAATATCTGTTGGCTTTGTGTTGTTTAGATTCCTTCAGGGTGCGCTGGTTCACTGGGTAGCCGGTTAACTTCTTTCGGCGCCTGCGGGCAAAACATCGACTGTACAATATAAGTTCTAAAAATTTACTTCACTATTTCAATTCGATATAATTATTCATCATCATCATGAAACATTAACGCTAGCCCAGGAAGCAATACCTTGCCGATCCGATGGCAATACGAGACTGTTAAACCCACTGCATGTCTCTAATATCAGCTTTACCAATCATTGTCAGAGGTGATATACCTATACCTTTTTTTTTCGTACGAAAAATCCCCACGGATACACCCCTCCTCCGGGCGGTTGGAGAGGTTATGTCGGACTCGAACCGACCCAAACGCACGCCATCTTTGAGTCTTTAGTTGCCGGAGGTGAGATAGTACTCAACATATACCTCGCACCCCGGCAGACCCAGGACCATCTCTTTCAATATGACCCCCGTGGGGTGTAGGTACCACGGTGTCCCCGTCTAGTCCCTTGGTATGGGGAGGCGCGTCCGACGTCCGAGTCGCCTCCGCTCATCGCGGGCTGTGCGGGTCCGGAGTCTTCTCCGAACTCGTTCCGCCGTCTCCTTCTCGAGTATTACTCGCTCGCAGAAGGAGGCGCCGGCAGTCCAAGAGGTGATATATACCTGTAGTGTAGTCGTTTCCTTATGGAAAGCATACGCGATTCATGAGCGTACTTTCGCAGACCCTTCAACATAGTGGTAGACTGCCCAGTCTAACATTTTAGCAATAATATCACTGATCTTTGGGTTCAAACCTGATCAAAACTATCAATTAACACAAACAGAACATCAAAGTCAAACTCACCATTCAATCGAGCCAAATATATCGGACTCTGTGATCTCGAAGAAGTGAATTCCATCCAAGGTACAATTGTCGAACTCCCTCAACCGCCGCAGTACCTCGACCAGACCCCGCAGGTCTGAGTCCTTGCGCGCCAGGCGACGGCGGAACGCCGCCAGTTCCGACCGGAGCTCGGACACCACCTGATGAAGACCCAAGGAATTAGAACTACCGATTGGATTACCTTATAATTGAGATGTAAATAAGAATAAAATTTGGTTAACCATGAAGAACTTAGGCGGACGGATTGACATCAGGTGGTGTACGATAACTTTTACTTTTTTAGGTGGCAGTTAGACACACGGCTCATCTGATGGAAAGTGGTTACCGTGGTCAAGGAAGGTGAGCGATACTAGGGGTATCATACCCGTGCTGCCGACCCGGTAGGAACCATTTAATAACCTTCTTGAAGAATTCTAAATTGAAATCGTTTATAAAAAACCACAGTTACCTGCAACTGTGGGATTTTATAAACAATTACAATTATTATATATTATACTAGCTGACCCGCGCGACTTCGTCTGCGACCCCGTTTTTGCAACATTTTTCATTCCTGCTCCGCACCTGTTAGTCGTAGCATGATGTTATATACATATAAACCTTCCTCTTTAACCATTCTATCTATTGAAACAAACCGCATCAAAATCCGTTGCGTAGTTCTAAAGATTTAAGCATACAAAGGGACAGAAAACGCGACTTTATTTTATACTATGTAGTGAGTAGTGATTATATAATCAGCTCATTCCAGCTAATGACTATGACTGTTATACAAAGAAGAAACTAGTTTTTAACCGTGAAAACCGAAGAATGTCGGCCATGTTTAATGTATAGAAAAGTAGAAACATTATGAACCGAACTGATATTAAAACCAACGTCACAGTGGAAAGGAAAGGCAATCACTAGCTTACCTCAGAGTGTTTTTTGCGCTCAAAGATCAGTTTGGTAGTGGCCTCGGTCTCCAAGTCCTCGACAGCGCGCGCCAGTAGCGTGTTCTGACCGACCAGGTCACTCACCCACGCCCTGAGCACGTCCAGTTGTAGCTGGTAACATAGAAGGCAGCTAATGAACAAGCCGCTAAGGGATTTCGTCGAATACAGGTGATACGTTTTCTTTTTTTACATTTGAATCACTTTCATAAATAGTAGCACCAGTGAATGGCAAACGGAGAAGAGACCGACTGTCATGGTTTTCTACTTTGAGTCAAAGGTTCGAGTGAAATTGACATACTTATATTATGTATATTGACGAGACTTTTTCGGCTAGTTTGTAAAATTTAATAAAGAATGTTAGCAAAATCAAAATCAAAAATCATTTATTCTGCATAGACCAGTAAACGGCACTTACAAAACGTCAATATCAACAATAGTTTAATCAAATGCAAATGGACCACCGGTTCGAAACGCGGCCCCGACCTGAGAAGACTCCGGCAAGAAACTCAGCGGGCTTTTCTTTTTTTTTGGTCTATTTACAATAGTTTACTTAGTCTAGATACAAAATTTAGCTGAGTAGCAAGTGGAGTGAACAGCTCATTTCCAGGCTTGTTTATCATCCAAATAATCCTGGATTTTATAGTAAGCTTTTTGACATAACTTATTTTTTACTACATTTTTAAACTTATTGATGGGCAAATCTCTAATTTCATAGGGGAGCTTATTAAAAAAGCGTATACAATTACCCTGAGCAACTGGAATAAGGTACCTACCCACTAATATTCCCTCTAATTCCTCCAACTATCCTCAATGGCTTGTAGTGGGTTTAGGAGGCCCAAGAAAAGATAGATTGATTACGTGGAAGAGCATATAGCAAAGAAGGAAGTGACTGAATCAAAAAATGATACATCATAAAACCTATTCTAAATATTGTATCACCCGCCACACACTCAAGTAACTTTAGAAACTGAATGCCTTTATAGACCACCTGATTTTTAAAAGATAAACGCCCACCTGCGTCTTTTTCGATCCTCCAATTCTTTCAATCAAGTCCATTTTCTCCTCATACATCCTGTGTACTTCCTTCAGTATGTCCAGCGTGGGCCCACTCTTGCACACGCACAGCCCCGGGTCCCGCTCCGCTTGCTCGACCTCCACAATATTCTCATTCATCTTGTGTAAGTAATTAAGTATAACTAAGATATAAAATTGTTATTTCATTGTATATTGTGTTATTATAAGTATGGTGACATTTAGCAGATATTTTTTTCTGTCAATCTTCTATCACCTAAAAGGTGCTGGCCACCAAATAGTTTATGGTTTAAAGAGGTTTCAATACTTGAGACTCACTAAAAAGTTCGTCATGATAACTTCTAAAGTTTACGCGAAATACGCGAATGTAATCGCAGAAAACAGGTTGTGATTCCGACGCTGAGTAGGGTAGGTACCCAGAGCTAACTAGAGAGATTTTGTGTTGTCAGTGGGAAGACCTAGGGCTTAAGTTGACACTGCTATAATAATATAATGGTTTGAAGCCCTGCTTTGCCTTCTGCGCTGACGGCACAGAAACTCTCGTAACCTTCACCCCCAACCCGTTCCCTATCAAGGGCCAGGCCACGGTAATCATTTCCCATTAGGTTTGCCGTGTGGTTGCCTGTAATTTAAGTTGTATAAAAAAAATACAGCATGTTCACCTCGTGACCATCATGGCTGTTGAGAAATGGCCGAAACGTCGGGCTCTAAAAGTAAATAAGTAATATCAAATGAATTGCGATCGAATCCGTTAAAAGTGGTTTTTACATTTAGATTACATATGACACATAATAGGCCACATTCATGATGCATTCACATATCTCCATCATTGGAGTACCTACAAGGAAGACACGATACATTTTTCCACTTGCTACGATCGTAGCTTTCGCTTCGATTTTCATCAATCAATTAGCATACCTATTATGGTAGTTTACTGTTGACCATAAGTCTCTCCCAATATACGCCATTACTGCCGACCCTCCGTCTTCAGCATCCAGTCCAACCCAGCCGCCTTTGGTCGACAGTCAATCTGGCTGCGGGTTGTCCCACCTTCCGTTTACCTTATCGCGGTCTTCGCTCAAAAACTAGTTTGCTCCATCGGACCTTCGACCGATGTGACCAGCCTACTGCCACTTCAGCTCACTTTTTCTGCAAGCTATGTCCGTGGCTTCAATTCTTTTCGAATGACGTCAACGAATATCTTATCAACATTATTTGTTTACATACTTTGTAGCTCATGGTCCTCATCGCCGTGTCTCACATAAGCGACTCCATGCCACCTGAGCGGTTTCAAACTTTATTAGGTTAGGTTAGCAAAGACCTTTTTATCACAAGAACAGTGTTTAAGGTTTAATATAATAATATTAGAAAAAAAAACACAGCAATATTATAATTTGTATATTTTTAAATAACAATTTGGCTATTTCTTTTGTACCTAGAGTATATTCGCAGTAAGCTTCCGAACGAACATGTTTTACGGTAAGCTTTATTTACGGTACATTCACTAACAAGTCGATATAACAGTGCCTTATATCTTATTAAATAATGTACAAACCCAAAAAGAATATATTTCTATAATTACGCGTGTTTAAAACACGTGCGAATTTATAAGAAAATTACTCGTGCTCCATGACAGAAATTTCGAATATACCTATTAAAAAGTTGATTTGAATATTTCTTTAATTTAATCAAACTATAACATATAATCGTTACATAACTTCATTCAAATCAGTAAAACCAACGTCAGTGATAAAAACTTTTTCTAATTAAGTCTATATCTCTTCTCACATTATTTTTACTATTACAGTTTAAGAAAACATACTATAGGGAGGAGGGGTTCCCACCACTCACCTACCGTTTAACAATCCCAAAGATAGCAATAGTAAAATACCTATTACTAATTGTAATAGAAAGGTTGCCGAACTGCACCCCTCAAAGCAAGTAAAGAGACTTCTTACCCGAGGAGCTACGAATACCCATGGGTGTGTGGTACCCCTCCGCCCCATAATATATCTTCTTTTTAAATCTTACCACTTACATTTAGGTACAGTATGAATTTAGTGTTTTAAGATGGTGACCATTTTATATGGCGGAGGGTGGGGGGTGGACAGGGGTGTTTCATGACTTCTATAACAAAAATACATGAGTTCACCCATACATTATGGTTCAGTAATTATAAATATCACTCACAGAACTTTTATTCTACGTAAACTTTGAATACGTATACAGGTCACCGCGCCTTAAATAAACGTAAACAATATTGGTTTGTCTTTTTAAAATGTTCTGTACAAAAACTCAGTATAGAAAAACATTTCTGCTTAGAAACGCATTTTAAAAACTAAAAACCGGTATCAAACCACTAGTTAATCAGTTAGTTAACCCAGTTTCTTTCTTTAACGTATGTGTTCATAAAAAGTTGCCACAAGATTGTTTACCTTTATTCAAGTACCTAAACAAATGGAGTATAAAAGTATTTACTTACCCTTATATAAATATAAGGGTAACCATTCGAAATTATTATTAATATTAATAATTAACGTCATCCATACCTACAAAAAACAACATAATCTCTTCACAAACAGGCAAAAGATCGCTAATAAAGAAATAACAAAACAATTTATCACACATTTTAAGTTCTAAACACTGTTTAATCCCAATTCATTCCGTTTAACGGTGATATATCTTATACTACATAGGTACAGCGGGCTCCGAAAGTTACTGGACAATTTGAAACTTAAATTGTATGAAGTGATGCCACTACACAACTACTAGTCTTAGAAGCTACTGGATAATAGATCTACTTACTAATAAAATTAAGTTTAGACTTCTCATTGCATAAGTTTACTTATTTTCCTATAAAGAAACAGACATCGATCTATTTTATTTTTTTATTTTATGTTACTTTTGATTAAATTACACTGAGGCTGTCAAATGATTATAGATCTTAAGGTGTCCAGGAACTTTTGGTGCTCACTGTACATACACCAAGAACCACGGAGTATAAAATGAGGAGAAACTAAGCAGTTGGCGCCTAACTCTGATGATTGCTCAGCGGGAACAGAGCCCGCCACGGGCAGCAGCACTGTGCGTTTGAGAGGCCAAGCGCACTCAAGGGCTACAATATGAAATTCTTCAAGAGCATTACAAGTATTCTACAGTGTAGGCAGCACGAGTGTAACGCCTCTGGTGTTGCAAAAGTGTGCTTTTCTACCACCTAAATAGTATAAAAAACCGCCATCGCAACGTGAGAAGGCAGTAGACCAACTTTAATGTGGCGACTATTACAAATGACTTACGAAACTATTTGTCACTCAGAATATGACGTCTCTCTCAAATTTGAACATAAAACAAGCCTAAAATAAATGTCAAATAACAAATGAATCATATTCAACATCTACACAATATTAGTTGTGCAGTTTCTCTTGATTTTATATTCCGCATCAAGAACCACGGCCACACACAAATAAGGAACTTAAGCTTTGAGAATATTGCAAAGTCTTAACCTCTACGAAAACATACATTTACAACCTTTACCTAAGGGTCAATACAGTAAAAGAGCAGCGGCCGGCGGCGATTTTTTGAACCAAAATATAACAAATCATTTTGAATCTTATCTACTGGAGATAAGGTTCATAAACGTTTGGTCATAGGCAAATGACGGGAAGTGCGGCTAAAACATGGAAAACAAAAAACAAGTGGAAGTGTGATGTAGTAGGTGCACGCGTGTCATTGGTGTGCGTATTTACGCAACGAAGGATAAATACGACAATATGAACCGTTTTGTAGAATACCTCTAAACTTTTTCGTAAATATTCAAGCTTGTTTAATTTTCATCTATAGCAAAGTAATCGCTATTTTGAACTGTTAAAAAAAAGGTGATGGCAATTAATATAGTTACCACTAACATAAAAATGGTTAAAGTGTGTTTTCGTTTAGTAGTACGTACGATTTGCGTTAATGGCATTAAAGGTAGTATATAAATACGACCAATCAAAGCCATTATTTACTAGTAATGCATGCAATACCAGTCTACTATTCTACTATTTTTTTCTATTCTGTGGGCTTTCACGAACCTTCTCGCGACTATTTCTTCTAACAAATCCCGGGCGCTACTCATTTCATGGGAATAATTGACGCTTCGTGTCATGTTACATTAGAAAACTTAAAGTTAATCGACTACTTTACGTAAAGGAACTAAAATCTAAGTTAAAATTTATAATTAGTTATGATACAAAATTGTCTACTTACAAGATATAACTTCGTTACTATGACTACAAAGATATGCCTCGCACTAAGCACTAGAGGGCGCCACTACGACCTTTTTTAAATAGTAATTATATTTCATAAATTATTTATATAGATACCTTTTTGTTTACGAGCCTATTGCTGTCATCTGGGTACTTTATATGATCAGTAAGTTAGAAGCCCTAAAGTTTAGTCTCCTTTTTAGGCAACCTACAAGAGATGCAGCTGCTTTTATATTCTCATCATTAGAAATCTTTGAAAAAATCTCATGTCATGACGTGTTTATAGAAAAATGTTAATAACATCGATAACCACATAGCATACATCGATATCGATAAAAAAAGAAATATATAATAATAATAAAAACTTCTAAGAAATATACGTCTAAAAGCTGGCACTTTACAGTTCCTATACTCGTAATATACACTACACAAAATGTAATAAATATTAATTTCAATAATAATCCTTTTTAAAATTACTATTATACAACTACTATAATTTCTTTACAATTATTTACGGGAATTAAGACGATTATGCACTGTCTAGAGGTTGTGTTATGGTCAGGTTGCGCTGGTCTGGACAAAGTGATCAATTTCCGCAAGTCTGGTTAGAGTGGTCAGGTTGCGCTGGTCTGGTCAGAGTGGTCAGGTTGCGCAAATCTGGTCAAAGTGGTAAGGTAGGTGAGCTCTGGTCAGACTGGTCAGGTTGCGCAGATCTGGATAGAGTGGTCAGTAGCATGATTGCAATAATTCCCGG
This sequence comes from Pelosia muscerda, assembly GCA_963691645.1. Lineage (NCBI taxonomy): Eukaryota > Metazoa > Arthropoda > Insecta > Lepidoptera > Erebidae > Pelosia > Pelosia muscerda. The sequence continues at coordinate 733,073 of OY829100.1, forward strand.
AAACATGATAATTAAACAATTAGACCATTGTACATAATGTACATCCATGTTAAGATATATTTTTATATAGTAGAAGAAAGCAATAACGATTATTAAAAGGTTTAGATATTTTCATAAATGAAATAGAATTCAACTGTTTTATACAATCTTCTAAATGCTTACCTACTTGTAAAATATGTATATTACATGTATGTATTATATATAAGTGTTTTATAAGAAATCTTATGAAAATACATTTCTTATATATTTGACCATTATACAGTTTTGTCTCATGAAAATAAATAAAAGTATAGCTGCCAGTTTACGAGATACCACCCAACACAAACACCAATTAAATTACTTGCAATACATAATGATGTATTTTAAAGAAATATTTAAACTATATTTGAGCTGAGCTGATTTTGAGCATCTTGAAATAAGAAATAATGTAGTAACAATAGATAATCTAATTTATATACAATAGGCAAGTTTTATACAGAGATAAATCGATACATTATTTACATAACACAAGACCAAGAATATATGTCGCGACACATTACAAGATATTTTTGTTAAAAAAAACATATTATACTCCATTTATTTAGGTACTTAAATAAAAGTAAACAATCTAGTAGCAACTTTTTATAAAAAAAACTCATGTTAAACAAATAAACTAGACTGGAAAGCCGACCCCAACTGAGTTGGGAAAAAGGTTCAGGGAATGATGATGATGAAACAAATAAACTAGACTAACTAACTAATTAACTAGTGGTACGATACCAGTAATTAGTCTTTAAAATGCATTTAGAAGCAGTAAAGTATTTTTATTCTGTGTTTTTAAGTAAAACACGTTAAAAAGGTACACCAAGATTGTTTACGTTCATTTAAGTACTTAAACAAATGAAGTATAGTTTCTAATATTCATTTTATTCCTAGCCTATTCTTTCAATTATTTATAAAATTTATCATTTTCTATCTTTAAATTCAGGAATATATATTGACCTGAACCCAGAGAGCCCAGAGGGTTAGACTAGTACTTTTCTAGATAGCATAAAGGGACCGAAATAAATAGGTACAATGGGTTACAAAAATTCCTGGACAATTTGAAACTGAAATAGTATGCAGCGAAGCCACTACACAACTACTAGTCTTATAAGCTACTGGATAATAGATCTACTTAATAATGTATATCTATTAAGGATACTACTTGCACGAAACAAGACATCAATCTATTTCATTTTATTAACGGTATCTAAGTAACTTTTGGTTGAATTACACTTATACTTACAAAGGATTATAGATGTTAAGGTGGTTTTAGAGCAACTTTTAGAGCCCACTGTACATTTATGTACATTACACTTTGATCCAAGACCAAACATATATAACTAATTATGTCATACTGTTGTATCGTTCTCAGAAACTTCAGCGCGTCGGCAACTAAGTGCTGTGTCGGATCTCCTGTGGTGCTGACCACATGCAATGATCCATAGTGTAAGCTCACTCATTCCTTTGCATCCCAACCCTCGGTGTAAACATTCGCGGCTCTCTCGTACTGATCTGAAAATAAGCAACATTGAATCATTTACTGGTGCCACTTTCAAACTTTCCCTAATATACTAATTCTTACCGGTGACTACTACTGGGAATATCCCATTAAAATTTCTTATATGGGAGATGGAGTATCAAATTAATGGTGCAAATGAAACTAATATGTACCGTTTGCACCATCAATGGTGCAAGCGATGTGTGACGGACACACGATTAAGTTTTAAATAATTGATGCAAATGTGTTTTTTATGTGATATGGTGCAAGCGGTACATCTTAGTTTCATTTGCACCATTGATGGTGCTTGCGAATGGTGCAAATGAAACCACACCAAATTACTGCTTACTTAGTATACTCATTTATATCATCATCATCATCATCGGTCGCATCCGATGCTGTCATTTCGAAATCTGCAGTCCACTTTTTCCAGTCTGACTGCATCTAGGCTGAACTGTGATATTTTCCGTGAAAGGTCTGCCGTCTGGCCTCCACAACATAATTGGCGATATGAGTACACCAGTTTTTGAACTTTTGAGGACTTCAACTACCCGTAACGACTGCAATAGATGTTCGTATGTCAACCAGGACCGATGACTTAACGTGCTCTCCGAGGCACGACCAAGCCAGTGTAAACAGTCATATTCATACATACAAATATTTGCACTGAGGGGGAATCAAACCCATGCCTCCTACGTAGCAGGCGCATTCTTTATCACCACGCCATAGTTGCTGTTGTTTTTACACAACTTTTATGGCACCAATTGCTGTCTTGACCTTCAAACCCTCAGATTTTCAGCAAGAGTCCCACCACTATTAAGAGGGGTAACAGCCTCCCAAATCAGCAACCATCCGTACCTTATCACAAGTCCATGGTCCCTCGTCAGCCCGCGCTCAGCGAGTCGGTCCTAGTGTTCAGTAGAACTGCTTGAGCTGCTCGTACGAGAGGAAGAAGATGATGTTCCAGGGTCCCATCCGCAGCCACGTGGGCACGAAGCCCTTGTACAAGGCCAGGAAACCTTCATTCCGTACAGTCTGGAAAAGTACAAGACTTATATAAATTAAAGTTTCAACATCTCAATATTTTATAATGGTGAAGGTTTAAATATCATCCTGAATGTCTGGTTAATGGCAATAGGCTCGCCACTATTACATTGGGACCTAAACATAAACTGGCGAAATGTGGGTGTGAGTTTATGTTATGTTATCATCATCGTCATCACCTATTCTGGTCCTGGCACCTTAGCACCATCTCTTAAAAGTAATATTATCTCAATATTACTTTACTTCCAAGTGAAATTCGTCAGCGTTCCTCAAGATACTAGTGTTAAATGGTTAATGGTGAACGCGACTGCAAGGCAGGAGGCGCAGATTCGATTCCCGCTCAGTGCAAATATTTGTGTGCTTGAATATGAATATCTGCATTGTTCTGGGTGTTTCTATGTATATGTATGGGTCTGGGTGTTTCTATATGATACATTTTTACATACATACATATCACATACACATAGAAACACAAACACAAATATGTATATTTATCCGCATTCTAGAACCCGTAACACAAGCAAGTTAAACTATGCTTATCATTGGTCTAGGTGACGTTGTGTAGATTGTCCTAGAATATTTATTTATTTAATATGGGTCAAACAATATCTCTTGCTGTAATGGATAAATTTACTTGTAAGAATTTACACTTGTCTTATAAGATACAGTACACAAATATGGATGGATGACAACTGTCCGAGTCCGAGTTCGAATCTCAGTACGGTCTATCGTATTGGGACTCCTTTTTCCGCACCTAGCCTCCCTTTTTGGGCCATTGTGCGATCTCAGTATGGTAGTAAAGTAAGATCGAAATAATATTACTCTTAAGAGGTGATGGTATAACCTGGAAACCGAGTGAAGGCATTTAATTTTGGAGTCCAGGGTCCGTTAAAAGCGAAATTTTAATACTGAAACTGTTAAAAGACTTATTTATAAAAAAGAGGTATAGGTTGGTTACAAATGTATATAGGAATATTAATCTCATAATTGGATACAATACAAGTCAAGACGTGTACCTGCACGAAGCAGTCGACGGTCCCTTTGTACAGCCTCTCGTGGGGGTTCGCCACGGGGCCTTTCATTTTCCTTTGGTTCATTAATCTCGTCTGGAAAAAAAGATACAATTTTATTAGCTGATGATCAAACATATTATTGTATAGATCTCGAGACCTCCTTTTTCGCATATTTTGTTAATCTGGGCTTTTACGAGAGTGGAATTCCGAGAGGAAAGTTCCCACAAAAGATTCCGTCAAACGGCAGATAGTTTGCAGCTGTTAATGATGTATGTTTCGAAAATATATATAGGTAGACCGCCATATTGTTATCTTATTATTGACACTATACACGATGCTTAAATTACCTTGCACCAAAGCAAAGTCAAAGGTCAAAATGTATTTATTCTGTAAAAACTATTAACTGTAAAAATTTTTGACTTTGCCTTCAGCTTAACATCAGGCGAGGTGAAGTCAAATTGACGTGCCATAGAAAAAAAAAATTAAACTGAAGTTACAAAACGGCATCCATTAAAAACTGTTCATTTATTTCGATGTAAAATCCGCAGGTATGCCCGGACTTCCTCATCACACTACCCAATGATACTACTGCCTGGTAGTGTCAACATACAAACATCACTAGTATGTCGGGGTGCGAGAAATATATATTTATGTCTTGTATAATCTCACCTCCGGCAATCAAAGACTAATGAACGGCGTGTAATTTGGTCGGTTCGAGTCCGACATAACCACCTCCCTCCACTGACTTTTGGCGGGAGTTATATACGTAGGGATTTTGCGCACGGAAAAAAAGTATGTAGTCAGTTTCAAGTGAATCGACAGTGCGGCGTATTACAGCAGGTCGCAGTGCTGGTGTGCTCACCCGTACGACGTCGAGCGGCGTGCTGGCCACGGCGCTGCCGAGGCTGGCCAGCAGGCTGGACGCGAAGTGGTTGAGCGGCGAGTCGCCGAGCGCCGGCGTGAGGCGCTTCTTGCTCGCGTCGTACACCGGCAGCTCCACCGCCGCGATCACGCCCGCGCGCTGCGACGTGGGGCCCACGCCGCGCCACAGCCCGCGCGCGCCCTCCAGCCGGTAGATGCTGGCCAGGCAGCGCACTATTCCACGCTTCTCGTCGCCTACCTACGTGGAACCAACCAATTGAAACCTTAGTAATAAAATTGCCACTCAGACGTCTTAGACACAGCGACTGCAGTAAGTCTGCTCTTCCACGACAAAAAGATGTATGCATGTATATTTGTATGCATGAATATGGCTATTTGCACAGGACTGGTCGTGGCAGCAGGTCAAGCCGTAGGTTCCAGTTGCCGTACGAACATCTATGGCAGTGGTTACAGATAGTTGAAGCTTAAAAATCCGACTAATTTAACTACAGAACATCGATTTCGCCAATTTGGTTGTGGAAGTCGGATGGCAGTCGCTTCGTGGAAAATATCGAAGTTCAGCCGCATTTTAGTTAGACTAGAAAGTCAACCCCAACGGAGTTGACAGTAGGCTCTGAGAATGATGATCTATAGAAAAAGTGTTATTAATCCCTGGTTTGAATGAATCTCACCTGCATCCGAACTTTAAGTACATCAGTGGGATTGGCGATGGCACTGGACAAGCCTCCAGCAAACGCCGCACAGAAGGTGTTGGTCGGCAAGTGCTCCTTGGTCCCTCCGTCAGCTCGGTGCTGCGCTATCCATTCCTTCAGCGAGTAATACGTGCCGAATTTGATGGTCCCGTACGTCGCCTGTCGAAGAACTGCTGGCCAGATGCTGGGAAAGATAGAGACAGTCCTGTCAAATTCGTTTAATTGGCAAAACTAAATAACACAAATGGTTTTGTTATGTATTGAAGCAAAACGTAATAAAATTACATCGAATGTTACAACTAATTTTACCATTGCGAACAGTTATCATAAATTCATATCTGAATGATAAGAATATGTTTGGAAGCCTGCCCAAAGCTCTAATAGTGATTGTAAATCTAATTTCTAATGAGCGTATTGCTGTATTTTGACCAGAATAGCGTAAGACAGCAGTTGTATTATCTTACATATTTCGTTTTTCCGTTCAGACATCAAAAGATGACACATCCATATTTACCATATAATTATGTACGCGTACATAATTACAACATGAATAGGTCAGACACGTGTGGGCACATACCGAAAACAAATAGGCTGTTATAGGACTAGTCACGTGGCTGAACGTGTATATAATATATGTTATTATGATATTATGCAAACTACTTAGATAAATAATATCGTATCACTATGACTATGAATAACTTTAAAAGCTAAAACTGAGGTTAAATTTTGAGTGCTAAGATTTTCAAATCGATTTAAAATTGGAAATAGCGAATGCCTAGACAGGACTAGCACCAGTGACCAGTCTCTTACAGAGAGAATGCTCTGATCACTTGAGATACTAGACCATATCTAGACCATTAGAAAATCTCCTTCACGTGTTTGGTTGATATCAACCAATATCTAATCTGTCAATAATCCTGCGAATTATCAAACTATCGGTAACAAGAATGATTCAGACGAGGCTTCGTGGCTTAGCTGTCAGAGCGTTCCCCCTGTGAGGGATATAGATCGCGGGTTCGAATCCCGTCAAAACATTCACTTTTTTTTATTTAAGTTTGATTTGAACAGCATACTAATCCCTTTTTAAAAAATAATCAGTAGGTACAATGAATCATTTTTCAGTCATTTCTGTTGCGAGTTCAAATCCGGTCCAGACATAAATTTTTTACAATGTTATCGATTGATTTAATCGATGTGGTTAAAGTTACTCGTAAGTACTAGGCTTAGTCCCTATGTAATATACACTTAAGTAAGGATCGTTGATATAATCTCAAGTACAGAGTAGACCATTCCTATTCTTATAGCATATGAGCGATTCGTATTATTATACGCCTACTGTAACCCCACTGTACCCCCCTGGTACCACCTGTATTACTTACTTAATTAATTAGTATATACAACACCAGATGTATCAAGGATTCCTCATGAACCATAGCCGACCCTACGCGCAAACAAAACAACATACACAGCACTGAGCAGTGTTGTATTTTAAAATGTATTAATAACGTACATAATTAATAATTGAACAAGTGTTGAGAATTCTTCGTTTATTATACGGTGTTCTGTGCTTCTGTTTATAAGAAACGACGTATTGGCACAAGATATGGAACAAGGTTTTATGTTAAGGTCAAGGCCGTGTAAGCAGTTTAAATTTATCTCCAATTTCCGTTTTTGCGCGACGAAGACCATCACAATGGCAATATTCTGTAACGCAAATTATTATTACAAAAATGGCGACTAAGGAAAAGGCTTTTTACCATCAGACACATTTAATACAGCCCAGACTCAGTCTCAGATGCATGGCTCGAGTCAATAATTAGTGCCCGGAATACGGCAATAAGCTTACCGCCTATTTATTAGGTACGTAGGATCAATATCATGTTTTATGAAATATGAGTGTTGTTAATTCCAAAATAATTAAAATACCGTTTTTGACTACATGTCATGAAATTGAGGAGTTTTTATTACGAGAACGGCACCCTGAATGTGCAAACTCGATCGCCGTACACATGTAAACAATTATAATGGCACACATTTATTATGCTCTACGAGTGTTTTGTGAATTTCTTTCGGTGCTAAAGCGTTTGTAATTCTGGCAAATGAGTCATGTCATGAAGTTGAACGAACGCCAATGAATGTCAGACATTGTCTAACTGCGGTATCCAACTGTTTCTAGATAACACACTTTAATGAGACTTTAGTTGCTTTTAACTTGATTCTTGAACACCGTTCCATAGGCTGTTTCAATTAGTTCTAGAGGTGTGTGCAGTGTTCCTTTTCCAGATACTGCAAGCGATTTTAGGTTCCCCACATACCATTTTGCCAGCAATATTTAATCATAATTACGATAATATAAGAACAACGCGCATTTATTTGCGCAAAATATGTGAACAAATAGCGCGACTACAGATAATCACTCTGACGAAGATAGTTTCGCAAGGACGAGCACGAGTCGCTGGGTGGCATTTGAATTATATTATGTATTTTAATGTTATCTCGTTCTACATTGTACATGTTTTATGCCCTAGACGACCCGCCAGGGCTTTGCCCGTGGAACACTTTTGGCTCCCGTCCTTTGGCTCTAAATTTATTAATTTACAAATAATGTACGGGAATTTACCGTATTTGATGTACCGCTCCCTTCGATAGTAGCGTGATGTTATCATCATATGATATAAGCAAACAATCAATGAAACGAAAGTTAAGATTGTTTCTGTGCTGTCAGTGCTGAAGCCTCATGATCCAAAAGCATCATCACACCGCTCGCCCTACACAAGGAGTTCATCCTCAGACATCGCGACCGAAAATGGTCCCTGCTGTTGTGCTGTGGTCTTGCAAAGCGACTACAATATGTGGTTTTCCCCTTTCCTACACAGGACAACGCGTGCAGGGCTTAGGTGTCACTCGCATACGGTACAGAATATTCCATCAAGAACCAAGCGGTTCGGTGAGTCTTTTCTCTGCCGTACCATTAAGTCCTGGAATTCCTTGCCGGCGCACGTGTTTCCTTCTTCCTACAGTTCCGGGTCCTTTAAGCGGGGCGTGAAAAAGCATCTGATGAGGCCGTCAAGCTGAGCGCCACCATTGTAGCACTGAACGTGTTTGCAATGGTGACCCTCTTTCATGGGACTTTGCCTTCAGCTTAACATCAGGCGAGGTGAAGTCAAATTGACGTGCCATAGATAAAAAAAAAAAAAAAAAAGTTCTTCATGAAAGGCAATAAAAGATTTCTTCAAGGTAGGCAACATGAGTGTGGCACCCCTGTCCTTAGTGTTGTGAACGTCCATAGGTCACGGTGACAACATTGACAACACAACACCTCTCCAGTGAGCTCTAGCTACCCTACTCACCACCGGAAACACAACACAATTAATAGCCGCGCTATTCTGTTGGGCGGCGGTACTTCCCCAGTCGGACTGCTCACTTCTTCACGAGATACCGTCATGTCCTACCTTCATCAATAAAAGACTATGATAGCTAGGTGGATTATTACTCGAAGATGGGAGCCTTGTAGAAGTTCAAGGATTCAATATTCCCTTTAGTAAACCAAACTGCCAGTAGCAACCTACCATAAAAATGTACATCAAAACCACGCCACGAAGAGACGTCACGGAAATAGCGTGATATCATTTAAAAAGTTTTATTGGTTCGCGTGAAAAGCCCGTGACATTGTCGAGTGACTGCCTAACTCATAGTGAGTTAATCCGAGGCCTGATTAGCAACTGATTACGTACGATAAAGTTTAGATTCCGTTAAAGTCACGATTCGTGATTGATGATATTGAAACAAAACTTAGTTATGGGTGGATTATGCTGATAAGATGGATATCGTGCGGAATGATTTATGCACCCTAACAGTCATTATCATGATTCTCTGAACCATTTCCCAACTCAGTTGGCTTGCCAGTCTAACTGTGAAGCGACTGCCATTTGACCTCTACAACCAATGTTCCAAATGACCAATAGCGATATCGAAATTCCAAGTTAGACTGGTTGGACTTTTGAGGGCTCTAACTACGCGTAACGACTGCCATAGATGTTTGTATGGCAACCGGGACCGATGTCGCGTTCTCTATCGCCACGTCACAAAAACTGTCTGTGTGTTGTTACTAATATAGATTATAGAAAGAATCATGATGCCCCTCCGCAGGTGGCAATGACCACCACAATATCGGGGTGCGTCATTTGAATCCGATCCTACTTGTTTGTTTTTGCTAAAAACTACGAAAACAGACAAATAAAATGATGAAACATTGTTATGAAAATAAAACGTAATAACGCAAAAGAAAACAATAACAACTGTAGGTAAATAACTCAGATAACGATAGGTATTATAATAAACAGCGCTGCAATATCAAAATAAACGCTTGAAACGAAGAATCATCATTCCCTGAACCTTTTTCCCAACTCAGTTGGGGTCGGCTTTCCAGTCTAACTGTGATGCGGCTGAACTTCGATATTTTCCGTGAAGCGACTGCCATCTGACCTCCACAACCAATGGTCTAATGACCAATGGCGATATCGAAGTTCCAAGTTAGGCTGGTTGGACTTTTGAGGGCTCCAACTACCCGTAACGACTGCCATAGATGTTTGTATGGCAACCGGGACCGACGGCTTAACGTGCTCTCCGAGGCACTTATAAACCTGCGATAAATACACACATAACTTCGAAAAGCATCGAAAAGTCATTGGTGTGTGCCATGGTAACCTGGGATCGAACTCGAGACCTCGTCTCAGCAGTCGATTACCCATACCACTAGGCTACCGCGGCTTGAAACGAAGAATAAATAACGCAAATAGCACACACAAAAATACTGCACAAAAACATGTGAAATTTTAAAAAAGCAATTAGTTTGCTGACTGTTCAAATTAAATTTAGATAAGAAAAATCTTCCTCCTGTAAGGGAAAGATTGAGCGGGTTCAAACTACGTCGACGCATTCACTTTTTCCTAAATTTAATTAGCAAATTAATAAAAATAGGTCAACTAGGTGAACATTTGGTAACTGGACTAGACTAGAAGTGAAAGACGGAGGATTCATTACTATGGCGCCACATTGGGAGAAGATGGACTACAATAGGCTTATTAGTTGATAAGTCTATTTTGATTTGGTGCTATAGTTGCATGGAGTACACAGTTACCAATATAATTACTAATACACGCAGCATTCTATATGGCCAGTTTAGATCTCATACGTAAACACGCCCACCTACGTCACACCTATATCACTATTGAATGTAATCTATCCCCTATGATGGTAAACACGACCTCCTAATGCTGAGCTGTTATTAATAATCTTTGTTTTGTTTATTGAAGTGGGGAAACTCCGAAAAATGCGGAATTGCCCACAAAATGCGGCATTTCCCTAAATTATGTAAATTATTCTGTACAACGATAGACGAATGTGTCATTCTGTAAGTGTAGTCTCAAAAATGGAGGATTGGTCGAACACCTAGTAGACCAGATATCGAAGTAGATGTTACATGGCAGAAATTCCTTACACGAAAATTGCATAAACGTAATAATCAGTCTACTCGGGCAAGAAGTCTGTTTAGGAGTACGGTTTAGAATTCCTTTCTATGAGAATTAGTAATATTTGTTTAGGTAGTTAGCAAAACAATCAAACCCCTTATCGGATGGTGCAATATACTGCATATAATACACGCTTAACGATATCTGAATTACTTTATTGAAAAATACGAGTGTTTTGAACACAGCAATTGAGATAATCATAAGTATGCACTCGTTGGTTGTATTGAATTTTGATATTGAATCTATTGAAGTGAGCGCCCTAGTTGGAATGTGCACTGTGACAGCAAAATAATATGGCTTGGATGTTGAACTCCTGCATCAAAAGACTTAGGTAGGTACACGATTAACAAGAACGAGTAGAATGAGGTTCTCTCAGGATTCGCCCGAGTCATGTGTTTCTTTGTTCTTTAGAGAGCAGTTCTTTTCTTTATTGTTAGGAACCGCGATTCAGTCAAATCAAATGCATTATCGCGATTTACGAGAAGAGTTTAACTAAAAAGAAAAGTGAAAAGTGTGATTTATTTATCAGATGACCAATTCTCGTAATACAAATCTGTTCAGGGTTCAACCTCGATAATTATAGTGTATTTTGAACTGTGATAATTTCTGTCATTTTTCCAATCTCAATCGGGATTGAATTTTCAGCAGGCTTACTTTAAGAAAATGGGCCCTCAGAATGCACATTATCTGGTAAGTGCATCCCGATAACTAAAACCAATAGACAATAGTCAAACATGCCAACCAAATAAATGCAGAAATCGCAACAATCGGGATTGGAATGGCATCACTGATTTGATATTAACTCTTATAAGCAGGTGAAACACTGCGATAAAGTAATATCGGCCTTATCGCATCTCTGTAAATTCCACTCCCTCAGATAGATTGGTGTTTTATCGCAATAGAAACTTGTAATAAAGTGCTCACCTTCCGGAGTTTTACATTCCGATTGTTTAGATTATTTCTATTTTATCGAATGATAATTTATTTACAACAAACGCAAATAAAAAGGTGTGTTCTGAGTAGACGCTTTCTGTTTAACATATTATTTGTATGTCAACAAATCGTTGAAGTTGAATGTGAATACAATGTCATGGTTAGCACATTCATAACTTTTTGCGTATCGAAGACAAATTAATAAAATGGTAGCTTTTTAAGATGAGTTAAACATCTCAACCACCTCTAGATAACCTATTAAGGATGAACAGGGCCCTGTTTAATAAAGCTGACAATTCGACATATATGTCAAATAATGACAAAATTGTGGAATTGTCGCGCTAAGGCTGTTTAATAAAGGTGACAAATATGTCAAAAATCGACTGTGAAATCTTGACATATTAGTCATTTAAAAACCCGTTTAATAAATCTCGACATATGTCACAAAACCACAGTCAAATTATTACGTCACGACAATTGTCGAATTGTCGCGACAATTTTGTCGTCTTTTGACAATTTTCCACCATTCTTCTTGTTGATTTAAAAGCACACAAGAATCTTTCTAGTGACGCTGTCCTTGGTATTTGTATTGGTATATTAGGCATCATAAGCCACTTTTTTAAACCATATCCACTGACTCCTAAGAGTAATGCGTTTGGGAATGGCCTCCACCCACTTTCCCATGTCTGTGCTAAAGAAGAGCATCTCATCACTCTGGCATCGTGAACAGAGCCAGGCCATCTTGCAGATGCGTAGAAAATTTCCAAGTTTGGTCCGCATACCACTATAATATTAATTGAGTGGTTTCCGTTTCTGTCTACAAACGCAGATTCATTTTGATAAGGTGCATCTAGAGGAATTAAGGAACCGTTCACAATACCAGATATTCTAGGTATTCCATTATGACTCATGAAAAGTGCTGGTACTCGGTTACAATTATCAGGCCAGCGAACTTCTTCTCCGAGTAATTCAGAAGTCACGGCTCCACATACCCTTTTTATGCAATGATGTACGGGTGCTTTACTAAGACCATGTGCATCACCAATAATGTGGTACTGCGAACCATAACCCATCCAATGCAAAGCGCATAAAATTTGTTTGTCGGGTGTCAGTGCTAGGTTTCTGCTTGTATCGTGTTCAAGTCTATGACCAATTTTAGCAATTAAATATTCTACGGTAGTTTTACATACCCGAAATTTTTCTTTGAAGCAGAAATCTGTACTTAATTGAGAAAGAAAAATAGATTCTGCTTTTAAATAATCGTCGTTGTCTCCTCGTTTGTAGGTATTTGTTTCAAGTATTCATCATCATTACTCTCACTGCTCGATGTTAGTACCATTTTTTGTAATAAACCTTTTAAGTATATTATTATCTCCGTGCTTTTACGTATAAACCCTTTCTTACACCTTCAGAGTTTAAAATAAGATTTCGCGACAGAGGGTATTGCTCCTGTCAGAATTGTCGGACAATTCTACAAATATGTTAATATGTCGTGACAATTTTCTGTTTAATAAAGCAGATTTGACAAGTTTTCCGCGACAAATTGTCACTTGTCACCTGTCGCTCAAAAAGTTTTATTAAACAGAAATATGTCAAATTGTCGCGACAATCCGACATATTTGTAAATTTTCCACCGTGACAATTTTGTCACCAGTAAGGTTTATTAAACAGAAAAATTGTCGAATTGTCAATTTCTGACATATGTCGGACTTGTCGAATTGTCAGCTTTATTAAACAGGGCCCAGGACGTCTTACGCGGATACGATAAATTATTGCAGTTGTCGTAACAAAGAAGGATAAACGTAATGACGTATTGCAAGTGCGCATGCGAAGTAAGGTTGCAAGGGCAAAACAACAACAGAAGCAGAACGCAACAGATTGAAATGATGCAATGTTAATTAAGTAAATGTAGAAAGAGCTCTGTGTACCAGCTAGACTCACTAAGCTGGAAACGGAACATGTTTACCTATCTGTTACAATATTACCCCCAATCTCTTACCATGGGGTTGTACAAGGTGACAAGACGGAACGTCGTGGACATACAAGTGTGAGGTTGTACACTATGTTCTTAGTTTCCTAAGCTATGAAAATATAATCAATAATAATGTTAACTCCCTAATTAGCAGATAAGCAACTACGCAATTGACCTGAATTCCTTCCTAGAACTACCCGATACGCATATATCATAAATTCTTTAGCTAATCATAAATACGGTAAATAACCTAAAGTAAAAACCCTTCAGATTGCAAATGACCTATATTTCTTTCAGATCGTCAGTCCATCAACGACCTGAATTAGTTTAAAAACCTAGTTAAATGGCCCTGAATATATTGTAGCCAAATATAAAACTGGATTATAGGTTTTATGTAAAATTGTGAGTGAAGTTCACTGAAAACGAAAACAAAGTCAAACTCTCATTGCCAATGGGTTGAGACTTCAGTTTTGAACTCTCGAGTCGAGAGTCTCGAAGTTGTGAACGAATGTTTAATTGAAAAACTTGCAAGAAATACGAAACAACGAATTATGATACAGCTATGCAGCATAAAAGTCATAGTTATGTAGTTAAGGATTACATTGTTAAGTCGTTCCCTTGATTTCGTGGTGGTATTTAGTAAATTATTCTCATCTTCTATCGAAACGACGACGGCAGTTTCCATTCCTAAATTCTGCATTCCCATTGCGCGGCCACCTGGAGCTCTAGCCAAAATGCATTCGTTCTGAATCTACATTCGTCATCGCTCTGAAAATGTATAAGAGTGACATTTGTTGTCGAATGTCATGTGAACTGATTCCGACAACAAATGTCACTACCATACATTTTCAGAGCTATGACGAATGTAGATTCGGAACGAATGCATTTTGGCTAGGCGCCCTGGATTGCGTCTTCGGAGGCGCACATAAGATCCTCCGGCATGCAGGTTTGGCGGTCTGCGGAGCAACCCCGCACTCGCACCACAGATACGCGTCATCCGGAGAAGCTCCACCTAGACCGGTTCTCCTTGCTTCGGATTACCTGCGTTTGGTATAATGCGCATAACGATATAACGATTATTATCATTATGCGCACTATATCAATAATTTGCGCAGAGCTTTTGAGGCGTTTAAAATAACGATTAAGTACTGCATTAATCAATTCAATTAACTTTTTACGAGAATCAACTAGATCTTGTTCTCGATCAATGCCTGTGGCTGTGACCACTCTAATCTAATCAGTGATGCTCGTAATATTCGCTCAGATGTTAAAAGTTCGCTTCGGCTTTCGGGTAGCTGGCTGTTGGAGTTCAACGCATTATTAACCCTATCACAACCGGCATACGCACCGGTCGGTTGGATTGACCATTAACTATGAATATCAATAGCTAAGTCGAGCTGCCCCGCAGAGCATTTGTGGCACGAGGATGCTCTTTCTATGTAAAAGTGGAGGGAGCGCGAACTGCTCGCAGTTGAGCTAAATAACCGAGCCTGCATTTATCGTTCGGGGACACTGGGACAGTTTGCCGGTTGTGCACGGTAAATGCCTCAACAGAGTCGTAAGGCTACTTGCTTGTTCCGGTACATACTGGAAGTGAGCTCTCTCGATTGAGTGAGACTCGACATCAAACTGGTATATTACAGAACAACGCTACTGATCCGAACTTCGGACAGTTCACAAAAATCACAGGTATATATTCACAAGTAGGTAGCTAATTCTTCATCATGCCGTAATAATTGTGTCAGCAATTAAGTATCGTGTACTAACGTAATTTAGATTTACATTGTGCTATAGAAAAATGTTACGTAAGTATAGCAGAGACGTTAGAGTTGGAAATTGAATGTAATGGTCAACTGGAAATTACTGTCAGTTTATATACACGTGTAATTATCAATTAATACAATTAATAGTCTGATAACGAGATCGTACGTCGTAAATCCGTCAAAGGTCAAAGCAGATTGTAAAAGTAATCTTTAGTTCCATTTACTCATATAAATATTTCCACTTAAAGGAGTAGGTAGAGATGTTAACTCTCACCAGTAAAATTTTAAATTGCATGTAATAGGAGGCCGTCAACTAGGCACTATATTACTGTGCAGAAATCTCTAGCCCCAAAGGGAGCCAACGGGGGTATGGATTGCCGTCATGGGTCATTATTTGCCGAGAGGGTGGGATCGTCACTGGCATATCCTTCACACCCCAGCTGAACTCAGGCCATCTCTCCTCAGAGGTATGCATCTGTCTAAGGGATGAGTTTTATATTACGAGTATATTATGAGTTTGTGAATAATTATACATAGTATAAAATGAAGTCGCGTTTTCTGTCCCTATGTCCCTTTGTAAGCTTAAATCTTTTAAACTATTGAACGCATTTTGATGCGGTTCTTTAATAGATAGAATGGTTAAAGAGGAAGGTTTATATGTATATAATTTCATGCTACGACCAACAAGTGCGGAGCAGTAATGAAATATGATGCAAAAACGGGGTGACGCAGATGAAGTTGCGTGGGTCAGCTAGTAATTATATAATTCTTACCCACAGTAGAGTGCTTTGACTCCTTCTTGCTGTGACGTCTTGACAAAGCAGTCAACCATCCCTGTGTAACGCAGTTCCACATGGCGAGGGTCAATCTTCTGGCCCTGGATCTG
Source organism: Pelosia muscerda (assembly GCA_963691645.1). NCBI lineage: Eukaryota > Metazoa > Arthropoda > Insecta > Lepidoptera > Erebidae > Pelosia > Pelosia muscerda. The sequence continues at coordinate 749,311 of OY829100.1, forward strand.
AAGACGGGTCTTTGTTGTGTCTATAGGAAACGTGCCTGCACCAAGGAAATGTAGTAAGTGAGTTTAATGTGGTACTACTTCTACAGGGGATGCTGTTGATCATACAGGTTAGGTAGTTAACGGAGGTAGGACACGACGGTATCTCCCGTCCGAAATGAGCTGTCCAACTGGGGAACTACCTCCGCCCTACAGAAGACCGCGGCCATAATAACCATCGTGTTGTGTTCCCGCCGGTAAGTAGGGTAGCCAGAGCTCACTATACCCCTCTTTCCCCTCCCCTTCCTAGCCTCCCCACCCCTTCCCAGCTCTCCCCCTTTCCCTTCAGGGTGGGCAGCGCGTGTGTGACACCCTTAGTGTTGCACACGTTCATAGGCCACGGTGGCCGCTTTCCATCAGGTGGGCCGTGTGCTTGTCTGCCACCTACGTAGTATAAAAAAAAAAAAAGTTATCGGCCTTTCTGTGCAGGTTATTTCAGCTATATAATGACTACCATAGATATTTGTATGATAATAGGGCTCAACGACTCAATGAGATCTCACAGGCATGGAAATACCCAGACCAGTCCCCGAATGCACACATACCTACTATGTAACAGTCGCATTCACTACCATCACACCACAGAAGCTGCCTATTTAATATGCTATACTATTAAAAAAAATGATCACCATTCAATAAATTCATGAAAATTGTGTAATAAGAGGTGATCACTTTGACGTTTTTGAGTAGACATTTATGTTCTTTGTTTTCAAGTATGAGGTGAAATAGCAATTCTTTTAACTATCATAAAAATTGGGAGAATCAAGCCTCTGAAGATGTGTAACTTACATGTTACCTACCTGGAATTACCTTCAATGATTAATTAAAGAATGAACAGTAAGAAATACTTGAATAATGAACAATAAAAAAGCCAGTCACACTAATTTATTAAAAACCCAATAATTAATAACACTTAATTCTTCTTCTAATTAATGGCTTATGTCAATTGAAATAATATCTGCAATTTCATCAATCTCAAGTAAAAATAGACTTGTCTATTTATTTATTTTAAATGGTGCCCAAAGCCAACACCAAGTTTGATGATCCTTGAGATTAGTACCACAGGTTACCTATTTCTTTTTCCATTAATGCCATACCCTAAAACTATAAATAAACTCAACTAAATTAAATCATAATGTGTGCCATTCAGATGATAAGAGGCGGCTGAACTGACAATAGAATGTTTGTTCTTATTAGCCTGAGTAGGATGGGTAACGATTAACTTACTTTCCAGATGATATAATACAATAATTTTGAGGTTAGGTAATTTTTACTTTATAACTCAATATTCTTTTGCTCACCAAATTCGGCGACGATCGACGCAAGGCCGCCGTATATAAACGGTCTCCAGTCACTATCTCCCATCACACATAAAGGTATTATGATACAATATTGTTCTTATTTCTCGTCATACGCCGGTGACTTGAAATCGAAGTTTACCCAATCAACGTTGAAGCACAAAGAGGAAATTTCATAACACACTAATCATATCAATACACTTGCATTTCTTAATTATTGTTGCATCACTTCGAGAAGTATCACATTGGAACAACATCCACTATATCCTAGCTAATAAACGGTAAGATAATTTATTATTCTATCGAGTCGAACCGAATCGAACGCGAGACTGCGCTAGGCACTCAGTCAGGGCTTGTGACAACCACTGACAACTAACATGTGAAATTGACAAATGTGACAATAGACACTGACAATAGTGACAGTCAGGGATAAGTTCGAGTAGCATGCTATTTTTGAGCAAGGATGGTTTTATATTTAGACCGACAACGACCTTGCTACGAGGCGGGCAGTAGTGAAATAACACCCACATTTCATCAATCGTTCTATTCTATTTCGGTTGTAAACCTATTGACGTATTCAGAGTACTATTGTTGACTTGATTTTTATGAACCATGAGTTACTAGTTTCGGTGACGCTTTACTTTTACTGTAAAATGTGGAGACAATAGGTCTAGTCGTGCTTCGGAGAGCACATCATACGAATATCTATGGCAGTTGTTACGGGTAGTTGGAGCCTTTACAAGTCCGACTAGCCTAACTACAGAACTTCAATATCGTTGATTTGGTTGTGGAGGTCCATCGTTAGTCGCTTCACGGAAAATTTCGAAGTTCAGCCGCATCTTAGACTAGAAAGTTAGTCCCAACTACAACTGAGTTGGGACTAGGCTCAGAGAATTATGAATGAGGCTAATATAACCCTTTTATATTTCTGGGTATGTAGACATGCAAGCCCCTCTCTCTGCTCTTATGGGCATGCCGTTGCCGCAAACAACAGATGCTCCAAATTACAACACAACATGATTAGTCGTGGAGATAAATCGTAATTATATCGTGCAGGGCTGGTGCAAAATATAAAAGCGCCTAATAGGATACCGTTCGTAAAATTCAAACATTGTTGATTTGATTGTTCAAAGTCAAACTTGTAGTCGTAATTCGTAATGTCAATATTGTCAATGTCAGGTTTTATCAGGAAAAATTAAAAATACTTAATTTGCCAATTAATTTATAGGTAACACTTTTACAAATCAGTAATTGTGATATAAATTTGGGTTTATTTAGTAAACACAATTATTTTTAATTGCCCTTGTTTACGCTTGTTTTGGTGAAAAGAACTGAACACAGTGGCTAGCTGAGCTGAACTCAATCAATAACAATATAGGTACGGTAAAAAAAGTGTATTAATTTTCCCTAAGTTGTGGGATTACGATTGTTTAACATAACTGGCCTAGCTCATATACTAATTAAGAGTTATTGGGTGTGACACGCAGTAAGTATGTAATTAAATATTAGTAGATTTTGACCTTGATATTTGAGCTTAATTTATTTACAGTGGGCTCCTAAAGTTCTTGGACAATTTGAAACTAAAATTGTATGAAGTGATGCCACTATACAACTACTAGTCTTAGAAGCTACTGGATGAGAAATCTACTTATTAATGTAATTAAGTTTAAGATTCTACTTGCATGAGTTTACTATTTCCTAACAAAAGTAAAGACATTGATCTAGTTTATTTTATTAACGCTATCTATGTTACTTTTGGTTAAATTAGACTTAGACTGTCAAATTACAGACCTTTAGGTGTCTAGGAACATTTGGAGCCCACTGTATTTTGAAAATAACATCATACTTATATAAATTTTGCGTCTTTATTATCTTAGAAGCTTATCACTATCTCTCTTGGACAAAGGCTCAAAAAGTACAGTCAACAAAAGAAATAAGGTACCGTATTTCTTTTATTGACTGTACATATATACTGAGGGACTAACATGACTTCTTTGCAATGAAATGTTACATTATATACCCAAGTATAAAATATAGACACACTTTGTATCCCTTAATGGGCTCTGATGTAAAATCACCTATATTGATATGTAAAATAGGATGAAAATAGATATTTATGGGGTTAACTAAAAAATGTCATCTATATGTGGAAGGATTTAGAAATTGGCGAACCAATCTTCTGCTCCACATAGGTGAGCCTATTGTCACTTTTCTGTACCCAGAGACTAATACACTGTTACTGTATTTAAATGTATGTTAGTGTATATTACCCTGGATGACAATCTCTGAAACCATAAGGAATTGCGTGAAGTACTCAAAGGAGTCTTTGGCCCGATTTTAATAAGAACTAAAACTGCATCGCCTGGCCAGGAATCAAACCCATTGATTTACAATTACTTGAAAGTACACACAAGGAACAAATACGTTATGTCTTAAGTCTTAGGTGTGGATTCCATTCCCGTTCGTTAAAAATATGTGTGTGCATGAATGCATCTATTTGCATTGATCTGAATATTTCTGTGCCTCAGAAATTGCCTGAACTTAAACACTAGTAAAATAAATTTAAAAAATATGCAATAGGTTATGTAACAATTATATACATATGTCATATAATATAATTATCTGGTATACAATTATCTAATAATAATAATCTGTTATTAGTTTCAGATAAATTTACACCATGTCTAACTATGACAACCAAACTACACCAGAACGACCGGAGAAGATCGTCAGATTTGACAAGGGATATGTCACTACGATGCCTGGTATTTTAAAGTTAGTCCAAATAGTAAGTGGTTTTTTACTTACTGTCGTTGTAGAGAAATAATTCAAGCTATCATTTTCGAAGTTTTAGGTGATAGACTTAGCTTTTAAAAACACTTTTTCAAGTGAGTTGGGGCCTGCTTTTAGCCTAAATTTATACAAAATGGTCAACATTTTTAATGAAGCAACTATCTGACTTTCACAGCCTATGGCAATATTAAAGCATTATTTAATTATAAACCATGTTTTCAGACTGATTAGAGATCTAACTACTTAGGATGGGTAACTAAAATTTTGTAGAATATCTACAGGATGTTAGAGAAACTCTCTTGAAGCCAAAAGTAAATGGTAGTACTCCGGGTAGTACACTAAATATTAGTATTAAAAATTACGACAATGTCATTTCTTTTTTAATTGTTCTACCGTTTATCCGGCATTATTCACTCTCCATATCGTGTTGGTAAAGCAAAATGAAATAATTCGCATTTTGGCGCAATTTGCTTTTTTCTAGTGATGTTTTGTTATGAAATTATCGTGTAGTTTAACTTTACAAACAATATAGTTATCATCAGCCCGCGGCAATCCACTGCCGGGCAAACTCCTCTCCCATGACACGCCACTTAGCCCGGTCTTCGGCTGTCCTCCTCCACTCTCCACCAGCCACTCTGCGTATATCGTCGCTCCATCTAGTCGCAGGGCGCCCTACACTACGTTTCCCGGTTCGTCGTCTCCACTCAAAGACTCCTCTATCCCAACGGTTAACGGTCCTACAGCAAATATGACCAGCCCACGTCCACTTTAGCTTGCTTATTTGTTGAGCTATGTTAATAATAGTTCTCTGCCGAATTACTTCGTTCCGACCATAGCTATCTCCATAGCATGCTGATCGACCTTGAATTGGTGGACCAACCGTACCGTAGATGTGCACGTCTGGTCTCAAACAAGATGGAGAGTTAATAATGCTGACTAGGTCTACCTAGTCAGCATTATTAACTCTCCATCTTGTTTGTTTGGTACGATTTGGTAATTTTTTATACTTAGGTACTGTCTAAGTACCTAAGTATAAAAAATTACCAAATCGTATTTTTTATGGTATGTGGTATAGTATACCTGGAGTAATGCCTTCGGTTTCAGGAGCATTTTCCTTACACCCTGTACAATCACATACTTATATCTTAATTAAATGATATAATATGTTTTCTCTTTCAGACTTGTAATTTAGTTGGTTTCATCTGTATAAAAGTAGCGTGGTCCGTGGTGTCGGCCATTTTCTACAACATTCTCTACTGGTTCGGCAACATAGTCACGCTGTTCCTTCTCCTGATGTACACGTTCCACATTGTGGAGAAGTTCCACACGTGGCCGTGGCACAAGGTGGAGTTCTTCTACTGTGCCATCGTGTTCTTGACGTACCTGGGCTGTTCTATATTCGCCTCGACGATTGGTGAAAGTGTTGGTTATGCTGTAATGGTGAGTTATCTATTTGTTGCTAAGTACAATATTTATATTTAACCTGAGAATCGTTCCACCGATTTGATTTCTTTTTTTTTTAAATTAACAGGAAAAGAAATAAGGTAACCTTGGATTTAATCTTTGGTTAACAGATCATTTGTGGTTTACAAAAAGAATGTCTAGGGCTACCTTCACACTAGCGTATCTCCAGCGTAGGCGTTCGATGAACGTATACGCAGTGCAGACGCCGCGCGTCTCAGCTGGAACATATGAGTACATTGCAGTAGCGTCGAGCGTTCTATCGACGTTCGAGCGTTTCATCGACGTTACTGCAGCGTACTCAAATGTTCCAGCAACGACGCCGCGCAAACGCGACGCAAGCGTCGCGTTGCCGTGGCGTCTGCGCTGCGTATACGTTCATCGAACGCCTACGCTGTATAAACGCCAGTGTGAAGGCACTCTTAAAAAGCTCGTCATTAATGACATTAGTAATTAATTATTTAATTAAAATATTCTCAATATTATTTAGGTACACATTTATTTTTGTGTTATAAACGAAAGCTAAGATTAAAACAATTATAGGACATTTGAAGGTTTCTACAGGGTCGTATAAAAAAAAACAAATAACACCAATGAATTGTCAAGGAAAATAGAGTTTTAACTTACCCTTGAAAAATTTCGCTACTGAACATTTCCTGTAGATGGTTAAATACGTAGGTACGCTATTTATTAATTAGATTCATCAGCAGTGATGGCGCGAAAGCGGACATTTTGCGAAGTAGATGTTTTTCTAAATGGACATTTTCCAAAGTGGACGTTTTGCCAAAAAGCCAATTGAAATACTAGTTGTACAATATTAGTTATGTCAGTTACTTTTATTCCTGATCTTAAAAAGAAATTCCTGTACAGTTGAAACTTCTATTTTAATATTATAATTTAATTAGTAATGTCTACAATTTCAGTTCTTTGGGTTCTGCGCAATGATCGCGTACGGCTTTGACGGCTACCTGAAGTATAAGGGCTGGAAGAAGGGCCTTCCTCCTCAATAGTTCGCGCACCACTGACGTAAGATTTACCTAATGGAGTTTGCAGATTTTTATTCTTATAAGTACCGTTTCTGGTTACTATACCCGTCAATCAAATGAAGTATATAATTGTGTACTTAGGCCATGTAAATGTTTAAAAAATGTGACTGAACACACATGTACCTTTACTTACATATTTTTACTATGCTATATCTCTTCTCGATTTCAATTATTAAGGAGTATTTTTTAATGATCATCATTTGTGCGTTAATACCGATCGCATCGGAAGCTGTCAGCAGTCCGGGATCCGCTTTTTCCAGTCTAACTGTGCCGATATTTTCCGTAAAGCGACTGCCATTTGGCCTCCGCAACCCATAGGTATAGGCGATATCAAAGTAGGTACAGCAGTTAAATTTTTTTATTAATTATTTTCAATTGAGTTGCGAGCTTTTAGAATCAATTTTAAATAGAAGTAATTTTATATCTTTACAGTTTTTAAGCGGTTTATATGACTTGATGGTACCTAAAAGGTCTTAAAGAATTTTCTACCATTAATTTCATATTCACAATTTAATGTATAGATCATTATTTACTAGTCTGCTTCATAAGTTTTCCACTAACACCTGGTATAAGTTTGCAAGTTGAATACAATAACTCCTTTATCTGCTACTGGACAATTGTGTTCGAATAAATCAGGGGCTTGACTTTCGAATATTCCGAAAGAATGCCATTTAAACATCTGTGCTCAGGGACCAAGTTTTTATAGAAATTGATTCTGTTATCAGTACTAAAATGTTAGAAGATTAGCATTGTGTTTAACCATTGCTCCCGATTAGGTACCTATCTACATGAATTATAGATAGAGCAGGTAATAGGTTAAGTGTTTATATCATTGTATAAAATACGTCTTACAGGTATGATACATTGCCTTGTATTTACAGAATTTAATAGTTTTAAAGTTTCTATTCATACATTAAATTCTCAAAACATAAATCAATGAAGAAAATCGTGTTGCACAAAAGTATGTGTTATATAAATTTTATACAAATATATAAGTAGTTGGGAAATGTTAATTATTGTATAACAACATTTTACAGAGTATATATACAAGTCGTTGACAAATGATACTATCTGCATATATTATTTTTCAAAACAAGAATGAATGAAGAAAATCGTGCTGCATAAAAGCAATAAAGAAAATCGTGCTGCATAAAAGTAGTTATGTGTTATATAAATTTTATACAACAATGTAATTATATTTTGGAAATATTATACTGTAGGTATTTTATTCATAATGTATAACAACATTTACAGAGTATATACAGACTGTTATCAAATGACACTTATAGGCCTTTTTATATAGAATTGAATTATGTAATATTCCAAATAAATCGAACAAGGTAGGGTTATGAAATTGTTATTAGTAGTAACTGACACGTCATATAAAATAAGTTATAACTTATTACGTTTTTTATACAATTTGTGTAAATAAAAATCACTCTTGGTAACAAATTTTATAGCAGTTTCAGCTAGATTGTTTATTGCATAAAATGTATTCTTATAAATGCCCAAACGAAACGTTTTACTATAGTTGCACCACGCTATTATGGCCGTTTTGAAACGACTGGTATTGCACGTTTTCTCTTTTTTTTAGAATACCTTTCTTGAAGATTTATGTAAGGAACCAGTCAAAATATCCTTGCGTTGTAATAGGTATTTGTAATGTATAAGCAAACTCAACAAAACAACCATAATCCTATTCATGTCTTGCCTTCAATCGAAAAAGAAATAACGATACGTTTTAGTTCTGTCAAACTTGTTTGGTTAAGTTTTTGTTAAAAGAGAACATTTGTTATTACAAGTTAATGTATTAGAAATAGAATATAATGTGCTTAAATGCTAGTAAGTTAAGATTAGATGTTATAGCTAAGCTTATTATTGTTCAGCCTATATGTGTGCCTACAATTTTGCATTTAACGCCTAAATATAAAGACCAATCTTTTTGCACAAACGTGTCTTACACTATTTATATTTATATTTTTTTAAATTATATACATATTAATATTCGGAAACTGTATTTGAAATTTATATAACAACGTTTATATGTACCTAACTATAAGTATTTAAACTTTGTATATGTATCATTATGTTTAAGAATTATTTAACTTATGACCAAAATGTATTATTTAGTAAATGATATTGCATTGTTGACCAATGATACTCTATTAAAAGATATTTTCGGTCTTCCTACAACATCACCCAAGAAAGTTTTACTTATTTTGACACGGTCCACCAAAATTTCGAGTCCGGACTCGTGGTCACACCAGTGTGACTATTGGGATTTTTTTTCTTGTTAGTCACACCGCCACTAATACAACACCTTTTATCGTCACTTGTCATTATCGACCAGTGCTGTTCTATCGATATGTAAATTAAAATTCGTTTTATTTACAATTCATGTCTAATTTGAGGTGTTAAGCACCGCTGCCTGCTTCGAATGTCACGCCTATGCGCATGGCTTCGATTTTATCAGGAAAACATCAACGTTATGTATTTTACTTTAACTTTCTTATTAAAATTGTTTATTTTTTAAGTTATAAGTCAAACTCCTCAATCTCGCCTGTGTTCCCTATATTCGCCCAATTTCAAATAAGTTGAAATTCCCAGTTCAAATTTAGACCGGGCTCTGCCTAAAACAACTATTTATGTAGTATTTTTCATCTATGGCAAGATTCTGTGCGAAAATTGAAGGTAACTTCACGCTGTTCGTAACTAGTGCACTTTTTTCACAGCGGGAAGACCACGTGTTTTTTTGTCGGTGATTTAACTTTAGTTTTAAGCAGTGATATAGACAAGGTAAGCTGATACTGGTAATTTTATAGTAATCCATTTTTAATCCTGTTTCATATGACAGTGGCTTTTGTGTCTAGTATGAATATAAAAGGAGAAATTTAAATAAATGTTATGAAGGGGATTTGGGAGCCATCTTGTTACCTAAACTCGCCTGGCCTAGGGTTGTCAATTTCAACATAGTTTGACCGAGCGAATGAAGTAAGCGAAACATTTTGTATCGTACAATTTTACTTTCGTATGTGTGTGTCTGACGTGTTTTGGGCTAGCGATCAGTTAAAATGAAATAGAAACGAAAATTTTTACACGTGTTCGTTGATTTGAATGTATTTTTTTGAGAGCTTTTCGGCTTGGTTTGTGGGGGTGGAGATTATGGTAATTATGGGCCATCATTAGTATTGGCATTTGGGCTCGTTTGTTTGTCATAACATAAAATTTAATCCTATCTAACTGGTATTCATAATTTTCTTTTTTTCTTAGTTACGGGACTCATATACCTATATCGTCGCCTTGACGATAATAATAGACGAGATATGGTTTCGTAGCACAGCACGAAAGTGCACTCTCCGACGTAGACGGAGGGACGCGGGTCCAAATACATACAATAATATATAGCGTTTACCATTCCTGTTTGCTTTTATAAATGTCAATGTTACCTACTTATTATTACATTATTAGCTCTGAAATCTCATAATTTCTTTAAGTATACCCTTTACTAATAATAGGAATGTTGATTTGATTAACGAATAATTTTGAAGTTAATTTGTTTATTTTTTGATATTTTACAAAATATGTTTCAGGCCAAATCGTTGATGGTCAAAAGTTGGTGATCATCATTTATTACATTAGCTTTTAGGCTTTCGAAAGAGCAAAATATACTTACCTTCTTAGATTCCAAGCTAAATACATTTTTTAGTTAAAAGGTAAGGTCTGTATTGTGTTATATATTTTTATACCACATTAAAAAGCTAAGTAACAAACATTGTTTTATTTTGCTAGAAACAGCTAACCACCATTTATTTTGTAGTTAGATGAATTCAAAAAATATTGACAGCCCTATCAACAATCCAACCAATGTATGGAAAAGCTTCAAAACGGACACTAAATTCGCCTATGACAGGTTTTTTAAAAAAAAATCAACCTTAAAGCGGTTTATTTAAATGTTTTATTCGTCTGTGCCTTCTAAAATTGCTTACTCTAAAGCTAGTAAGCAGTATTTTAAATAAAATGTAACGTTTTGATACTTTTACATGATGCAGGCGAATTTAAGAAAATTGCCCTAATCTCGCCTATCACTTTCAAAACCCATTTATAGGCAAATCAGCCATAAATTTGGAACCATAGATGATTTAACTGGTAGATGGAGATATGTCATTTTGTTTTTTTGACAGTATGACTTTAATCGCCTTTAAACTTTGAAGATATGTCAAAAAAAGTGTCAAAACCCAGGCGAATTTAGGGAATTTGACGGTACCTAACCAAAGGTTGTTCCGTACCTGTTATAACACATTAGTTATGTTTAATTAAGACTAGGTGTGTGGAGATTCAAATTGTTACCCCTCGTTTTTCTACATGAGACAAGTTACAAACATGTTTGATACAAAACTGCTCCAAGTTTCGTCGAAAACTTGCATAAGACCTGTGAGAACACAAATACTTGTTTGAAACATGTATTGAAACGGTCTCAAACAAGTTGTAACAAGTTAAATATTTGTATTGACATTTGTCACATACATGTCTTAAAGTTTGGTGAAAACGAGGGGTTAAAAGCAACGATAGCTACTTATTGGGGCTACCATGGAACATATTACCGAAACTTCGGGCTCGCACGAATTTTGTGTCACGTGCCATCTATGGTTCCGATTGCCGGACAAATATCTACAATGGACCGAAACTTCGCATATAAGTTTCATAGTAGGTATACCTATTGATTATAGGTTTAAATATTATTGATTTTTAATCTAGTTTAAAGAGCATTATGTATTTAACAGCAGATTTGGCACCTTTTCGGAAATTAATATTAATTCATATAATAAAACAAGTTCTGTGTATAAATTGTTTTATTTTGTACAACAACGATTAAGGAAATGTTGACAATGATCAGGAAAATTAAATAACTAGGTATGAACATAATGCATCCCATTTTAAGAGTTAATAACAATATTGACGTCATGCATATAATTAAGTATCTGTTATTCGACAGTCTATTTTAAATACAAGTCATTATTTGAACCAACTTCACGATGACAATTACAAGTTGCATGTAAGAAAGTAATAAACATTATAAAAACTGTTAAGATCACTTAATATAATCTACAATTTTTATAAAATTTAACTACCAACGTAAATAATGGGTTCTATACACGCTGCGATAGTGAAATACTTTTAGAAATATGAAAAAACCTCAATTATTTAAAAATAAATATTAGGTATAAAAACCTATAATGCCGCCATTTTTTCAAGATTGTTACCATACAATTTGTGACTATAACTTTTCTGTGATTGTTTTTTAATGATCTGTATTTAGTTGATACAATATACACTTACCTCACTATATAATAGACACTAATACATTTATCTCATGTACACACGGCAAAGGAGATTAGTGTACACCTTTTTTTATAATAAGGTGTGTACATATCTCCTATGTGGTCTGTACTTCACTATACATTTATATAGACACTTTAAAATTTGACACAAAAGTTACATGAGCGCAATATTATGAACATTTAGAAGCAATATTTACTAGTGAGCACATCAATATTTGACACAAACGTGAGCACAATGATTGTGGGAATACTTTGGACGGAATAAATTATACATGTAAAAAATGCTAGTGTTGTACGATTGGAAGAACTAAATTATGTACATTGCACTGCAGAAATATGAGGACAGCTATAATTAAGATCTATAATCCTTTGAGCACCTCAGTCTATTTTGATAGAATGAAATATATACCGTTACCTCTGTTTACAACTAAAATGCACGTATTACATACACGCAGTTTTAGTGTCATATTGTATAGTGGTTAGCGACACCCAGGTACGCGATTATATGGTAAATACAATAATAATTTGCTTGACGTTTCGACCAGGTTGCACTAGCCATGGTCATGTGAACTACCTATACTATTTCTGCAGCCCATTGTACAATCGACAACTAAGGTATTGTATAATTTTTATTATGCAATGGTGGGAGATAGTGCCAATTTTTATACCACTTAGGTGGGCAGTTAAGCACACGGTCCACCTAAGCAAAGTGATTATCGTGGCCTATGGAGATATCAGTGCAGAATACAAAGCAAAGTTTCTTGGTATTTCCACTGACAACACAAAACCTCTGCGGTGAGCTCTAGCTTCAATAGATGTAAATTTAATAGAACAGTGTTGCCAAGCTAATTAAAGAGAGTCCGTCATAATTTCAAGCAGAACTCTCATTTCACCACATAATCTTAATGAGTTCTGAATAAACTGAGACTCCATTTATACATTCAGTGTTTATACGAATAGTTTATACATTATTTACAATATAATATATTTGCATCAAATTATAAATCTGATTAAATAAGTTATGACTTACTATTATATCACAATAAGGGTTAATAAGCAAAAATATTTACAACTACAATTTGAATTCATATCTGAATATTATCATAATTCTGCTTTTTAAGTTCGCTTCTCATAAATACAATATAAAACATTAAGATAAGTACACACCGATGTGTTTATAGTGTATGTTAAAGTCCTTGTGCACATTAAATATCCCTAGTGCAATAATCTGATACATGAATATGCATTCAAAATACATTTTTATCTCAAATAGAAACACTGTGCATGCGAAACTCACGCACGCAAATATTTTTCGTCTAGAAATCTATTTAAGTTGAATGCCCGCATAAATAATATTACACAATATGTCAATAACAGTTTATCTCGAGTCTAACGACTGTTTATTAAATATGCGCTATCACGCGGTTTGCACTAGTTATATATTTTTAGAGGGCTGATCTGATCTCTGTCAGAAATTAGGTTGATACGAACGTAGTCTGACCGAGGCCACGCAACAGATAACGATAAAAATATGAATTCTGTTTGCTATAGAGTGCGTTTGTACCATAGTAGTGAAAGTATATTATCGCTGAATATCTAACGGGTTATATAAGCCGTCAGTAGTGTGATAAATTTAGTAATTTTTCATCACACAGTCATTATAATAACCGACTTGAAAACAATGAGGTTCTTAACCTTTCGGAATATATTGAGAGATAGATTTTCTACCATATGGGCTGATTGTTGAGTTAATTGTCAAGAAGTCAAGATTTATGTAATTGATCAATCTCTCAAATTGAAAACTTCAGTGAGGGAGTTATACATCACACAAGGTCCAGAGGGCCAACCTAAAGGGAGACGGGTGCTGCTGCTTATCACCCTACCAGAAACAGACCCCGGCGGCAGTGAAAAGTGCGCCTCCTCACACCCGGGGGCTAGATGGGGACACCGCGGTCCCTACATAGGAGGTCATCTCGAAAGAGATGGCTCCGAGTATGCTGATGCGGGGGATATGTTGACTATTATATACATCCCGAAACTAAAGACCCAAAGACGGCGTTTAGGTCTGTTCGAGTCCGACATAACCTCTCCAACCGACTGAGGCAGGGGCTATGAGAATTTATCGCACGATAAAAAAGGGCCCATCTGACGGGAAGTGGTTACCGTGCTGCGTCCTATGGACGTGTGAAGTACCATGGGTATCATACTCGTGCTGACGACCTTGTAGGAATATTTTAAAACACATCTCTTGAAGATCCTATTTTAGTCGCTTGGGAAACCCATAGCAGGGATTCATTCCACAGCTGAGCGACTAAAATAGGATCTTCAAGAAGGGTGTTTTAATATTCTTACAAGGAGCGTGTGCGGGATGAAATTCCTTTCATACAGCACCGTTTCATATTATGTTACTAACTACCGTGAATACAAACACCTCTATACATCAGTCCGACCACGTTCATACCAACACATAAATGGTACCTATTCAGGTGGGAAATAAATACAACTTACAAACTAGTCTTTGTAAACAAATTGTGATGTAACTATCACTAAACGATCTATTCTTACGTGACTAACAAAATACCTTAACACAATATAAATAAGACTGATTTCTCTTTGTTATAAACTTAAGCACATAATATAAATTATAATCTCGTTATTTCACACCATTCACAGATTGTTGCAAAAATACAACATCGAAGTAATTTACATATAAAAAAATTTTGTTCGTAACGCAATACCTATTTATTTTTAAATTGTCGTTTAATTCTGGACTTTCAATCTATATCAATAAAATATAAAATGCAATTCTTGTATTCTTATTGGTTTGACAACGGTTGACAATTGCCTACAGAATCGGGGTCCAGATATCTTGTGATTATTATAGCCGAGTTACATTTCACCTTTTCCTTCTATTGGTGCTTGGTGCGTCCAGATTTGTGACATGAACAGCGGACCGGACAACGTGGCATCAAGACAGATGTAGCACATGGGCACACAAACTAGAGTTGTGTTGACACGGCCACCAGTCGATCGATGGTTACATTTTAAGCTCAGCTATCACGCAGTTGAAATCGCGACACGGTCACGGCAAAATGTTACGTGAATGTAGACACGGCATTAGACAAAACATGGTAACATTGCATAAAACTTATATATACACTTTATCATTCTCTCACTTTTCACTGAAGAATGCGTTCTTTACCACCTGTCCTCGTGCTATGGTAACGCCGGGGGTGTGACGATATGAGTCTGTTTGGTGACCACTCGGTTCCCTTGCGCCAGCTCGCCTGCCTTCAAAGCTTTGTACTTTAGGAAGGCGTCTCCGCCGTATATCACCATGGCTAGGTAGCCGAAGAACTGAAAATGAGGTCAAAGGTTAATTTAAAAAAAAATCGCCATTAGGTACAAATATAACTTTCGTTTTCAATAAGAGAAAATTGCCGAAAACACGTACACGTAGTTTGTAAATAGTTGACGACGTCTATGGCGTGGCGGTAGTGAACGTGACTTTTACGCAGGAGGCGCGGGTTCAATTCCCGCTCAGTGCAATTGTATATATGTATGTATTTACAAACAAATATATATCTCGGTATGTATGTTCGCATTCTAGAACCCATAACACAAGCTAGATAAGCTATACTTTAACATGGGTCAAGGTGGTGTCGTGTAGATTGTCCTAGAATATAATAAAAAAATAATAATAGTAATTCTATAAATCGCTAACGCTACCTTTATTTAGGGTATATACTAACCTACAACCTTGTTAAAACCTTGGAAATATTGATCCTCGACTTATGTGGTTTCTGTGCGGCTAATCACGCGACGTGGCGGTTTAAGTACACTCATTGAAAGTTAGGATTTGATTGCTTACATATACTTTAGAACTTGTATTTTAGAGGACGTTAGGAGCAGTAATAGATGGATGTGGAGGTTATGGAGGTAACGTCTGATCGAAAGTTGAGAAAAGAATGACATGGCCCCAAGGTTGGGACAAGGGTTGGGAGGCAGGCAGGAGGGGAACTGTACGAAATTATGTCCTCGGTTAAATTCTATCATGGACCGCTCGCCTCAAGTATAATTCATCCTGTTCACATTGTGACCGGGAACCCTACGCACTGTGCGGTGTGAAAGGAACTTCGTCCCACACACGCTTAAGCTGTGGAATGAACTCCCTGTACCTAGTGGATTTTCTAAACGGCATCAGAAGGTGTTATGGTACAGGGTTGGTAGCACGAGTGTGACGCCCCTGGTGTTACACACATCCATAGGTCAAGGTAAACACTTTTTATGAGATGAGTATGTATGAGATGGTACAAAAAAGGCAGATGAATAGAACCTAGCTTCCAATTAATCCCACCCTCCCCTTTCCTACACAGGACAACACGTGCAGGGCTTAGGTGTCAATCGCATACGGTACAGAATATTCCATCAAGAACCAAGCTGTTCGGTGAGTCTTTTCTCTGCCGCACCATTAAGTCCTGGAATTCCTTGCCGGCGCACGTGTTTCCTTCTTCCTACAGTCCCGGGTCCTTTAAGCGGGGCGTGAAAAAGCATCTGATGAGGCCGTCAAGCTGAGCGCCACTATTGTAGCACTGAACGTGTTTGTAATGGAGACCCTCTTTCATGAGACGTTGCCTTCAGCTTAACATCAGGCGAGATGAAGTCAAATTGACGAGCTATAAATAAAAAAAAAAATTGACGTGCCATAGATAAAAAAAAACCATAAACTTTCGCGACATATTGCTGGAAGCGAAGTTGGAAGAGACAATATGCCCGAAGTACGAACTATACATAGGACAAGATTAGGTGGCCTGGTCATTTTTAGCGGAATAAACAAGTAGCTAGTGGTTTACGACCTAAAAGAAAGGGTAAGGGCAAATTAAAATCAATAGTAGGTATCACGTGACTTGGAATTCGTCGCGGTCTCATTCACAATACAATTAGCAAAGCTAGAGAGCGCTCTATTATATTTAATTATATGAACATGACCAAACTTAACAAACTCGTTCAGTGGCAAAGCAATACCCTATAAGTACCATGTAACTACAACATCAAGATGTATCCTCCGATATTGTTATCAATTAAACAATTTTAAAGACGCATTCAGCTCAAAAATTCACAATACTATACTAAATTCAGAAGTCCATTTTCGGTAACGTATAAAACATCTTACAATCAATATTGTTTGTAAAAAAATCTGTTTACAATCGACACAACAGAACAGAGTGATACCCGCACTCTATAGCTTTATGTATACTTGGAGTAATAAATAGTACATAGTAAACCAATGTCTGCTCGTGGCCGCATAAAACAGTGTTTTATATCGTTACTAAGTACTCAGTCTGTACACGTATGAGCCACATACCTACCTATATTTATAGCTACTGAAGTAGGCCAGTACATCGGTTACGAGGGCTATTGTTTAGTCCGCTGTGACTTCACATGTATTAGAACTCCATAAACGTACCATTACTTTCGATTGTTTCAACGAACATAGAAACTATGCATGCTTTGAAAGAAAAGCAGGGTGAAAGTCCAAAAATTCGACCTGGTTTAAGCATTTATCAGTAGTTATGGAATACCGTGGGTGTTTAAGGTCATAAGCAAATTGCCAAATGGGGTTTCTTTAACCAGCCGGACGGTAAAGGTCATACTACCTTTATTCTTATTCGGAAATCTTTACGTCGAAGCCAGCAAGGGTGGTTATATCGGACTCAAACCGACGAAAATTGCAGGAATGTCTCGGGCCCACTGAACTACAAACTACTTAATTGATATCGGGTTTTAACTGTGTGGTACTTGAGGTAAAATAAGTAATATTGTAATTAATTGAAACATCATACAATCACAAGTATTTTATCTAAGCATGATAAACAATTGAGACTCCTTAACAGTGTTTGTGGAACTGCAGCTCTATACACATAAAATTGAAAAAAAAAGCTACTTATTTCTGCATGGATAATCAAATACAATGATGGTGTAGCTAATCGCAAATATGCATAAGCAAGTGGACTTCCTGCACGCTAGCACAAGTCCACTTTATTTCGACAGTCATAGTTTGCGTATTATATGCTTCTTAGAAGAGATTACGAGCATCATTGTAATCAAAAACATTTCATCTTTATGCTCATGTTAGTGTGCGATTATGAAGTCCTGGAACCGTTTGCGGTTCGATCAAATATTATTGGCTGACATTAATTTGGGTTCGGGGAAAAATTATTAGGTTAATGTAACAGAATAGCAACATATAAAAATAAACTTGTGTGACGTGCATTCCACAGAGACAAATAGGCACTGAAATGTCTACATATTATTGCATACTCTGTCTAAAAATCCTGTGCACTCCAAATCCACTACAGAAGATAGCCGTGGAGGTTAGGGAGAAGGAAATCGTAAGAAAAGGAAGAGAATGGATCTCACAACTTACAGACAAAGTTAAAAGAGAAAGGAATTCTTTTCTACCAGTCAACTAGGACAACTGGCTCTGCCACCTGTAACCGTAAAGATATATCCTTAAATAAGAAAACTCACCCCAGCTGCTGAATACGGAGCCGCTCCAAACGCGACCACAATTGTAGACGCAATCAGGTACAGGAACACCATCACGATGTACGTGATCATTTCTATCTTCAACCATTTGATGTTGTGATACTTCTCCACTATGTGGAACAGGTACAGCCCCAGTAAGATCCCAGAGAACCAGAATCCTAAGTGAGCTACAATGCTGAAGTAGACCCCTCGACCGTTCGATCGGAAGGCTGAGCTTTGGATGCAGATGAAACCGATTAAGTTGAGCAGCTGTGGAAGATAGGTGTTGTTTAGAAAGCGAAGAACCTAATAATTCTACTTTCAAAAATTGGAAAAAGTGAATGTCTAGATGGGACTTTAACGCAAGACCAGTCCCAGCCATTTCATTTTTCCAATCTCAAATCGATTTGATCGGGGCCAGTCTCTTCCAGTTCTTACAGTAAAATACTGGTAGCACTGTCTAGACATTAACTTTTCCAATTTTAAACCCGATTAATCAGTGATGTTGTGTTGTGCGAGGTCAATATCACCAATTTGGTTGTGGAGGCCCGATAGTAGTCACTTCACGGAAAATATCGAAGTTCAGTTGCATCTTAGTTAGACTAGAAAGCCGACCCCAACTGAGTTGGGAATAGGCTCAGAGAATGATGATGTTGTGTGAAGTCAAATCTATCACTTATTTCAGATATCGTCCTCATAATTTGATCTTATTCACCCAACCCTGGAATCTCAGTTTCTAAGACCCTACGAGAGCTACGAGAGCTACGACATCGGAGCTGTCCCTGATAAACAGGAGAAGACAGTGATGTTTTAATTTCATTATAAAAAGATCATCAAATACGCACAACTAATTATAGATACAATTTTTTCCTATTGATTAGACTATTATGGCCAATTAGCTTAATCGAACTGTTGGAAGCCGCACAATTGAATAAACACGTATAATGACGTACGCATTTACAAAAGCAAATGATTTTGATGTTGGGTATTTACTCAATCTATATTGAAAAGTATCACAACCCAATCCGAAGGGTGTCGTATAAGGCGACAAACGGAAAAATACGGAGATTATCGTCTCCGCATTTTTCGGTATGACGCCTTTTACGACAAAAGCGGAAAAAATGACTACGAGGAAAGGAAAAATCGACATAAAAATCAGTACCAACCCGTCTGGCCAGCAGCGTGGAAACAACAGACCAAAGCCCCATAACATTGGGAGAGTTTTATGTCCAGAAGTGGACAGCGATGGGATAATTGATTGGGTTTATTGAAGAAACCTGTGGTCTAAGTTGAGGCATTTTAAAGTTATTTCATAATGAATTAAATTAGACTTCAATGGTGCAGAGTTTTACAATGTACGATTATTGTTTGTCGTACTCAGGGCACTGTTATGTAAACAAACTCTCAGAATATTCAGATGAATAACATGTTATCGCTGTTAAGTAGGTAGGTACATATTCAAGTTTACGTCAAGGTGTATTAATTATAATATATTAGTACCACTCGAGTGGTGGAGTGGTAAATACTCCGTTGAAATGTTAAAAAAAAGTGACAGATTTTTAGAAGTTATACTTTTTTATCATGCGAAAAATGCGATTGCGTTTTTAGGGACCAGTATACGACAGTAATGGGGCTCATCTATAATAGTCCACGTTGCACGGAACCTTGCCTTTGGAAAATTTTACATATTCACATCAAAAACATATCAGTCAAGTGTTTAAATCCACAATAGAGCGTACCGGAATTATTTGTCATCTGTTCTGAAGATGGGACCAGTTCATGTCAATAGCAGACTTGAAATCATAATCTTAGAAGAAACAAAACTTACTGTAACAATAATCTTGAGAATCCCAGGCAGTGTAGTGATGTACGAGAGGTCAAACCGTGTTTCTCTATTGAACATAGTGTTCGCCGACCCCATGGTCTGGGGCGGTGGAGGCGGAGGATGGTTCGGATACGCCATCGTTGATCATCTGAAATTAGAGAATGTGAATCCTTTTTATATACCGCGGTAGCCTAGTGGTATGGGTGGTGGACTGCTGAGACGAGGTCTCGGGTTCAATCCCAGGTTTACCATGGCACACACCAATGACTACGATGCTTTTCGAAGTTATGTGTGTATTTATCGCAGGTTTATACGTGCCCGGTTGATGGCAATAGGCTCGCCCCCTATTACATTGGGACCTAAAATATACACTGGCGAAATGTGGGTGCTAGCACCTCTGCCTACCCCTTCGGGGATTAGGCGAGATAGTATAAAAAAAAAAAAAAAAATAATCCTTTTTACCCGACTGCCGAAGAAAACAACGTTTTTCGAAAAAAAAATTTTGACATGTGTGGTACCAAATTGATCCGTCAGGAGGTACTATGTAAAAAATTTCAGAAAATCTAAATGGCGCCAAAATGAAAACTTTTGAATTTTTTTCTTGCACGTTCTACAACTTGAGCCGCTTGTGAGATTATGACATGCAAGGTGTTATTTGATTCGTCGTGATTGTGTGAATGGCACCAGGTGCGTAAATTAAAATTTCTAGAATATCAAAATGGCGGATCTTTGCCGCCAAAATGGACGGGGATAAAAGGGACGGGTGAGCAGCCATTCTATATGGGCTATTTCGTACATTTCCTCTATATAATGCCTGAATGATCCTTTTAACCATTTAACGTGCTCACCGAGGCACGGTAACACCACTCAAAAATACATAGGTATACTGACGCCTATTTCCCTCCAGAGTAGGCAGAGGTAAATTCACACACATACTTCTCAAACTAAGTGTATTTGGTCCCAAGTAACAGAGGGTGCGCCTATTTCCGTATTCCGGTCACTATTGTAGACTAGACAAACAGCCCTTACTCCCTTATCCCTTAGTCGCCTTGTACGACATCGCATGGGAAGAGATGGAACACCATTCATGCAAACAAATATTTGTCCCCTGCATCACAGACTAATGCACTTTTTTTTTATACCACTTAGATGGCAGACAAGCACACGGCCCACCTGATGGGAAGCGGTCACTGTGGCCTATGGACGTTTTCAACACCAGAGGCGTCACACACGTGCTGCCTACCCTGTTGAAACCTTCTAATGCCCTTTTAACTTTGCCGACAAATCCTTCACAATTCAAGCGGCTCGTTTGTGGAATGCTCTGCCGGTGGCTATTAGACGGGCACAGTCTTTGCCAGTATTTAAAAAGCAAGTGAAGGATTATTACTTATCGCTATAAGGAGGTGCAATGGTTCAGACATTTATTGTATTATTGTATGTATGTGATATAGATATGTATTGTATTGTATTGTATTGTATTGTATTGTATTGTATTTTATTGTATTGTATTGTATTGTATTGTATTGTATTGTATTGTATTGTATTGTATTGTATTGTATTGTATTGTATTGTATTGTATTGTATTGTATTGTATTGTATTGTATTGTATTGTATTGTATTGTATTGTATTGTATTGTATTGTATTGTATTGTATTGTATTGTATTGTATTGTATTGTATTGTATTGTATTGTATTGTATTGTATTGTATTGTATTGTATTGTATTGTATTGTATTGTATTGTATTGTATTGTATTGTATTGTATTGTATTGTATTGTATTGTATTGTATTGTATTGTATTGTATTGTATTGTATTGTATTGTATTGTATTGTATTGTATTGTATTGTATTGTATTGTATTGTATTGTATTGTATTGTATTGTATTGTATTGTATTGTATTGTATTGTATTGTATTGTATTGTATTGTATTGTATTGTATTGTATATGTGTGTTGTGTTGTATTTACGACAAATATTTGAGTGCACCAAATGGCCCCGAATTTTTTTATCTCCAAATACTTCTCTCCATCCCATGGTTGCCTGTAAGAGATTGCCACAGAGCGATAAGGCCGCCCATTGTATGTACCTAAAAATCTGCATGTCCATAACATGATGTAATTCTTTGGTGTACAATAAAGACATATTATTATTATTATTATTATTATTTAACCTTCTAATACCGCATTGAAGGGACTACGAAACAATGACTTTGTAGGTATGTGGAGTCATCCACACAGCTTTCGAGGTTTTCTTGGAACCCACACACCATACAGTACCTACACCATATTTATATTTACTTGTAGATATGATTCACAATATTAGTCATAATGTCATTAGTCAGGTTAAAATTATTAACCTTATTGTCTTATTGATCTATTCATTAGGTACTCATGATGACATGTGTTTTATTTATAACTAGCTGTTGCCCGCGGCTGTGCCCGCGTGGCCTTCTGATCACGTTACCACTGCTCCATGGAAACCTTCCTTAGATACCAAGGTGTAAATAAAAAAAGAATTAGGTACTCGAATTGGTCAAGCCGTCTTCGAGTTTGTTAGCAACATATTTCAAGTTTTCTACACTAATATTTGTTTTTTTGTTTGTAACGAATAGGCTCCGAAACTACTGGGCCGATTTCAATAATTCTTTCACCATATAGTAAGCAACAATATCTAGGAGTAACATAGGCTATATATCATCTCGCTACCATCCAAGGGAGCGGAACAATAATCATAAATCTCAATAGCTCCGGTAGATTTCTATACATTTTGGCGCTAATATCGCTATTTATTTCCGATGTCATGACAACAAGGAGAAGTAGTATAGAGAGGCAAGTAGAGAATCGGGTAGAGTCAAACAACGCGATA